>CM046038.1:40685556-41285556 GCA_025215565.1 Flaveria ramosissima
TTTTCGCAAAACAGCAGCTTCAGTCGCACGAGTGACCCATTCGCACGACTGGACTCCATTCGCATTGCTCATTCGCACGATTGGACCTAGTCGCACCCTCATTCGGCCGACTGAACCGTTCGTTCGCATAACTCATACGCACCAGATTCATTCGCACGACTGAACCAATCGCCCAGTTCAGCCGCACGATTGAACCAATCGCAGAGTTCATACGCACGATTAGACCATTCGCATCCTTCAGTCGCATCAGTGAAAGTTTGTTTGATTAGATTCTAAGTTTATTAGCCATGGAAGATCAGATGTCAGCCTTTACTGCTGGGAAGGACTCGAGGATTCAGAACCTGCTGTTGCTTGAGAGTGAGGTGGGTAATCACAATAAACCACCAAAGCTCTTGACTTTAGATGAGTTTCCCCACTGGAAAACAACGTTTTGAGATCTACCTCAATGGAGTAGATCCTAATCTGTGGGAAGCCATTGAGATCGGTTATAGTACACCGGTGGGAGCTGATGGAGTTAAATTAACGTTAAGTGGGATGACAGACGCACAGAAAAAGTAAAATACAATGCAGAGAAAAGGGTTTATGCATTGATCACTCAGTCTATCCCCAAAGATATATTCCACCAGTATTCAGAGAACAAACAGTCCAAGAAACTGTGGGATGAGCTAGAGAAGAGATATGATGGGAATGCGTCATTGAAGGCAATCAAGGCAAAGGAGTTAAAGAAGGAATTCGATAACTTCTCATCGATTGGTAATGAGAGTTTAGACGAAGTCATAGACAGATTCTACCACTTGATGAGCGAATTGCATACACATGGAGTGGAAACGACTATGGAAGAGAAAGTAAGCAACTTCGCAGACGGATTGCCTGATAAGTGGGCTTCATTCGTGTCTAACCTTAGACAGAATGGAATGCTTGTAAAGCTGGATATAAATGACTTCATTCTCAAGTTGCGAGAAGAAGAACTAAGGATGAAGTATAGAGCTCAGAAGTCTTCGTACACACAAAATCCAGCTTTATACAACGCCACGCCTCAAGCTAAGACATCTGGAGCACCTCTCCAGACTGCATTTGTGTCTAGCTCGTCAGGTCCTTCACATGCTTCTCCTTCTGGATCAGACACGTCAGGGTCATCATGTACCCACTATATTGGATCAGAAGCAAGTGCTACCAAACTGAAGACCGAGAACCTCGGTAATGTGACCGTAGAAGTAGCTCGAGAGCATATGGATCTTTTAGCAGCAGTGGTTCATTCATATGATGGACTTGTTGCCGGGAAGATTGGAAACTGCCATCTGGCAGATGAGGACTACGAGCAGGTGGACGAAATGGAGCTTGAGAGGATGGATATAATGTGGGCCTTAGCTAGCGCTGTCCGAAGGGCGAAGAAGAAGTTGTTAAGAAGACAGGACAGAACTTGGTAGCTACTAAGGATACCACATTGGCTTTGACAAGAGCAAAGTGACCTGCTTCAACTGTGGAGAGAAGGGGCACTTCAAGAGAGAATGTGTCAAGCCAAAGAAGACGGGTAATGGGAACCCGTTCTCGTCCTTTACTCGCCAAGACAAGCAAGCCTCCAGTTCTACTTCATCAAACAAGGACCCAAAAGCCTTGACTGCTCATGATGATGAAGGACAGGATTGGAGTTTTAGGTTTGTCTCACCAGGAGAATCTAACATTGCCAGTGTTGAGGATATTGATGATGATTCTGCGAGTGAAGGTGATCTAGCAGTTGAGATAGCAATGTCACATAGTGAAGAAACAACTGCAGCTGAGGTCAGTTACAAGCCAAAGGAGGAGACTTCCACGTCAGAGACAGAAAAGTCAGAATCACCAGAACCAGAGACGTCTGATGCTGCGTTGATGGCTAACTCTTCTGAACCAACACAGGTAAGTACAACTGACCAAATGTTTGATAATCATGCTTGTTCTGATTGTGATACGTTTAGGAATAGCATTGATGAAAAATTTGCTAGGTTATTAGATCACAATGATAACTTAGTAAAAGATTTACAACTGTGCACTGAGGCTAATAGAGTACTAAAACAAAATGAGCATAGTTATAAAGAAAAGATAGACCTATTGACTAAACAGCTTAGGGAAACCGAAGTAGTTGCCTTTAACCAAGCAAATGACATTAGGTACTATCTAAACTCCCTAGAGGACACTAAGAAGCAAAAGGCAGTTCTAGAAGTAGAAGTTAATTCATTAAAACAGAAACTGCATAGTTGGACTAGTTCTTCACACATAGTTCAACACTTAGTGAGAGAAAGGAATAAGGGAGGGATTAGGCTACAAAGTGGTTCCACCTCCACCTGAGACCTTGATGAACCTAAGTCTAGACCAGTAAACAACAACCCCATCAAGGATCATGTGGTGACTACTCCTCTTGTTACTGATCCAGACACATCATGTTCATCTACTGAATCTGGACAGAAACAAAAGGAGGCCACTTCAAAGGCAAAGGGTAAATTGCCTTGTGTTAATCTGGAAAATGAATTTGAAAAAGTTAACTTAAAGTCAGGGTCAAACAGAGTCAAATCAGAACCTAAAAGGACTTCAAACGTTAATTTTTCACATGCTTCAAGTCAAAAACCAGTTAACCAAAAAGTGGAACATGTTAAACAGGTTAAAACAATTAATATGTTTAAACAAACCAGAGAAACATCAAACATACAAGAGTCAAAACCTAAGTGATTGATGTTACTAGAGTGTCACGCACTTCTCCACAAAGAAAGTCTACTTATAAAGTTGATAGCAGGTCATGCTACAACTGTGGAGAATGTGGACACATTGCTTCCTATTGTCCTTTCTATCAGACACCTAGGAAGAAGATTGATCTTCAGGACTCTAGACCTAGGTCTTCTAAGAGGAGTTCTCTAACTCCACCTAGAAGATCTAGTGAACCTAAAGTCCAACCTGTAAGCCAGACGACTGTTTATCATAAACAGGCATTGCACAAATCTGGCTTATGGAAAGAGAAGTCATCCTGCGTGTCTGATACTGATGACAAGAAGGAACCTGAGCTACCCTCACCCTCTAAGGGTCAATGGGTAGAGTTTATGATGTGTGATGCCTCTGGGAAACCCAAGACAGTAAAGGCTTGGGTTCCTAACCTAAACTAATACATTTACTTTGTATGTGCAGGGTGTTCGATATAGCGCTGAGACTAACACGTGGATTATAGACAGCGGAGCATCCAGGCACATGACAGGAAATAGAGCCCTTTTATCAAACGTCAAAAAATAAAAGGAGGGCATGTTTCCTTTGCAGGAAACAAGGGAGGCTACATCACAGCTCAGGAGAAGTGGGAAATCAGAAAGTTAAGTTTGATAAGGTGAACTACGTTCAACAACTTCAGAATAACTTACTTTCTGTTTCCCAAATCTGTGATAAAGGATTTAAAGTCATCTTCGACAACAAGAAGTGTTACGTGCTGAAGAAAGACTACATGATCCCAGAGGACCAAGTTCTGATGACTGCTTCAAGATATAAAGACCTTTATGTCTTGGATCTGTCAACAGCTGCTACAACGGATCATGAGGTTCAGTGCTTTCTATCTAAAGCTACTGAGAAGGACTCAATCTCCTGGCATAGGAGAATGGGACACATTAGTCAAAGGAAGATGAATCATTTGATTCAGAAGGATTTAGTGAGAGGAGTAAATGTCAAGAACTTCCAACTTCCTGATTTTTTGTAGCTTGCAAGAAAGGCAAACAGACAAAGAAGTCTCATAAGGAAAAGAAAGTTCATTCAATAGAACTTCCTCTTGAACTTCTTCACATGGATCTGTTTGGTCCAGTCAGTACAAGGAGCATTGCAGGCGACTTGTACTGTTTTGTGGTCACTGATGACTACTCAAGGTTCACTTGGGTAATGTTTCTGAAATCCAAATCAGAAACATTTGAGTCATTCAAGGAATTAGTAACCACACTGGAATCTCTCTACAAGCTAAAAGTTAGACAAGTACGCTCAGACAACGGGACAGAATTCAAGAATCAATGGATGGAGGCATACTGCAAGGAAAAGGGAATTGTGCATCAATTCACTTCAGCCTACACGCCTCAGATGAATGGTGTTGCTGAGAGAAAGAACAGAAGCTTGATAGAGACTGCACGGACTATGCTGGCTGACTCGAAACTGCCTATCCAATTCTGGAATGAGGCAGTGGCAAATGCATGTTATACACTGAATCGAGTCCTAATAGTCAAGCGCCACGGAAAGACATGTTATGAGCTACTACAAAGACGCAAACCAAATTTGGAGTATCTTGAACCTTTTGGCGCGCCGTGTACACTTCTGAAGAAGACACAAGAAGGAAAATTCAGCGAGAAGGCAGATGAAGGAATTTTTCTAGGATACAACATACCGAACAAGCGAGTTTACAATAACTCAACGGGTCTTGTAGAAGTGTGGTGTAATGTCGACGTTCAGAGATATACCACACCACCTACAGGCAAAGGACCTGCATACTTCTTCGATTATGATGGATTCTTCAAGTCCTTCAACATTCCTCTCTCTCCCTCGGATGATGAGTTAGCTACTAGGATGATGTATGATATTCTGAATACACCATCTAGCACACAGGGAGAATCATCTACTCAGTCAGGGGGAGTAGTCGATGACAGTGACTCCTCCTCTGAAGATGAAACTGAAGCAGATGACCAGAACAGTCAGGAGGAACAGGTTCCAGTTCCTGAAAGTCCACAAGCATCTACGAGTGATGCTCCTTCGACTTCGGAACCTCAAACTCCAACTACCTCAGATGCAGAACAAATGTTCATAATCTCGGTTCTGAGGTGGCTGTTCCTACTACTCCAGGATCACGACTAAACGTCTATCATCCCCTTGACAATGTTATTGGGGATGTCAGATCAGGAGTACAAACCCGAAATCAGCTATACTCAGCTGATTACGCCTCGGTTATGGAGAAAGGTTACATTCATGATGGTGCTTATCGATGTTTTGTCTCGCAGGTTGAGCCAAAATATGTCAGTGAGGCACTAAATGATGAGGCGTGGGTGAGTGCCATGCAAGAAGAACTTCTGCAGTTTAAGAAGTTAGGTGTATGGACTCTGGTTGATAGACCTAAAGGTGCTAAAGTCATTGGCACCAAATGGGTACTAAAATGCAAGAAGGATGACCAAGGAGTCATTATCAGGAACAAAGCTCGACTGGTGGTTCAAGGTTTTCGCCAAGTCGAGGGGATTGACTATAATGAGGTGTTTGCACCCGTGGCAAGGATGGAAGCTATTCGTATCTTCCTTGCCTATGCATCGTACATGAAGATTAAAGTCTACCAATTAGATGTGAAGAGTGCATTCCTTCATGGGGAAATCAGGGAAACAGTCTATGTAAGTCAACCCGAGGGATTTGAAGATCCTTATCATCGGGATAGAGTTTACAAGCTCGACAAAGCTTTATATGGGCTTCATCAAGCTCCTCGAGCTTGGTATGAGAAACTCTCGACTCATCTTGTGAAACACGGCTTTCGCAGGGGAGTCATTGACTGTACACTGTTTATTAAAGAAAAGGATGGCGACCTACTGCTTGTACAGATATATGTTGATGACATAATCTTCGGGTCAAAGAACGAAGAGTTATGCAAAGAGTTTGAAGCAGTGATGAAGAAAGAGTTTGAGATGAGTGCTATGGGGGAGATGAAGTTCTTTCTCGGGTTACAGGTGGATCAAACACCTAATGGAATCTTTCTACATCAGACCAAGTATGTAGGAGACATTCTCAGTCGCTTTGACATGGAGAATGCTTCTGCTGCTGGGACTCCACTTGCTACGAATCATGATATAGCACCTGATGAGAATGGAGATCTAGTAGATGCCACTATGTACCGAGGAATGATTGGATCCCTCATGTATCTCACTGCCTCAAGACCTGATATTATGTATGCTACATGTCTATGTTCTAGATATCAGGCTAAACCAAAGGTCAACCATCTGATCGGGGTCAAGAGGATTTTTCGTTATCTGAAGGGTACACCCACACTTGGATTGTGGTATCCTCATGATGATGACTTTGAGCTTACCGCGTATAGTGACTCGGATTACGGGGGCTGCAAGATGAACTACAAGTCTACATCAGCGGGGTGTCAATTCTTTGGGAGAAGATTAGTTACCTGGCAGTGTAAGAAGCAGACATCGGTTGCATTGTCAACCTGTGAAGCCGAATATGTTGCTGCTGCAAGTTGCTGTTCACAAATCATCTGGATTCAACAGCAAATGCGGGATTACGGTTTAAAATTCTCATCTACTCCTATTTTTGTTGATAACTCTGCTGCAATTGCAGTAACTAAAAATCCGTTCAACATCCTAAGACCAAACACATCGGTATTAAATACCATTTCATAAGAGATTGCTTTGAAAAGAACTTAATTGATGTGGTTAAAATTAATACTGATTTTCAACGCGCTGACCTCTATACTAAAGCCTTTGATAAACCACGTTTTCAATATTTGCTAGAGGTCAACGGCGTTAAAAAGAAAAGTGAGGTAATTCCTGATGATGATAATGTGTAGTCCGATGTAGTTTAGTTAAAGTTTATTTTATTTTATTTTATTTGTTTTATTCTCGTCTGTTTTATTTAAACTCATGTTATTTGCTGTTTATTAAAATCCTAAAATAATTAAACCAGAAATGATTTTAGTATTTTAGGGGGAGAATATGTCAGCAAGTTAACATTAAAAAAAAAAAATTGAGGGAGAAGGAGTAACTAGCTGAAATAAGGTAGATTGTGTCTGTGATACCGATTCAATACCTTGGAAAATGATAGTACACAGGAACAAATCAAGAGGGACTTTAAAAATTTAAGTTTTGAAAAGATGTAAAAGTTCAAAGTATAAGTCTGTATAGTCTGAGCAATATAAAAAAGGAAAGATGATAGAAAACTGGCAACTCCTAAGGTGACACAAAGAAAGTAGACTTAGAGGCTGCTAGACCACAAATGATATGTTGGTAGATTCAACACAATAGACAATTAGACCTGATTGGTGATCTCAAGATCAAACTAAGTTGTTCAACTGACTGTGGGCTTCCATCTTATCACTGGTTAACACAATCAAATATATCCAATAAGGGGTAATGAGCAATTAAACGCCACAAATGTGTGCGGATGACCATAATTAGAGCAAAGCAATAAAAAAATGAAAGACAAATGCAATAAAGCTAATGACTTATGTTGTTGGTGCATTTTGTGTAAAATAAAATAAGCTGCTCTAACAAGGAGATAGGTTATGTGCCTCTCTGCTGTGCGATGGCACTGACCTGAGGATAAGCATAACCTAGATATTCTAGAATTCATTGTTGTTTGCCGCCTCTCTGCTGTGCGATGGCACTGACCTGAGGACAGGCTTCTCTTTGAAAGCTCTAAGAATAGTCTCTTCTTGTAAAAATACCCGTAGACCGCTCAAAAGCTCCTGAGGAATGTTGATTACCATATAAGTGTGGGATCCACAAATGTTAGTTGAAATAATTAAACCTAAATAAGTCACCAGTCTGTGTCAAAAGTCTGTGTATGGATTTAAGTGGACAAATATACTGACAATCATTGTGGCTACATGTTCAAAGGTTCAAATCAATGTGAAAATCTAAGAGTTTCAGTATGATTTCCTTAAGTTGCTAACGACTCTGGATGAACACCGAGAAATTGAGCATCAAAAGTTTTAATAACTAGTCTCAAATGATTTGACTTGCCTGTATGATTCCAAAATTGAATTGGTCCAGATATGATCAATCTAAGCTGAAGCTATCTACTCCCGAACCAAATCCCGTAGATATCAATCTCTGGATTTATCTATCACAAAAAGCCAAAAATAAGTTTGTTTATGTAATTAGTTAAAGAATTTTAAATTAGTTAGTTGTTTTTAATTTTAATTTTAGTCTTGTGTCGGACTACATCAGGAAAATCAGAAGGGATCAACTCACTAAAAGGGTCATGTCTGAGATGACCATATGTGCTTTGAAAATTTAAAACAGTCACGTCTGAGGTGACAAAGTGTTTTTAAAAGGGTCACGTCTGAGGTGACTAAAGTGTTTAAAAGGATCACGTCTGATGTGATCAAAATGTTTTCAAGATAAAAGGATCATGTCTGAGATGATCAAAGGCTCATAACGTCAATTTCAATTAATTTAAAAGGGTTTAAAGGTAAATTGGTAAAAATGGCAGAAAATTAACTAAGTATGACCCATTCGCACGAATGGACCATACGTATGGACTAATCATACGAATGGAATCCATTCGCACGAATGAACTATGAGTATGGACCATCAAACCGAATGGCCCATACGATTAGCCCAGTCGGAGGCTTAAGTGCGAACGAGTGAGTCAGTCGCACGACTGAAATCCAATCGGACGACTGGAGAAGGGCGACTGACCCAATCGCACGACTGAGTTCCACTCGCACGACTGAATGGTGCGTATGAACTCAGTCGCACGATTGGATCTAGGGTTAGTATAAATAGAGGAGGAGTCGGTCGCAGAGACTCATCACCCTCAAAGAAACCCTAAATCGCACGACTAAAGTCACTCTGCCCAAATTTCGTTTGATCTCTATAAAACCTTCGTTTCTTGCATACTGACCATTTACTTCGATTCTACAGGTAATTTGCGACGAAGAAACATCACCAAATCGTTCAATTTGACTCTTAATCTGGATAATCAGACCCGTTGGAAAACTGTGACGTGTGTGACAAAATGACCTAACTAAATGGCTCAAACTAATGAAATTAAAGATGTTAGGTGTTACACGAATGGGTTGCGAGTAAAATGAACCAAAACACGAAGTCTAAAACTCAAAATTGGTGAAAAAGTTAATTTGAATTGAACGGACAGGATGTCATACGATTGGACAGGCGGATGAACTTCAGTCGCACGACTGAAGGGGGCGATTCACTTAACCGCACGACTAAACCATACGAATGAGACTCAGTCGCACGACTAGTGTAACCGCATAAGAGTACATGCGCATGAGTCCAGTCGCACACTCAGTCGTACGCATGAGGTCATTCGCACGTCTGAACCTCAATCGCACTGTTCAGTCGCACGACTGTCTTCAGTCGCACAACCTCAATCGCATGACAGAGACATTCTACTCAAAGTTTAAGTGTTTCACTATACTCTTAGCCAGTGGTACTAATGTTTATACTGTTATGTGTTACAGATGGCGAGTCGATGGAAACTGAGCACCAAGCATAACATATGTGCTCATCTGGATTTGACATCCAGGAACGCAGCTGACTTCTCAGGCATCATTACGTTTCTGTTGAGATCCAGGATTGCTCATGCTATCTCTACACCATGCACGCCGTATAGATCAGTGCAGCAGGCCTTCTGGGAAGGCGCGACTGTTGATAGATCCTCTGAGCCTCATTGCATCAGGAGTACGATCTTTGGTGAGGCTATTACCATATCAGAGGAGGATTTGAGGATTGTTCTACAGTTAGGGGATGATGCTGATTGTCCTACTCGTCTACACCCCCTCACTGTCAGAGGATGTTTTATGAGAGCCAAGTACTCTGGGGACATCAATGCTGGGGTACTCAACAAGAGTAACCTCTGTCCTCAGTTCAAGTATCTTGCGCATGTTCTGCTGAAGTGCATAGCTTCGAGGAAGGGAGGATTTGATGAGTTGTCGGATCAGATCCAGAACGCTTATGCTGCATTGGTGCTGAACCACCCGTTCAGCTTCTCCAAAATGATCTTCACCTACCTGGTGGAGAACATTGAGGGGAAAGGGAAGGAAGGCTTCTGTATGTATCCGAGGTTTATACAGATGATTATTGATCAGAAGCTTCCCTCCCTGCCAAAGGAGAAGGAGGATGCTGTAGTGCTCGAGGTCATGGATGACACTACGCTAGGCAGGATGAAGGTATACAGGGGGAAGCAGGTGAAACCCCCTGTCAGGAGGTTGTTTGGGCATCTGGCCCGTGCTGACTATGTGGCGCCAGCCAAGAGAAAGTGGCGCCACGATGACAGTGATTCAGATGTAGAGCAGATTGCTATACCAGATATTGACTCAGATGATGATGATAGCGGCGACGCCGGGGATGATATGCCTGCTCCACATAGAGGCACTGATTCAGAAGTTATTCCCCCGGGGTCTGCCACTGCCGGAGAGGTTGCTGAGATGGCCGGTTTCCATCAGGAGTTCGTAGCTGGTGATCAAGAGGAGGAGGAGTCGGATGAGGAGCCCCTCACTAGGACTGTGGGAAGCAAAGTTGTTCCCACAGAACACGGGATTAGGGTGGTTGGTGTACACCCTCGGGACTCCTCAGAGAAAGAGACTGACCCGAGCTATGCTCGGGGTTCAGTGGGCAGAGCTGCAGGGGGAGCATCCACTTCCACCGGGACTAGGAGGAAGAGGATGGCTCAACCCCACGGACTGAAGAAGAAGAAGCGTCGCCTGACCTTCGTTACCACTGCTGCCACTACTTCCACCACCACAGCCACCACTACCACCACCACTGACATACCACCCATAACCACAGCCACCACATCCACTACTTCCACTACCACAGCCACCACCTTACCTACCACCACTGTATCCTTCCCATCCACCACCATACCATTCACACCTACATCACCAGCGCCTGCTTACCGACCCATATTCACCACTGCCACCACCACCACCACCTCACATCATGCCGGACCTTCTGCCCAGCCTTCACATGTATATGGATCTACTCTACCTCACATCGGGGTAGATGAGCAGCTGTCGGCGCTTAACCGCATGGTGATGCGCCTGCTCGCTGCAGATGAGGAGAAGGCGGCGCAGATTCGCCACTTGACCGACCTGACTGCTGCCCAGTCTCAGCAAATGGCAGAGCAGGCTCGGGTGATAGACCAGCAGAACCAGCTAATCGATGCTCAGAGAGTCGAGATGTCTCAACTCCAGGACCAGCAGGCCCAATCAGCCAAATGTATAGAGGAGTTGGAGACTACCAACAAGACGATTATGCTGAGGTTAAAGGGGTCAAAGGATGAGCCTTTGAAGATAAAGGAGGGTGATAGGGATGATGGAGATGGTGATGATGAAGATGATGATGATGATGAGGAAGATGATGAGGATGAGGAAGAGACTGAGGAAGAAAGGACATAAGGTAGAGATGATGATGACGAAGCAGAAGGAGGGGATGCGGCTGCATCGGCCTCTGCTTCTGGTCAAGAACGAAGATCTAAGCATCGACAGGACCAGTCATCTACCACTTCTGCTCCTCCGAGCGACACGCCCATGATTCAAGACAAAAGTACAGATTAGATGTCTTATGTATTTATTTATTTTGTATTTGAATCATGTAATGAAAACAAGTGTGTTGAATGTTTATAAATTAAGTTGATATAACTCTGTTTGATTACTTACTAATGGTTTATGTGTTGAATGTTTAAATCAAACAGATCCAAACTTTCAAAGGGATGAGTTTGACATTGCTCCCCTTCAACAGGTCAAGACTCAACTAACCATGATTCTTGATCTGCAAGGGATTGTAAGAAGGTCCGTGAGTTATACCCCTAAAGAAGGGAAAATAATTCATGACCTATCTGACGAGCAACTGGCAGAAACGTTCAGACTCAATCCTGATGAAATCGTCAAGGATGCTCCAACAGTTGATTCAACCAGTGATGAAGAACTAAATGACGTTGATGAAGTTGAGGTTGAATATATTACTGCAGAAGAGTACCCTCAGTATGCTGACACCGAGGGTAATGTGGTCCCCAATCTGGGTGAGTCCCTAGTCAGTGATACGTTTGAGGTACTAGACAAGATGGAGCAGGAAACCGAAAAGACTGAAGGAACAGCCCAAGCCTCCAATGATGACGTAGACATTCGCAAGGCTGAGTGGGCTGCCTGTTTTGAAGAAGTGAGAGCCCAGCGTGCTGCACCAAAGAAAGATGCCTACACCAAGCTCTACAGAGTCAAGAAACACCATAAGGTGTCAGACAGGATTATTGCATGGGCTTATTTTGATGACCTTAACGCGTATGCAGTTAAGAGGGAACAGGGCATAGAGTACTTCAGGTTTCCACATGATCTGAAGACTCTACCTGGTTTTGAGCTCAACCAGCTGGCTAAGCTAAAGCTGCTGTATGCTGACCCAAGAAAGATGTCAGGCTGGTTCGAGGCTGCCCTGAAGAAGGAGTATCACACCAAATGGGTTAACTTCAGACTACAACAGCCTACGAGGTACATAAAAAGGTCTGAGGTTGATGCCATTACTGGCAAGCCCAAGATTGTGTTGAAGTGGAGTCCTCCGCGCACTATGTCGAGAATCCCTCTCAGGGAAATGCCACAGGACTTCACTCCACACTTCAAATGGTGGTACTATGATTGGAGAACTGCTGAAGCTGTCATAGTAATGAACTTGTCTGTCTGATGATTATGTAATTTGTATTGACTAATGAAATGACATGAATTGGTTGTTACTTGTAATGTTTAATATTTCATAATTGAGTTGTGATTGAATTGATTGGGTTTATGATTGTTTGAATGGTTGCACATTATGTTACATTAAGTAAAACATTCAAACTTAACTTAATGAAGTTCTCATGCGAATGGCCCATGCGAATAGACCACACGCATGAATAACTTCATACGATTGACTCAATCGCACGACTGAACCAGGAGACTGGATCAGTCGTATGATTGACACATAAGATTGAATCAATCGCACGACTGAACACTTAGTCGTGCGGATGAATCAACCGCATGGTTCAATCGCACGACTGAACCATACTTATGGCCCAGTCGCACGATTGAATAATACTAACCTATAAATAGACCCAATTCGTGGAAAAACGTAAGCATTCATCCCATTACGATTCCAGACGTACCCTAGCCGTCCAGAGACCTCCCAAATCGTTCTCCAAGTTCACAGAACACATCAGATCGATTCCTAATCGATTTCTGACGTTGGATTCAATTCTTGATTGATTCTTCGTGTGTTCTCACTGATTGGATCGCCAATCAAATAGGATTCCGCACTATTTGAGTTGGTTTAACACGCTAATCACTAGGTATTTCGTTCAAATACCAGGTCCTAACACTTTTAGATGATCAGTGGAGATGGATTATGGATTCCATGAGAGGCTGGGCTTCGAGGGATGGGATTCCTTCCACCTTTGAGGAGGGAGAGTCGTCTTCTGCGCCACACAGGACCACTTTGAGTGGTGAGCCCATCGAGCGCGTGATGATTACCCTAGTAGCCCAGTGTGTGCGACTCGAGAAGGAGCTACTGTCTACCAGAAAGAAGATAAGGATTCAAGAGGAGGTGAGTCAAGCTTTGGATGGAAGATTGATGACGATTGAGGAGGAGAGGTTATTGGATGACAGCGCTATGAGCCAGATGCACTTCCGTATAGCAGACCTGGAGACTAGCCTCGCAGAGACTAGGGATCGATTGACCCAGGCAGAGCAGAGGGCAGACGTGGCTGAGACAGCGTTGGTGACAGCTCAGCAGTACGCGATAGTGATGGGAGAGAGAGCGGAGACATCGATGGCCATGGCTACTTTATGTTTGATGATGATTACATACCTCCCGCATGTTGGTAGTGGAACCTTGTTTTAGGATGACTTTGAGATTAGCTGGGGTACTTGAACATTATCTTTTTGACCGAGTTATAAACTCGATGATGCATGTAGACTGATTTACTTATGATCTTTTGATAACTAACTCGTATGTATTTGATAACCATGGATGAACTTGACGCTTATGAAAAATTTAAAAAGTTTTATCTTGATGATATGTGTTTAATCGCATAAATATTTGATTATTGTATGATTATTTAAGGAACCAATTATATAGAATATACCATCATAATAATATAATAACAAGCGTACGTAAACTAAACTTCTTCTTCCCCACCTTCGGAACAGAATTGAATCATGCCACCTGTAACCCGAAACACGTCCTCGAGTGGAAACGTCAATTTACCAACCACCCCAGAGGAACTAGCCCAATTGATAGCTAGACACGTTAAATCAGCTTTAGAACAACATGATGCAAATCTAGTGGCTGGTCAAGTAAGGAGGCAAGAAAATACGGATAATGGCCTTGGAAACGGAGTAGGAAATGGTTCAAACGTAGGTTCCGGTATGGGTGCAAACAATGGATCCGGCACGAACGGAAACCCAGGAAGTTCATCAGGTGGACAACCACAAGGATGTTCATATAAGACATTTCAAGGATGCAATCCAAGAACTTTTACAGGCGCTGAAGGACCATTAGATATAATTTGGTGGATCGAAAGGATGGAGACGGTTATAACGATAAGCAATTGTTCTAACGATCAAAAGGTCAAGTATGCAACCTGTTCCTTCCAAGATGCAGCATTGTCATGGTGGAATTCCCAGCGCCAAATTTTGGGCGATACCAACGCATATGAACTTACTTGGGATCAACTAAAGGAGATGCTGCTTAAAGAATATTGCCCACGCAATGAGCTCCAGAAGATTGAGACCGAATTCTGGAATCATACCATGAAAGGAGCTGAGATTCGGACATACACCTCAAGATTCAATGACCTTGCAAGGTTGGTACCTCGAATGGTCACGCCGGAATATGTCCGAATTGAAAGATACATATGGGGATTGGCACCTCAAATAAGGAGCAATGTTACAGCTTCCAAACCTACCACCATCCAAAGTGCAATCGCTATTGCACACACCTTAACCGATGACGCAATACGGAATGGAACACTGATCAAGAAGGACGATCAAGGAAAGAGTGCGATGGAAATTGAAAGGAAGACGGTTAGAGGGAACCAAAGATTATTTGATGGAAAGAGAAAGTGGTTTGAAAATCCCAAGGGACCAGTAAACAACAGGAAAAATTTTAATCAGAGATCTGAACGGGTTTATGTGGCAACATCGAACAATGGAAGATCAACCAAAGAACCTCAAGGAAAATGTAGCAAATGTGGATATCCCCATACTGGTGATTGTAAAATTTGTGCTCATTGTCATAAGTTTGGACATCTAAGCCAGAATTGTCGGGCAAAACCTGATGGGAGGATGATCAGAAATGATCAAGCTTGCTATGAATGTGGTGTGGTTGGACACTTCAAGAAGGATTGTCCAAGACTGAATGGATCTAGGGCCAGAGGGAGAGCCTTTGAAATGAATGCCAAGGAAGCACAGCAAGAACCGTCAGTAGTCAACGGTACGTTTCTTATCAATAATCATTATGCCTCTATTTTGTTTGACACTGGTGCTGATTTAAGTTTTGTATCCAAAGAAGTTTGAACCATCATTGGGAATTAAACCATGTAAGCTAAGAAAGAAGTATATTATTGAGCTAGCTAACGGAAAGAAAATTGAATCCAATGAAGTAATTAGAAATTGCACGATACAACTTAACAATCATCTCTTTAGTATTGACTTATTACCTGTCAATCTGGGAAGTTTTGACGTGGTTATTGGAATGGATTGGCTCTCTCGAAATCATGCTGAAATAGTATGTTTCGAGAAGATCATTCGATTGCCAACTCCTAGTGGAGAACTCTTAATCGTACAAGGAGAAAAGGGAAAACCTTCATTCAAAATTATAAGTGTCATGGAAGCATATGGATACCTGAATGAAGGATATCCTGTCTTTATGATAAAAGCCACTGACACTAAGAATGAGGAGCGAAGAATTGAAGATATTCCCATTGTACGAGAATACCCAGAGGTATTTCCCGAAGATCTGCCAGGGTTACCTCCACAAAGACAGATCAAATTCCAAATTGATTTGATACCCGGAGCTGCACCAGTAGCACGATCACCATACCGACTAGCACCTTCCGAAATGCAGGAGTTGTCAAAACAACTTCAAGAATTACTAGAAAAAGGGTTCACTCGACCAAGCTTTTCTCCATGGGGAGCACCAGTGCTATTCGTCAAAAAGAAAGACGGATCATTCAGAATGTGTATCGATTATAGAGAATTAAACAAACTCACTATTAAAAATCGGTACCCACTACCAAGAATTGATGATTTGTTCGATCAATTGCAAGGATCCAGCTACTACTCAAAGATAGATTTACGGTCTGGATATCACCAACTGTTGATAGCAGAAGAGGATGTCCCAAAAACGGCTTTTAGAACACGTTACGGTCATTACGAATTTCTAGTAATGCCGTTTGGATTAACCAACGCACCTGCCATATTCATGGATCTCATGAATAGGATTTGTAAACCCTACTTAGACAAGTTTGTGATAGTATTCATTGATAATATTCTGATATACTCACAATCCAAGGAAGAACATGAGCAACATCTCAGGCTAATCCTAAACGTGTTAAAGAAAGAAAAGCTGTACGCAAAATTCTCAAAATGTGAATTTTGGCTTCGAGAAGTTCGATTCCTCGGACACATTATCAACAAGGAGGGTATCCACGTGGATCCAACCAAGATAGAAGCAATTAAAAACTGGGAAGCCCCCAAATCCCCAACGGAAGTGCGACAATTTTTAGGGTTAGCTGGTTACTACCGCAGGTTTATAGAAAATTTCTCAAAGATAGCCCAACCATTGACCCTATTGACCCGTAAGGGCAAGAATTATGTATGGGGCGAAGATCAAGAGAGAGCTTTTCAATTACTAAAGCAAAAGTTGTGCAGCGCACCCATACTGTCTCTACCAAATGGAACAGAGGGATTTGTAGTATATTGTGATGCCTCGCGATTAGGTCTTGGGTGTGTATTGATGCAAAAAGATAAAGTCATTGCTTATGCATCAAGACAATTAAAAGTACATGAAAAAAACTACACCACCCATGACCTAGAACTAGGAGCTGTCGTTTTTGCTCTTAAAATATGGAGACATTATTTGTATGGAACCAAATGTGTCATCTATACGGATCATAAGAGTCTGCAACATATTTTTAATCAAAAGGATTTAAATATGAGGCAGCGCCGTTGGGTGGAGCTGTTAAATGATTATGACTGCGATATCCGATATCACCCAGGCAAGGCAAATGTTGTGGCAGACGCACTTAGTAGTAAAGAAAGGGAAAAGCCACTACGAGTGCGAGCGTTGAAACTTACCATTTACTCGAACCTTACTGACCAGATCCGCAATGCTCAACTCGAAGCATTGAAAGGAGAAAACCTAGAAAGAGAAGGTCTGCGAGGGATGGTCAAGGAGTTAACGACAGATTCTGATAGAATGATACGTTTTGCCGAAAGAATGTGGGTTCCTAAGCATGGAGAGTTACGCAAAGTAATTCTTGATGAGGCACACAAAACAAGGTACTCGATTCACCCAGGAATCGACAAAATGTATCATGATGTGAAGGAATTTTTCTGGTGGCCTAACATGAAGGGAGACATAGCTACCTATGTTAACCAATGCATGACCTGCTCCAAAGTAAAGGCAGAATACCAGAAACCATCGGGACTTCTACAACAGCCGGAAATTCCAAAATGGAAATGGGAATGCATTGCCATGGATTTTGTGACAAAATTTCCTAGGACAGCAAGTGGTTATGATACCATTTGGGTAATTGTTGATTGACTAACAAAATCTGCACATTTCCTACCAATGAAAGAGACCTACAGTATGAGCAAATTGGCGAGTTTATACATCAAAGAAGTAGTTTCACGCCATGGTGTACCAATGTCAATCATATCAGATAGAGATAGTCGATTCACCTCTAGATTTTGGCAAACTCTACAGGAAGCCATGGGTACTCGACTAGATATGAGCACGGCCTATCACCCACAAACTGACGGACAGAGCGAGAGAACCATTCAGACTTTGGAAGATTTATTGAGAGCTTGTGTGATCGACTTTGGTGGAAATTGGGATACTCATCTACCACTAGCTGAGTTCTCCTATAATAATAGTTATCACGCCAGCATCAAGGCCGCTCCATTTGAAGCACTGTATGGAAGAAAGTGCCGATCGCCGTTATGTTGGGCCGACATTGGAGAAAGACAATTAACAGGACCAGAAATCATTCAAGAAACAACGGATAAGATTGTTCAGATCCGAAAAAGGTTAGAAATGGCTAATAGTCGGCAAAAGAGTTATGCAGATAACCGGAGAAAGCCATTAGAATTCATGGTCGGCGATAGAGTGTTCTTGAAGGTATCTCCATGGAAGGGAATTATGAGATTCGGTAAAAGAGGGAAGTTGAGTCCCCGATTCGTAGGACCCTTTGAAATCCTGAAACGGATTGGGAAAGTTGCATACCGACTCAGATTACCGGAGGAACTGAGTAATGTGCACAATGTATTTCACGTATCTAATTTAAGGAAATGCATGTCAGATGAATCTCTAGTTATCCCTCCAGATGAAGTTAGTATCAACGACAAACTCCAATTCATCGAAGAGCGAATAGAGATCTTAGATTGGAAAACTCAGAAACTCAGACGGAAGCAAATCAAGCTAGTTAAAGTCCGATGGAACTCTAGAAGAGGACCTGAATTTACTTGGGAGCGCCAAGATGAAATGCAACAAAAGTACCCATACCTGTTCAAAACCGGATTTGACTCAGGATCAACAGCGTAAATTTCGGGACGAAATTTCTTAAACGAGGGGAGACTGTGACACCCGGTCAAATCAGGTCAACTCTCGAAATCATCCGCAATAATTAAATTATGATTATTTAACGTTTATGTCTAATTAAACAAAACCCTGCGTTAACGTTTATCAAACCTAGCAATTGTTTAACAAATTCTTGAATAATTATAACAATAAAAATAATAACAATAAACATAATAATAATAATAATTATAATAATAATAATAATAATAATAATAATAATAATAATAATAATAATAATAATAATATGGATGATTAATCATTTGCAAATCCAAGAAGGATTTCTAAGTCTTGCATGCAAGACAACACACCTAGTTGAGTGTGTTTAAAAACCATACACACACACACTCAAACTTTTCATCTCCTCTCTATCACTCCACTCTCACACACACCACCTCCACCTCCCATCGGCCGCCCCTCCCCCTCCCCCTCTCGCCGGACACCGCACCACCACTTGCCACCGTCACCATCATCACCGACCGTCGCGACCACCACCCCCACACCCGATATCATCTACCACCGGCGCCATCACCTACACCCGACACCACCGGCGCCATCACCTACACCCGACGCCATCGTCACCATCACCTACACCCGACACCACCGGCGCCATCACCTACACCCGACGCCATCGGCACCATCACCTGCACCCGACACCACCGCGACCACCACTTACACCCGACACCACCATCGCCGTCGCCTTCTTCCGAAACCACCATCACCGTCGCCCTCACTCGACGTCACCACCACCTTCACCCGATATCGCCACGACTACCACCACCTTCACCCGATACCGCCACGACTACCACCACCCTCACCCGATACCGCCACGACTACCACCACCCTCACCCGACACCATCACCCCGTCACCCTTATCCGACACCACCGTGAACCCCCCCTCCCTTCCTTCACCTTCGGCTAACACCAACAATAACCACCCTCACTTGCATTTACATTAAGACACTCTAGTTGGAACTTAGTTTGGACCCGAAGTTTCATCGGGAAATCAAGAATCGAGCTTGCATTGTGTTAAGGGTTCCATCTAGTGTCACCAAAGGTATATTAGATTAGACAATGTATATTTATGTTCATGCATGGATGATCAAGATAAGGAATCTTGATGAACCCTAGTTCACCCATTTAGGTATTGTATGAAATGGTTGTTTTGATGATTTTGTATATAAAATGGCTATTATGATGGTTTGATAAATCTGAAAATGGATGATTAGTGGATGAAACCATGTTATGTTAAGGATTTAGGTGGTAAAAATGTATGTATATATGTGTATGTTATGTATGTATGAAGGCAAAATCATGTGGATGGGAAAAATGATGAAATATGGTCTTGATAAGAACATTAGGAAAGTTTATTGGATGAAGGATTATTATTAACATGATAACTTAGAATAATATGTAGATTAAGGATTTTAGGTGACTTTGATAAGAATAATAGTGAAAGATGACTAGGTTGAAGTAAAAGAAATTTGGACATAATTAAAGGACTTTCTTAGATAAAAGTCTACTAAAGAACTTTGAGACTAAGATTTATGGTTAAGAGTAAACAAAAGACCAAGGAGAAACCATGACTAACGAACCCGATTAAAACGACGGTCGAGACATCAAAACATACAAGACTGAGAATAAAGCATACCTTGGACAAGTTATGACTAATAAAAGAAAATATATGTGTATACCTTAAACAACTAATTAGTAAGCTATGTAAGTAAAAGATAATAGATGAATTAATTAATAATGAGGAAACTACTTCTTGAATTCTACATGAACTCAGGTAAAAGAAAGCCCGATCAGATAATCATTTTTAGGAATAATAACCCGAAGTAGAGATGATTGACTCTCTGTTTAAGAAGGTTTTAGACACCCAAGATGATGGTATAATAGGACTTTTGACTCAAAGTTTGTTAGTGACGAGTTATTCTAATAAAAATTAATACATATAAGACAGGAATAAGGAAATTGGTGGTTTATAGTCAAGACTTATAATAAAGGACTCAAGACATGTGACTTTAAAAAAAAAAGAATTATTACCATTTACAAAAATATACATTTTTGACTAAAGTAAAACGTACCATTTTAAACAATCATATAGAACGGGTGAAGTGCATTCTTAAGCATGAGTTATCGCATAATAATCATAATATTTATGATTAGGGTTTACTATTTGAAAAGCACTGCACATTGGTTAACTTCGAAGATCACACTCAAGGTGAGTCCTTCGGCCCCATTTTTAAATGTATTTTAAATTGTTTTGGGGGAAAAGCATGAAATGATTCATTACAGTATATGATGAGTTAAACGGGATAATATATAATATGAGGGTATAAGTTTGAATCAGTAGTATGGATCTATATACTACTGAAATCTAAATCCCTCTATAATCATTAACCTCGGGGATGAGGCCACAGAATATATTGGTAGATCTATCGGGTTAGAATGGCCCGCTCTCGCGACCAGTCGCACTGGTCAGGTTGTGGCGAGAGAATTTATATGTCTGGATTGTTGTGGGGCAACGACGTGTTTCTTGGTTTGATTATGGGCTTATGACCTAAATAACATAGTACCTAGCTAGTCTATGTGGATTATATTATGCCTTGTTTCATCATATGATTTTTAAAATGAATGTTTGCGAGATTTCAAAACCCCGAAAGCTCACCAACTTTATGTTGACTTTATTACCCTTCGTGCTTTCCAGGGTTATAGGTGAGCTCATCATGGAATCCGGAAATTTTGTCTTTGGAAGGGTCAAACGTTAAGACTTTAAATGTTTTAAATAAAACCATGTTTGTGTAATAAAAGTAGTATACGTTACTACTAAAAATGTTTTAATGTAGAATAACCAAGTACTCGTATGATGTTGACTTTTGGTTTCAATAACTAATGACATCTTAGTATACGTTTGACCATGAAAGTTGGGTCAAGTCCAACTTCCGTTACCACCACGTCACGCGACTTTCCGCTGCGATTTTCGGGGTGTGACATGAGAAGAGTGAAGAAGAGCATTCTAAGAAGGGTCACCATCCCTCTGAGGAGAGCAAAGCTGTTGGGATGACCAAGTCAAGAAGAAAGAACTTGATCAGGAAGGCCAAAAGAAAGTCCAAAAAGGCTCAAGAGATCAAGGCTACCTTCAATTCTACACAGAAACAAGTCTTCATCTCTGCAAGATTTGAAGTAGTAAAGGCTGAAGACACAAACTTGAACTCCATCAACAAGAGTTCTAATTCATGTTCAAATCATCCCATCATCTAGAAGGCTGATCAGTTGTGCATTGCTGCTGTACAACCTGAACCATCCTGCTCCAAAGGTAGTTCCAACCCCACAAGAATTGCCATAGCATCTGCAAAGGTGATGATGGAGAAGGAAAGTGATCAAGTTCAGCTTTGTTCACAAAGAAGAACTCCTAGAAGGAAGAAAATGGATTGTGTTATGTGTGAGAGTACCTCTCATCTTGCTAAAGATTGTGTTTACAATCCAAGGAGTACTCTCCACATGACCAAGAAATAAACTTCTAAGAGTTTAGAGAAGAAAAAGCAAGCTTTAGAAGGAAAATCGGTTTCCTTCGGAAGCTCCAAAATGAAGAAGAAGACAAGTGGAAACTTGCCTTCGGAAGAGAATTTGGTCTCGGAAGAAAGGAATACTTTCGAAGCACTGAAGCCTGCTGCAGTGAAAGCAAGATCTTCCGAAGGGCCAGTCATCAATATTTCCGAAGTCATCAAAACTTCTGAAGCATTGAAGGTCAAGTCTAAGCTTCCAAAGGTGGTATGGAAGTCAAAGAAAGACCAAGCGGCTGAAAGTTGTTCATCAACATCAGCAAATGATCCCTATAGCATGTCTATAGGATCAATTACTGTTGCATTGTCTTCAACTTCTTTTGATGAGCCCAAGACCAATGAGGCTTGGGTTTCCAAATATAACTAATCATCTCTTTTATGCAGGGACAGCTCTAGACAAACAGAAATGTATGGATCATTGATAGTGGCTGTTCCAGGCACATGACAGGCAATAGGTCACTACTCCAAAAGTTTAAAAGAATTGATGGAGGACCAGTTGCTTTTGGAGGAGATGCAGGAGGTTACATTACTGGAAGGGGCAAAGTCACAAATGGTAAGCTCAGCATTGAGAAGGTAAACTTTGTCAAGGAGCTTGGGTACAATCTTCTGAGTGTATCCCAATTTTATAATCAGAGTCATAACTGTCACAACCCAACCTTGACGGTGGAAACGTCGAGGAGTGAGATTTAAGATCGTTCGCAGCCACATAACGCTATTATTAAATCCAAAAATATTATTCATAAGTTTCAAAGGTAATATTACAAACATAAGTCTCAAATAAAGAAAACATAATAAGCTTATTCATTTATTTAACTAGGTCCATTCCTAGGTGTGAACAACTTCAAAAATGGCGATCAAGCTTGAGTATTTCCTGAAACATGTTAAAAATAAAATGTCAACATAATGTTGGTGAGATTTCCATAGTTTTCGATACATAATTGTATAAAAGATGACAATTCATGTTGTAAGTTAGAGAACAAAGTAACTAGGGATGTAAGACAGAATGCACAATCAAACCTCGACAAAGTTTTACAAGTCTCAAACGTTTAAAAGTATATACGATTAGCTAAGTGTACTTGGATAAACCAAGCAGGCTTGTCTGGCCCATAGATCTATAACTTCGCTAGGCTAGCAACAGTTAATGATTGTACATATATTCGACATTACATGGTAGCCACAAAGTTCAACTAACCACAACATCAGGTGAAATGCCATAAGTTTACAAGAATCAAACGTGTTTACAAGTGCAAAGTTTATAAAGTAACATGTTTCACCCCAAAGTGTAAAAATAGAATAGGGGTGTAGAAATGCTCACATGAAATAAATAAGATGATAGTAAGAAATTAACGATGCTCCAACGATTCCTTTTTACAAGATACCTAACATATATATATTCCAAGGTTAAGTTTAAAGGTAAGATTAAAGAATAAACGCGAACTAGGGTTTCAATTAGAATTTGGGGGTTTAAATAGTTAAATGAAATAATGAATCGTTTATGTTTTGTTTAGTAAAGAAGGTATAAATCAATTAAGACCAAGAATATATTAAAAATGATTCAATAATTTAATTTATTGATTTAATAGAAATTAAGTATAATTTGTGAAAAGAAAATAATTAATTTAATAATTAATTATTTAAAACATGATAATGGTGATTAATTGCATACTTATTAAATGACTTTAAAATTATTTAAAATTATTTTATAGGGTTTTAAACTTTTTAAATGTTTTATTATAGAAGTCTTATAATATCAAGACTCTAATATAAAAGTAAAGGATAATATTTAATATCAAGCTTTTATATGATTTATATGATTTATTATCAAGACTTTAAAAAAAAGTATAATAGAAAATTATATTGTTTTATAAGTTTCAAAAACTTAAATAGAATTTTAAGGAATAACATTATTGACTAATTATATATAACATGTTTAAATGTATAAATGAATAATTAATTAATTAAATAACTATTAAAATAACTATTCAATAATTATTTAAAACATGTAGATGTATAATGTTTTAAAATAATCTACATTTGAACCATAATAGATTTGTAACATTTAAATTACATTAAATAATTAATAATGTTTTTATAATCCTTGTTATCCTTAAATAAGTAATTAAATTTAAAATCATAAATTTTTAAAACCTTTAAAATTGATTTAATAAATTCTGAAATATTTTAGTTAACGAAATAATTATAATTCTAACTAAACATTATATTAAAATTTCATGCAATTAAAAAGAACTTAAAAATCAAATAATTAGAAAGGGATGAGGGTCCCCGGGGTCGAACCCGGGTCCCTTGCGTGAATGCTTGTTGTTGTAACCAGTTGGGCAGAAGCCCTGAATCTGGTTAAAGCTCAGTTACAATTTTTAAAAAGATTAACTAACAAAATCCCCAATTTCAACATAAACCCTAGAATTGATCTTATCCAAATTGAACAACAATTCGTGTATGTTAACCGAATTAACATTAGGGCTTTTAATCCCTAATTGAAACCGAGTGTTTCTATGTATTTAATTCACCTAGATTGAAGACGAAAACGATGGATACGATGGAACAAGGTCGCGACTGTGGTAGCTTTGGATTTGGAGGATTCTTGGTGTTGTGATTCAATTAAACGCTTAGAAAGCTTTTTATGATGATGATCATCGATTTTCCTCTATCAAATTTGAGTAGTAAAACCCAGAAGATGGACCACAACTAAGTTACAGGTTCGGAATGAAGGTGATGATTGAATGAGTTGATTGTGTGTCTTGTAAGTGAAATTGAGTGTCACTTGAGTTAAATCATATTGATTCGAGTGTTTTCCCTCAATCATATAGCATTGATTTGGTCTGTTACACTACGAACGGGTTAGAGTTATGAATTGATTATTCGGTTTTGAATACGCACCCTTAATTATCAATTGAATCCAATTGAACTCAATACAACGTTCGAAACTGATGCAAAGAAGTTAAAGTGCGATTTGATTGCTTTTTAAACGCACGTTTTGGTTGATTTGGTGGTCGCCGGAATCGCGACCGGAGCTTGGCCGGAGGGACAAGGGGCCGACGGTGGGGAAATTTGGTTTTAATTCATATTTACATTTTTGGACCCTGAAGTTTAAAAGTTTATCATTTTATGTAAAAGCTTTTAGATTACATTTTAGGACTTACAAAAATAAACCCTAGACTTATAAAACTAATTTGAATAGTTTATCAAATTAATTATTTATTAATTCGCATAATGTTTGTAAGGCTTGTAAACTTTATGATTTGATTATTTATTTTCAATTAATAATTTAAATTCATGATTACTAATAAAGCTTTATAAGTTTATTAAAATTTCATTTTATAACTTTATAATTTTATAAGACCTTTCCATTTAATTATTTATTATAAAATGATAATTAACACATTATAACTATACAAAAAAAATACTTATAACTCTATATATTATTACAAGTTCTTTTAAATAATTAGTAAATAAATAATTCACAATGTAAATTGCATTCAATCAAATAAAACTATTAAAATAATTTAATAATGAAAACTCAAAATGAGTTCGGGTTCGGGTTTATAATTTGAAAAAAATGACGGATGTTACAGTCTCCCCAACTTTTAAGAATTTCGTCCCGAAATTAAGAATGAAACTTAAACGAACAGGAGACTTATGATGAAAGATAAGTGTACTAACGGACTGTGGTTGGCGTTTGATTACGGGTGAGATGCTTCACTTTGCGAATTATGGAATTTTACACGATGCATCCAAATTTGAACTCTTCCAATGGAATGTGAAAGTTTTCATTGACAAAATAACTCTTTGAGATTTGACACATGAAACGTTGGAAAACAATGATTAGTTTCCGAGGTATATTAGACTTATAAGTCACACTTCTCCCATCATCAGGAATGAATTTGTGTAATAAAGTGACGTCTTGAAACCAATAAGACAAATAATAATATCCCGTAATTGTATAAAAGTTTGACCGTTGGAATATAAGACTCCCAAGTGTCAGTATATAATGACACAAGCTTAACGCATATCTTGTGAATACGTATCGCTCCTCCGGTTAAACCGTCAGGTTAAGAATGATACGATATGCCGAGATTTTGAGCTGGGTTCCCAAAGATGATTAGAGGCATTGCTAATAACAGAAAGTGAATCGATCATCAGAATTAACAATCGATGTTTAACGACACACCACGATAACCGACTATTTGAGATAAGTACGAGTCAATTTCTCGACTCGTTATCTCACTTGAGTCAATATGAAATGCGCAATACTAGCCAATCGGTTAATAATGCACCAAATAACATCAAGAAATACAAAGCAATTTTGAACATATACCAAGTTACGTCAACATTCCCTTTATGCCAAACCATGAATACCAATCGCGGAAATTCATGATCCTATTTGTCCACATTGGAATGAATGTAATAGCAAGTCTTGTGAGTCGCAATCAAGATAGAGATTTAGAGATTTTCAAGATTTAGAGTTCAAGGTTATCCAAAATAATGGGAATTGCATTTTTAATTATGGGTAAAGAGTTAAACAAAGACGTCGTTCCTGATCGGATTGTAATTTCAATAATTCAGAATATCGACGATAAAGGCAATGACAAATAGCTTCCCAAGTACGGCTTGCACACGCGGTTCATCAAACCCATGAACACAACCGTGCATTGCTATAACCAGAAAGGCATGACATAAATTTATAATAAATTTATCTTGTACGAAAGATTGTTTTAGGAGTGTTATCATCGTGCAATTAGTTTTGATGATAACCCAGAATGAAGGTCGATAAAAAGGTTCCATAAAGCTAGATCAAACGTCAAATTGAAACATAAAAGCGTGAGAGAAGAAATCGATTAAAATTTAAATCTTCCAGGCTTGGAACTAGGGTTACCCTAAAGTAACAACAACCCCTTTTGAGTTCAAGATTCATGCTTTAGCTTGACTGGCTGGAACACTATCGTCGATAAATCAGATAACGGTGTCCACCCTTCAAGTTATTACATGTTTCTTGTCAATTGAAGTCTTAAAACCTTGGTAAATTTGAGATCAAGGAATGGGAATACTCACCAAGATGTGGTTATCACTCCTAGCTTGGTAGTGTATTTCCCAAAGTATGACTCTTAACTACCAAACGAGAGCTTGATCCCAACTCATTGTTGAGGATCCACAAGAATAAAATGAGGTAACTTACCATTAAGGTAAGGATAATCACTCCTATCTCAACAGTGAAGTTTTATAGAAATAAAATATAGCAAAATGAAAAGTTTAATCAAAGAACGGAATTCACTCCTACTTTGATGGGGTCATTTCATTTGAGAAAAATACCATCCATAAAATTTTAAACAGGTGATATTATCATCAAGGTATAGATTTCACGCCTATCTTGATGATTGAATTTCCTAATAACAAGAAACGATCGAGAACTGACCTTTGTCACCAAAGTACGGGGTTCAATCCTATTTTGGTGGGGTCATTTCATTCGTGAAATACGAGTTCCAAAGGAAAATGATTGAAATCTATCCTTAAAACAAGGAAATCACCCCGATTCAGAGGATGAGATTTCATAAAACACACAATACAAAAATTGAAAACCATCACCAAGAGACGAAATTTTAATCCTACTTTAAGGAAATAATTCCATTTGGAAAATACGAATTCATAAAAACAAAAAGAAGGAAATCGTCATCAAGGTATGAGGTTTATTTCTGTCTTGATGATGAGATTCATAGGAACAGTAATAGTGAATGGAAAGTCATCACCAAAGTAAGGGAATCACCCCTGTTTTGATGAGATAGAATTATTTAGGGGATACAAGTGTCTTTAGTCATAAGTTGACTTACGGACTCTTGCATTGCCTACGATACGAAATGGTTTGAAGTTTTTATAAAGCTCGAGTTAGCAAACAAAGAGAATATCATCTAGAAATTCAGAAACTTCAAATTACATCAATGTAACATTAACAGAAAAAGAAAATCATGCTTCCTAGGATTTAAGGTTAAAGTTCAGTATAACAGAGTTAATTGTGTTAGGTTCTTAAATCTTGAATGGTTTAAGTCGGGAAAACAAGATCAATGACGGAAATGATTCAACACAATAATGAGATGTAAACACTCAGTTCAAAATAAAAGGGAAATGCATTGACTTCTCAAAGTGTTACGTCAACCACAACTTTACGGTAGACCACGTACCTATAAGCGAACACCCATCTCATGAGTTCCAGGTCAAATAAATGGATCCAACGGTCGAATCAAATTTATGTGTATACCTTGCCTAGACAAGGTATCCCGGGATGCAGGTATTCCACCTTTCGGCATTGCATGATTTCAGTTATGGGACACACTTTAAGGACATTTGAAAACCCTAAGTAACAATTTTAAGTTTTAACAACCATTCGGTTTAGACGACCAATATCTTTGGATATATTAAGATCCATGTACACGTTGGTCAAGGTATGAAGATAGTTACATAAGGAGCACAGCGTATAACGTTGTTTATACGTAGGAATTGAGGAGTATAACGAGTTCAATATTAATGGGAACATTCTGTAAGATAAAATGAGAAAATATTAGAGTTTCGATGATATACCAGTCTAAGGAATCAAGGATTTTAATATTTTAAATATAAACCGGATGGTTCCATTTGGTAACACATTACCATTTGGAAACGTTGACACGTCAAGGTAAATTGATCCATTTGCCTTAGAAACTTGTGTATGTTGACCATAGTTTATCACTCATCCTAGAGATCCCCAGGTAAGCATAACTAGTCCCATAGGATTTATACAATATGCTTGCCTTAGCCCGAAGTCCTTTTGCCAGGAAATCTCGAATACAGGTGTCTATGTGTCACACAAATTTCTTAGGTTCATGAAATCAAAACCTTGATGAGAGTTTCATAGATTAGACATAGAGTCTAAGGAATTAAACTCATGATGATAAGTGTAGATTCCACATGTTGTCGAGAATAAGTTTAGAAAGCTTCATTTGTCGGGGAGAATCAAAGAGTCAAAGTTAAGTTTAGGGAGACAAGTAACCAAGTTTATATGATTATAAGGCACATTTATCTAAGGGCATCAAGTTGCACAAAAGGCATCCCTAATTAGATAGCATCATGTGACATGCAGCAATAAGTATACACAAGATTATAAGGATTTTTCTATGAGGTTCATGTATAAACTATAGTATAGGTCACCATTTATAATAACCTAATTTCCTATAGTTATGGGCTCTGATACCAATCTGTCACACCCCAACCTTGACGGCGGAAACGTCGAGGAGTGAGAGTTAAGATCGTTCGCAGCCACATAACGCTATTATTAAATCCAAAAATATTATTCATAAGTTTCAAAGGTAATATTACAAACATAAGTCTCAAATAAAGAAAACATAACAAGCTTATTCATTTATTTAACTAGGTCCATTCCTAGGTGTGAACAACTTCAAAAATGGCGATCAAGCTTGAATATTTTCCTGAAACATGTTAAAAATAAAAGGTCAACATAATATTGGTGAGATTTCCATAGTTTTCGATACATAAGTATATAAAAGATGACAATTGATGTTGTAAGTTAGAGAACAAAGTAACTAGGGATGTAAGACAGAATGCACAATCAAACCTCGACAAAGTCTTACAAGTCTCAAACGTTTAAAAGTATATACAATTAGCTAAGTGTACTTGGATCAACCAAGCAGGCTTGTCTGGCCCATAGATGTATGACTTCGCTAGGCTAGCAATAGTTAATGATTGTACATATATTCGACATTACATGGTAGCCACAAAGTTCAACTAACCACAACATACAGGTGAAATGCCATAAGTTTACAAGAATCAAACGTGTTTACAAGTGCAAAGTTTATAAAGTAACATGTTTCACCCTAAATTGTAAAAATAGAAAAGGGGTATAGAAATACTCACATGAAATAAATAAGATGATAGTAAGAAATTAACGATGCTCCAACGATTCCTTTTTACAAGATACCTAACATATATATATTCCAAGGTTAAGTTTAAAGTTAAGATTAACGAATAAACGCGAACTAGGGTTTCAATTAGAATTTGGGGGTTTAAATAGTTAAATGAAACAATAAATCGTTTATGTTTTGGTTTAATAAAGAAGTTATAAATCAATTAAGACCAAGAATATATTAAAAATGATTCAATAATTTAATTTATTGATTTAATAGAAATTAAGTATAATGTGTGAAAAGAAAATAATTAATTTAATAATTAATTATTTAAAACTTGATAATGGTGATTAATTGCATATTTATTAAATGAGTTTAAAATTATTTTATAGGGTTTTAAACTTTTTAAATGTTTTATTATAAAACTCTTATAATATCAAGACTCTAAAATAAAAGTAAAGGATAATATTTAATATCAAGCTTTTATATGATTTATATGATTTATTATCAAGACTTTAAAATAAAGTATAATAGAAAATTATATTGTTTTATAAGTTTCAAAAACTTAAATAAAATTTTAAGGAATAACATTATTGACTAATTATATATAACATGTTTAAATGTATAAATGAATAATTAATTAATTAAATAACTATTAAAATAACTATTTTAATAATTATTTAAAACATGTAGATTTATAATGTTTTAAAATAATCTACATTTGAACCATAATAGATTTGTAACATTTAAATTATATTAAATAATTAATAATGTTTTTATAATCCTTGTTATCCTTAAATAAGTAATTAAATTTAAAATCATAAATTTTTAAAACCTTTAAAATTAATTTAATAAATTCTGAAATATTTTAGTTAACGAAATAATTATAATTCTAACTAAACATTATATTAAAATTTCATGCAATTAAAAAGAACTTAAAAATCAAATAATTAGAAAGGGATGAGGGTCCCCGGGGTCGAACCCGGGTCCCTTGCGTGAATGCTTGTTGTTGTAACAAGTTGGGCAGAAGCCCTGAATCTGGTTAAAGCATAGTTATAATTTTTAAAAAGATTAACTAACAAAATCCCCAATTTCAACATAAACCCTAGAATTGATCTTATCCAAATTGAACAAGGTCGCGACTGTGGTAGCTTTTAATCCCTAATTGAAACCGAGTGTTTCTATGTATTCAATTCACCTGGATTGAAGACGAAAACGATGGATACAATGGAACAAGGTCGCGACTGTGGTAGCTTCGGATTTGGTGGATTCTTTGTGTTGTGATTCAATTAAACGCTTAGAAAGCTTTTTATGATGATGATCATCGATTTCCCTCTATCAATTTTAAGTAGTGAAACCCAGAAGATGGACCACAGCTAAGTTACAGGTTCGGAACGAAGGTGATAATTGAATGAGTTGATTGTGTGTCTTGTAAGTGAAATTGAGTGTCACTTGAGTTAAATCATGTTGATTCGAGTGTTTTCCCTCAATCATATAGCATTGACTTGGTCTGTTACACTACGAACGGGTTAGAGTTATGAATTGATTATTCGGTTTTGAATACGGACCCTTAATTATCAATTGAATTCAATTGAACTCAATACAACATTCAAAACTGATGCAAAGAAGTTAAAGTGCGATTTGATTGCTTTTTAAATACGCGTTTTGGTTGATTTGGTGGTCGCCGGAATCGCGACCGGAGCTTGGCCGGAGGGACAGGGGGCCGACAGTGGGGAAATTTGGTTTTAATTCATATTTACATTTTTGGTCCCTGAAGTTTAAAAGTTTATCATTTTATGTAAAAGCTTTTAGATTACATTTTAGGAATTACAAAAATAAACCCTAGACTTATAAAACTAATTTGAATAGTATATCAAATTAATTATTTATTAATTCTCATAATGTTTGTAAGGCTTGTAAACTTTATGATTTGATTATTTATTTTCAATTAATAATTTATATTTATGATTACTAATAAAGATTTATAAGTTTATTAAAATTTCATTTTATTACTTTATAATTTTGTAAGACCTTTCCATTTAATTATTTATTATAAAATGATATTAACACATTATAACTATACAAAAAAATACTTATAACTCTATATATTATTACAAGTTCTTTTAAATAATTAGTAAATAAATAATTCACAATGTAAATTGCATTTAATCAATTAAAACTATTAAAAAAATTAATAATGAAAACTCAAAATGAGTTCGGGTTCGGGTTTATAATTTGAAAAAATGACGGATGTTATAATAACATGCTTTTTACTAAGCATGAGTGCATTGTTCTCAGGCCCGGGGTGGTCATTCCTCATGAGCACATCTTGCTGAGAGCCCCCAGGAAAGTGATCATGTACAAGATGGACTTGCAAGAAACTTCTCCCTCAGGAGAAATTTCATGCTTTCTATCTAAAGCAAATAATGATGAATCTTTCCTCTGGCATAAAAGAATGTGCCATGTAAAATTTAAAAACATGAATAAATTAATTAAGAATGATTTGGTAACTGGAATACCAAAGAAAGAGTTTACAAGTGATGACCACTGTGTTGCATGCCTAAAAGGGAAGCAACACAAGGTATCTCACAAGCCAAAGGAAAGAAACTCCATCATTAATCCCCTACACTTATTACATATGGATCTCTTTGGCCCCACCAGTGTAATGAGTCTAGGAAGGACCTCTTATTGTTTGGTGATCACAGATAATTTTACAAGATTCACTTGGGTCTTCTTTCTTAGAACTAAGATGAGACTCCTGAGATTCTGAAAAATTTCATCTTAAAGATTGAGAATCAATGTGATCACAAGGTCAAAACCATAATGATCAAGGAACTGAATTCAAGAATCAAATCCTTGATACATTTTGTGATGAAAAAGGTATTACAAAACAATATAGTGCTCCCAGGACTCCTCAGCAAAATGGTATTGCTGAGAGGAGAAACAGGACACTAATTGAAGTTGCAAGAACTATGTTGTGTGACTCTAAACTGCCCATCACCTTCTGGACAGAGGCAGTGAACACTGCTTGCTATGTGCAAAACAGAGTTTTAGTGGTTAAGACACATGGTAAGACTCCTTATGAAATTTGGCACAAGAAAACCCTTCATTGGTTTTCTCAGGTCATTTGGATGTCCTTGCACCATCTTGAATACCAAGGATCAAATGGCCAAGTTTGCTGAGAAATCAGATGATGGACACTTTATTGGATACTCTTCTCAAGCTAAGGCTTATAGAGTATACAATCTCAGAACTGGAGTAGTTGAGGAGTTAGCCAATGTGACTTTCAATGAGCACACTCCCAGTGTGAAAGGTTCTGGTCCGGATTGGCTATTTGATCTTGATTTAGTTACTAACTGTTTTAACAAATCTCGTGAGAATGTTTCAGGATCTATAGATATAATACCAACAGGTGATCCTGACCCAAGATTTGAGCTAAGAAGACCCTCAGGTTACACATCTTCAGCTCCAGTGGTAACTATTCCTGCAAATGAAGCTTCTACCAGCACATCAATGACAAATCCTGCTGATGCTTCTGGGGTGCCTTCAAATTCCAGCTTAGAGGCACAAAACTCAGAAGAAGGAACTTCAAATGTTGGAGAAAATGGTGGTGGTGAAAGTGATCAAGAATTTCTTGATGTTGATAACCACTGCATTGGAGACATCAATAATGTGACACACTTATTGGATCAAGTCAATCTTGATAAGTGTGGTACTGTGGAGGGTGAATCTTCTTTGCCAGATCAAAAATTTTCAAATCTAGATCTGTCTAAGCAACTTGTTATGATCCCTCAGCTAAGGATCCACAAGTCTCATCCTACCACAAACATCATTGGAGATGTTGATTCAGGGGTGAGAACAAGAAGACAAACCATGAAGCAAATGTTTGTCTTTACTCTTGTTTCTTGTCCCAGATAGAGCCAAAGAAAATTGATGAGGCTCTAAAGGATGGAAGTTGGGTTGAAGCTATGCAAGAGGAGATGCTTCAATTCAAAAGGCAAAAGGTTTGGAACCTATGTCCTCTTCCTTAAGGGAGGACTACCATAGGAACCAAATGGGTTTTTAGGAACAAGAAGGATGATAGAGGACTTGTCATAAAAAACAAGGCAAGACTAGTTGTTCAAGGATATACTCAAGATGAAGGAATTGACTATACAAATGGTTTTGCTCCTGTGGCAAGACTTGAAGCTGTTAGAATATTCCTAGCTTTTGCTGCATCCAAGAATTTAAAGGTCTACCAACTTGATGTCAAGTGTGCTTTTCTTTATGGGGTGATTGATGAAGAGGTATATGTCAGACAACCACCTGGGTTTGCAGATCCTGATCATCCTGATTATGTTTGTAGGCTAGACAAAGCTCTATATGGGCTGCACCAAGCACCAAGAAAGTGGTATGAGACTCTATCTCAGTATCTCTATCAACATGGCTACAAAAGAGGTACTATAGATGGACATCTCTTCATCAAAGGAACAGGAAATGACATAATGCTAGTTCAAGTATATATAGATGATATTATCTTTGGGTCAACTAATCCAAAGCTCTGCAAAGACTTTGAGAAGCTGATGAAGGACAGGTTTGAAATGAGTGCCATGAGGGAACTCAATTTCTTTCTAGGAATTCAAGTGAAGCAAGTTGACAATGGCATCTTCATAAGTCAGTCAAAGTATGTACATGACATACTTAAAAGGTTTTACATGACTGATTGTAAGGTTACTAAGACACCCATAGCCAGAAATCACTCCCTTAGACCAGATCTTGAGGGGGAGTGTGTTGATGAACACCTTTATAGGGCAATGATTGGGTCTCTTATGTACCTCACAGCTAGTAGGCCAGATATCATGTTTGCTACATGCATTTGTGCAAGATATCAAGCCAACCCCAAGATGTCACATCTGGTCACTGTCAAAAGAATTTTAAGATATCTCAAAGGTGCTCCATCACTTAGCCTTTGGTATCCAAAGAATTCTGACTTTAATCTGTATGCTTATACAGATAGTGACTATGGTGGTTGCAACATGACTGCAAAGTCTACATCAAGGGGATGTCAATTTCTTGGTGGAAGAGTAGTCTCTTGGCAATGCAAGAAACAATCTTGTGTGTCTGCATCAACTGCTGAGGCTGAATACATTGCTGCTGCAAGTTGCTGTGCTCAAGTGCTTTGGATTCAAAATCAGATGTTAGACTATGGATTTAAGTTTAAAGAGACTCCTATCCACATAGACAACAATAGTGCTATCTCCATCAGAAAGAATCCTGTGCAGCACTCAAGGACAAAGCACATTAACATCATTATCATTTGATTAGAAATAACTTTAAAAAAGGATTAATCAAACCAGTAAAAGTTAACACAAATGAACAATATACTGATCTGTTCACCAAAGCTTTTGATGAGCAGAGATTTAAATAGCTTGTATCAGCTATTGGGATGATTAACTTTGAATAGATTTTCTTAAAACTTAATCATATTTATTTCTAAAACCTGTGTGTCCTAAGTTGTCTATTATATCACCTTCATAAGCCCTTTGTTTTCTTTGGAAGAAAAATCTTTTCAAAAGACTTTTCTTAGATTTTTTAAAATCTTGATCTCTTCGGAAGACTTTGAAATTACCTTCAGAAGTAGTTTATGTCTTAATAAACAAATAATTGCTTCAGTAATTTTACCTTCGGAAGAAATTTCTGAAATATCTTCCGAAGCTTAAAATCAACTTAAGTACTTTGTATGTTTTCAAAGAACAAGTTTCTTCCGAATACAATTTACCTTCGGAAGTATTTATTCTTCTTAGAATAAAAAATTTCTGAGTGTAAAACTCTCTTCCGAAGCAAAATTTTCAAAAATCTATGAAATCTCTTCCGAAGCCAATTTGCCTTCGGAAGCTTTTTCTTCAGAACTTTCGAAGCAAATAACTTTTGGAAGAGTCTCGACTTCCAAGAAAACTACTTTTTGGGCAAAAGTAAACTACTTTTTAGAGGTGAGACCGACATCCGGATTTTAAAGTTTATCCTCTTTCATTAACTTTGTCTCAAATTCTTTTCACATAAATGCCCAACGGTTCCCCCCTCTTTCACTATCTTCCTCACTTACACTATTCTTTAAACCTAAATTCTTCCAAACCGCCTTTTGTTCTTCATCTTTCTTCATCCTTAAGCTTCTAAAATGGCCAACCTAAACATCAGAAACAACCTAGATTTCTCCCAAGTCACCCTCACCTACCAAAGAAAATCCAAACGAACCCCTGCTCAAGCTATTGAGTCTGTGCAGGCCCTCATATACCCACCCATACAGGAGGAAGTGGACACTAGAGCTCCCACTTCCCCTGAGGAGCAAACCACTCCCATCTCTTCAACAATCAGGGCTGAGGTTCCTCATGCTCACCCTGATGAGCTCATAAGCCCAGCTGCCTTAAGCCTTCACTCTGAGTCTCAACACTCAAGTGAACAACCTTTAGGGGACGATTACCATCCCCAGCCATTAGACTTAAATCAACCCATTCCCAACCTCTCATTCTATACTGATGAAGACTTAGTTTTCAGTGGGTACCATGAGTTTCTCTACTCCTCTCCTACTCAAAGAGAGATGAGTACTACTGAGTCTCCTTTGTCTAGCCCACATCAGTCACCTATAACTGAGGTGGATACTTCTGAACCTGTTCAGGATATCCATATGGAAGAGGCTCTCACTTCTGCAAGTGATTACATCATTAAGACCTCAACCATGGCAACTCAGCCCATTGACACCTCAACTGAGAATGTCAATGTGTAGAGGAAATCCAACAGCAAAGAACTTGAGGTTGGTGGTGAGAGAGAGGACTTTGGTCCAATCATCTCATCCCCCAATGATTCTTCTGATGAAGAAGAGGGGAATCTGAGACTAAAGGTGCAAAAACTGTCAAAAACATGCTCCTATTTAGTCTCTAAGGTTAGTCACCTTGAATCTCAGGTGACTACCTTGCATAATAGGGTCAATGATCAGCAACTTGAGATATCTTATCTCAGGGAAAAACTAGCTGGGAGACCTTTAAGAAGAGCTCAACCAGGAACACAAGAACCTGTGAATGTGGTTGGCCTAACCTCTAGCTCACCTATGCAAGAGGGTGATGCTACCAAAAAGAGGGAGAAAGTCATTAAACTCACAAAACCTGGGAGTTCTTCAGGGAGTATGGACATTGAGGATTCACCATCCTCACTTGCAACTGTGCATACTCAGCAACTTCCTCAAGTTCACATTAATGTGGACATAATTGACTCTGTTATTAAGAGTCTCTTTGAGGAAGGCATTCCAAGGGCTGTGTCATCTCCACCTCATGGAAAGTCAAACTACATTATTGGGTGGAGGTATGATGCAGATAGAAGAGCCCTCATTCTTCACAGAGTTCAAGGACAGCAAGAAGTGTTCAATTTTCAGACTTTGGACTACTATGAAGGTCTTGACCTGATCAACATGCCACTTGTCAACCCAAGCAAATCAAGACAAGCTGACAGGTTAGCACTCGAGATTCAAGACAAAATTACTGAAGAGTTCAGCCTTAGAAGGAGACAAAGGCAATTAGGTAATGTGATTGGTCAACTGGATGCTGAGGCAGACCCTGAGATTAGCTTCAAAGGGAAAACCTTGGCTGAAGGCCCAGTGATAGAGTCTGAGAGCCCTATCACACCAACAACTACTTCAGAAATTCATTCCCTCAGTAAAACACCTGCTGGTGAAGGTGTCTCACAGCCTGTCTCTGGCCAGAGCTTGGATGCTACACCAAGCAATGAAAGCCAAACCTCTATCCACCCTGAGTCACGAAGGTCTGTGGGTGACAAAGAGAAAAGGATTTTGACTCCTGAGGAGATTGAGGAGGAGGAGAGAGAGAGGAAGAGGAAGCTAAGGGGAGAAAGTTCCTCTGGGTCTTCAGGATTTATGCAAGCTACAATCAGGGCTGCCCCCAGACCAAACACTCAGGAATATGAGTTGAGGGCAGTCAAGATTACTTACCTGCAGACCAGGAACTATGACATAGATGAGATTATATCTCTCCCCTTAGAGTAATTAAATGAACTGGCTGACATGGAAGTGTCAAGAGAGATGAAGGAAAAAGAGGATGCAAGATTACTTCTCAAATTCAAAGAAGAGAAAAGACAGAAAAAATTATACAAGCATGCTCCAACTCTCTCCCCAGTTGAGGAAAGTCCTGTGCAAGAGGATGTGGCTGCTACACAAGAACCTCAGGTAGACAATGAAACAGATAGGCAAAACATGATCAACTACCTGAGTGCCACAGGTCTCTACCAGGCATCTGCACTTCTTCCCTTGTCCTTTGAGTACGTTGAGTTTGAGTATCTCAAACAGCTTGAACTTCAAGTGCTCAAAGAACAAAAGACAACAAAGAGAAAGATGAGGGAATATGCTGCAAAGTCAAGAGCTATCATCCAAAAGAGTATGAAAAAGTCTGCTGACAGACAAAGGATGATGAGCTTCTTGAAGCTATATGCCCCGTAAGAAGACTTGGCCCTATGTCCACAATGGATGAGCATATCAGGGTAATCGAGCAGAAGATCAAGAGTGGAGAGCTGATTGACTTATACTCTCATCCAAGTCAAATCCCACCTGAAGTGGAGGTTAAGGTTGAACAACCTGAGACAACACAACCTGGACCTCCTACTAAGCCTCATCAACCTTCATCTTCTGATCCACAGCAGGGTCAAACTCCCTCTCCTTCTGAACCTGTGAGGAAGGAACACCCAACTGAGAAAGACAAGGATGATCAACAAGGTGCTGCAGACCAGTCAACTCAGTTAAAGTCTTCTAAGAGGAAGAAGAGGATGGCTTCTAAACCAAAGTCTAAGAAGAAGAAGCCTGAATCATCCACCTCTACACCTCAGGCTGAGTCAGATCAACCTGAGGAAGTGCATGAAGAGGCAGCCCAATCAACTCCAATTCAAGTGGCTCCTCTTGTAACTGAGACACCCATCTTATCCTGGACCTTCACTACTAATCTAAAGAGAAGGCATGTGATCAGAGATCAAGGTGTTGAGAATGTCTATACATGGCAAGACATAATCAACTTACCTTTGCATGATCTCTTTGAGATGAGAAGATATTATGAGAGTCTGAATGATCCTAACCATCTAATGAAGAAGGGTATGGTCATCATTATGCTGAAGACTACAAACATCTGAAGATCTTCTAAATGTTTTGGTAGCATCAGCCGAGGGGGAGTTTGTAAGGATTCCTATAAGTCTGATGCAGCCAAAACATCCAAAGTCTCTCTGCAAGCATGCACTAAAGAACTGAAAATGCTTCGGAAGTTTTACACCATGCACTAGAAATATTCAGTGTAAAATCTTCCGAAGCCAAGACCAATATCTTCCAAAGCCAAAAAGGAAGTCTATTGAAGCTTCAAAGACAAAGTCTTCCGAAGCCAAAGAGTGAAGACAGATTTCTTCCGAAGACTTTTAGAGATATGCCTTTTTCTGATGTACTTTACCATAAAGCTGGACTACCTTTCCGCTGCAACTCTGTAAAGTCACCAACTTACATGAGTTGGTGAAAGGTCCATGCTTTTGGTAACTGTACATTGAGGTCTTGAGTCCATGCTTTCTACTTTATGTACTTTTATCCTTTTTGTAATATTTTAGGATGTGAGCTATGGCATGTCATAGTCACAAGTCAAAAGGCAGATATGCCTTTTTGACTCTACATTTGATTTTGTAGTTGTCTAGTCAATTGTATCTAGCTAGCCTTCAAAGTATGACCTAGGATGTAGTATAAAGTATCTCAAGTACTTGTAACTTTCTATCGATGCTTTGTAACTTGTAATAGAACTTGAGAAGCAATATACAACATTCTTGAAAACCAAATACTTGTGTTGTTTGCAATCTTGTTCTGTCTCACTTTTACTTGTGTTCTTAGCATCTTTCATTAACAAGTTAATCAGTTCCCTATTTGATCTGTTAAGTGTTCTAAGTAACTCTCCTCATTGTGTTGTTGTGTTGTAAGTGCATACCCTTCACCGGTCCTACACTATTACGTATATATATAATTTTAATCATATCTTATATTATAATATCATAGTATAACTCTTTGTATTTATTACTAACTATAATCCGTTTAATTAATGAGTTTCTAGCCTATCTGTCTTTCTATCTATCTATTAATCTGTCAATCTATTTTTCTATCTATCTATCAATCTATCAATCTATCTATCTTTATATTTATAAGGGGTCTGTTATAGATACATCCAAGTGGATATCTGGACGCCCTAAATACGGCCCGTAAGGGCCTTCACGGGCCGTATTGGTCTGTAAATATCAAATCAGTTAATTCATGATTTTTTACGGCCCGTATTGTCCATTACGGCACGTAATTCATGATTTTTTACGACCCGTATTGTCCATTACGACCTGTAGACAGGGCCGTAATGTGCCTTATGACCGTAAGTAAAATTCTGATTTTTATTTTATGTTTCTTTTTATATTTTTAACATTCTTCACTCATTTATGATTTATTAAATAATAATATTTTTTGGGTTTATTTTTTGTTTTTATAAAATATTTATTTATAAGTTATATAAATAAATGTTTTAGTTGGAGCATTCACATTCGGTTCTCGATAAATTTGTGAGTGTAGTCTTTATATTATATGAAATGTTTGTAAGTGAATTATAAAAAAACATTAGTAATTTGTGTTATAGAACATCATTCTTTCTCTATAAATGTGTGTGTGTATAGAGAAAAAAAATATACCAATAACCAATATATGTATTTATAATATCTTCATATAAAGAATAATAAAATATCTCAATAACCAATAGGGACATGTTATATTTTCAAATTAAATAGGTTATAAAATAATGGTTGGGTTATACAAACACCCATTTATGTTATTAAGGCACCCTATTGTCTCTATCTCTCTCCATGTATCTATATGTATGTATAGAAAAATATAGAGATGATAAAATAAATTGGGTGAATCAATAACCTACCCCTATAATAATTTTAAGTTTAATTATTTTACTTTTATATAACCTTTAGATTAAATTCAAATTCTTTATTTTTATTTTTATTTTGCTTTTGTAAAATACTTATAAAAAACATTTATTGAAAAAAAAGTTTAAAGCAAAAAATTAAAAAAATAGGAAATTTCACTTACGGTCATAAGCCTTGTTACGACCCCGTAAATTAAAGTCATTACGGGCCGTAACGATCAATACGGGCCGTAACGATCAATACGGGCCGTAACATTTTATAAATTGACTGATTTTGTATTTTGCAAACCAATACAGCCCCGTAAGAGTCTTTACAGGCCGTGATAAAAATTCAAAGGGTGTTCGCATAACACCTGACATGGTGTTCTTATATCTGACGCCATTTATAATAAAAAAACTAAGATAAGACGTGACACAATTGTAATATTTATCATACTAACTTTTTTATTTCTCTCTATTAGTAATAATAATATTACTCATATCATTTTTTATTATAAAAATGTGATTTGATAAATTAAAAGCCTATTTTATTTTATTCAAAACACACTTTTTAGAAATAAAAGTTTTATAAAATTTAGAATACAACGAACTTTTAAAAAAATCAATTTTCTTAACATAAAATATTTAAAAACCATAGTTTTTTTATAAAACAGGAGTTTAAGAAAAATACATTATTGTTTATTTACTTAAAGTATCTATTTATATAATAATAATCATATTTTATCTTCGAGCATGGTTTTATAATTAATAAATTTTTATTACTCATTATTTAATATTTTATTTATTAAAAAAATGTAATACATGGTGTACTAACATAGTATTATACAATGTAACGTTTGTCATTTGTGTTAGTAGACTAGCGATAAGAATTAAATACTTTTTTAAAAAAAACATAGGTTTAAATCTAGTTATGAGTAAATAAAAACACTTATGTTCATTAAAAAGTAACATGATTTAAATCTATTTATCATATGTAACATACTCCAAGACTTCATTTTTTTATTGTTTCAACCATTAATAAAGTTATCTATCTATACTAATAAAATAATATTTTTGGAAGCCACATGTCATAATTCTACACCTCCTAAATTTTATTTTCTCCCTTATCTCTCTTAATAAATATTACATTAACTACTAATGATATTATTTAATTTTTTTAATATCAAATTTTTATTAAATTAAAAAAAAATCTTTCTACAAATGCAATTTCTAAATAAATAACTTTTTATAAAATAAGATTTTTTTTTAAAAAAATATCAAACTTTTAAAAAAACATATTTATATTAAAACCTGTGTTTTCTGAAAAATAAAATTCTTATGAAATAAAAATCTTCTCTTCTTCCTGACCCTAAATTGCTATGCCTTCTCATATATCAATCAAAAATTCAAAGTTTAATGAAATTATTAAAAATGACACATTTTTAAACACGGTTTTTTTAAATAGTTTATTTAAAACCAACTTTTTTGAAATAAACAAAAAAAAAATAACAAAAGTGTAAAAAATCATATTGTACTTTTATCACTTGTACGTAAGGTCATTGCAGGACCGGTGAAGGGTGGTCACTTACAACACAACAACACAAAGAGAAGATTAACCAAACTTAATCAAACAGTAAACTGGATTAACCACAAGTATGATACTAAGAACACAAGTAATAAGTAAGAGACAGAACAAGAGAACACAAGAGATTGGGTTTCAAGGATGCAGTATATTGCTTTCTCAAGTTCTATCCAAGTGTTACAAAAGCATAAAGAAAGATACAAGAACATGGAATACTTATACTACAACCTACATCCGACTATACTTTGAAAGCCAGCTGGATACAATTGACTAGACACAAACAAAATCAATTGTAGAGTCAAAAGGCATATCTGCCTTTTGACTTGTGACTATGACATGCCATAGCTCACATCCTAATATATTACAAAAAGGATAAAAGTACATAAAGTAGAAAGCATGGACTCAAGACCTCAATGTACAGTTACCAAAAGCATGGACCTTTCACCAACTCATGTAAGTTGGTGACTTTACAAAGTTGCAGCGAAAAGGTGGTCCAGCTTTATGGTAAAGTACATCAGATAAAGGCATATCTCTAAAAGTCTTCGGAAGAAATCTGTCTCACTCTTTGGCTTCGGAAGACTTTGTCTTTAAAGCTTTGGAAGACTTCACTTTTGGCTTCGGAAGATATTGGTCTTGGCTTCGGAAGATTTTACAATTAGAATATTTCTAGTGCATGGTGTAAAACTTCCGAAGCATTTCTACTTCAGTTATTCAGTGCTTGCTTGCAGAGAGACTTTGGATGTTTTGGCTGCATCAGAATTATAGGAATCCTTACAAACTCACCCTAGGCTAATGCTACCAAAACATTTAGAAGATCTTCAGATGTTTGTAGTCTTCAGCACAATGATGACCATACCCTTCTTCATTAGATGGCCAGGATCATTCAGACTCTCATAATATCTTCTCATCTCAAAGAAATCATGCAGAGGTAAGTTGAGTATGTCTTGCCATGTATAGACATTCTCAACACCTTGATCTCTGATCACATGCCATCTCTCTGGATTAGTAGTGAAGGTCTAGGATAAGATGGGTGTCTCAGCTGCAAGAGGAGCCACTTGAATTGGAGTTGATTGGGCTGCCTCTTCATGCACTTCCTCAGGTTGATCTGACTCAGCCTGAGGTCTATAGGTAGATGATTCAGGCTTCTTCTTCTTAGACTTTGGTTTAGAAGCCATCCTCTTCTTCCTCTTAGAGGTCTTTAACTGAGAAGACTGGTCTGCAGCACCTTGTTGATCATCCTTGTCTTTCTCAGTTGGGTGTTCCTCCCTCACAGGTTCAGAAGGAGAGGGAGTTTGACCCTGCTGTGGATCAGAAGATGAAGCTTGCTGAGGCTCAGCAGGAGGTCCGGGTTGTGTTGTCTCAGGTTGTTTAACCTTAACCTACACTTCAGGTGGGATTTGACTTGGAGAAGAGTATAAGTCAATCAGCTCTCCACTCTTGATCTTCTGCTTGATTACCCTGATATGCTCATCCATTGTGGATAGAGACATAGGGCCAAGTCTCCTTCCGGAGAATCCATACAGCTTCAAGAAGCTCATCATCCTTTGTCTGTCAGCATACTTCTTCATACTCTTTTTGATAATGGCTCTTCACTTTGCAGCCTCTTCCCTCATCTTTCTCTTTGTAGCTTTTTGTTCTTTGAGCACTTGAAATTCAAGCTGTTTGAGATACTCAAACTCAATGTACTCAAAGGACAGGGGAAGAAGTGCAGATGCCTGGTAGAGACCTGTGGCACTCAGGTAGTTGATCATGTTTTGTCTGTCTGTTTCTTTGTCTACCTAAGGTTCTTGTGTAGGTGCCATAGTCTCTTGCCCAGGGCTTTCTTGAACTGGGGAGAGAATAGGAGCATGCTTGTATAGTCTTTTCTGTCTCTTCTCCTCTTTGAATTGGAGAAGTAACCTTGCATCCTCTTTTTCTTTCATCTCTCTTGACACTTCCATGTCAGCTAGTTCATTTAATTGCTCTAAGGGGAGAGATATAATCTCATATATGTCATAGTTCCTGGTCTGCAGGTAAGTAATCATGACTGCCCTCAACTCATCATCTTGAGTGTTTGGTCTAGGGGCAGTCCTGATTGCAGCTTGCATAAAACCTGAAGACCCAGAGGAACTTTCTCCCCTTAGCTTCCTCTTCCTCTCTCTCTCCTCCTCCTCAATCTCCTCAGGAGTCAAAATCCTTTTCCCTTTGTCACCCACAGACCTTTGTGACTCACGGTGGATAGAGGTTTGGCCTTTATTGCTTGGTGTAGCCTCCAAGCTCTGGCCAGAGAGAGGTTGTGAGACACCTTCACCAGCAGGTGTTTCACCGAGAGAATGAATTTCTGAAGCAGTTGTTGGTGTGATAGGGCTCTCAGGCTCTATCACTGGGCCTTCAGCCAAGGTTTTCCCTTTGAAGCTAATCTTAGGGTCTGCCTCAGCATCCAGTTGACCAATGACATTACCTGATTTCCTTTGTCTTCTTCTTAGGCTGAACTCTTCAGTAATCCTGTCTTGAATTTTGAGTGCTAACCTGTCAGCTTGTCTTGATTTGCTTGGATTGACAAGTGGCATGTTGACCAGGTCAAGACCTTCATAGTAGTTCAAGGTTTGAAAATCAAATACTTCTTGTTGCCCTTGAACTCTGTGAAGAATAAGAGCTCTTCTATCAGCATCATACCTCTATCCAATGATGTAGTTTGAAGTTCCTTGAGGTGGGGATGACATAGCCCTTGGTATACCTTCCTCAAAGAGACTCCTAGTGATAGAGTCTATAGAGTCTACATTAATATGAACTTGAGGAAGTTGCTGAGTATGCACAATTGCAAATGAGGATGGTGAGTCCTCAATGTCCATACTCTCTGAAGAACTCCCAGGTTCTGTATCTGTAATGACTTTCTCCCCCTTTTTGGTAGCATCACCCTCTTGCATGGGTGAGCTAGAGGTTAGGTCAACCACATTTACAGGTTCTTGTATTCCTGGTTGAGCTCTTCTTAAAGGTCTCCCAGCTAGTTTTTCCCTGAGATAAGATATCTCAAGTCGCTGATCATTGACCCTATTATGAAGGGTACTCACCTGAGATTCAAGGTGACTAACCTTAGAGACTAAATATGAGCATGTTTTTGACAGTTTTTGCACCTTTAGTCTCAGATTCCCATCTTCTTCATCAGAAGAATCATTGGGGGATGAGATGATTGGACCAAAGTCCTCTCTCTCACCACCAGCTTCAGGTTCTTGGCTGTTGGATTTCCTCTGCTCATTAACATTCTTAGTTGAGATGTCAATGGGCTGAGTTGCCATGGTTGAGGTCTTAATAATGTAATAACTTGCAAAAGTGAGAGCCTCTTCCATATGGATATCCTGAACAGGTTCAGATGTATCCACCTCAGTTATAGGTGACTGATGTGGGCTAGACTGAGGAGATTCAGGAGTACTCATCTCTCTTTGAGTAGGGGAAGAGAAGAGAGACTCTTGGTACTCACTGAAACCTAAGTCTTCATCAGTATAGAATGAGAGGTTGGGAATGGGTTGATTTAAATCTAAAGGCTGGGAATGGTAACTGTCCCCTAAAGGTTGTTCACTTGAGTGTTGAGACTTAGAGTGAAGGCTTAAGGCATTTGGACTTGTGATCTCATCAGGGTGAGCATGAGGAATCTCAGCCCTGATTGTTGAAGAGATGGGAGTCGTTTGCTCCTCAGGGGTAGTGGGAGCTCTAGTGTCCACTTCCTCCTATATTTGTGAGTATATGGGGACCTGCACAGACTCAATAGCTTGAGCAGGAGTTCGTTTGGATTTTCTTTGCTAAAGGAGGGTTACTTGTGGCCTTTTTAGTAGTAGAGAGGTAGAAGGTGTGGGTTCAACACTAGCTTGTGTTGCTAGGTTGTCACCTTGAGCAATGAGCACTAACATTTTGGGGACAAGGGCTGTTTCTACCCCTGAGAAGCGTACAGTTGGCTTCTTCATGATTTTAAAGATGTCGGGCTTCATCTGTCCCAATTTAAGAGTATTATCTGTTTCCCTCAACTGTGAGCCCAGTTCACAGTTGATAATGTGTTGAACATATCTAGGAAACATATAATACTCTGAGTCCAAGTTAGCAAGCAAATTTGTATAGACAAATTGAGAGTACCTGAACTTGACCCCTTGAATCATTCCATGCATTATGAAGGAGAGATCCACAGGAATCTGGTCCCACCCTCCATGCTTGTTTGACAAGCTATGGATAACCACATGGAGTAGGTATTTCCACTGGGATGAGACCTTCCTTTTCCTGAAGGTCTTTACAGAGAAATCTCCCTCATAGCCCATCTGCTCAAAGGAATGATTGACAGCTTCCTTTGGGAAGGACAACTCACCTTCTTCATCATCCAGCTGCAAGTGAGTGTTGATGATGGCTGGAGTGATGAAGATTGTCCTCCCTTGCACTGTGACAGACAGTGCCTTCTCCCCATCCATGATGACCTCTTGGCAGGTCTTCCAAAATTCAAGCAGATGATCCTCATAGAGAGTAGGATCAATGGTTAGGGAGGTGAAGTAGTTTGATAAAGCTAAGAAACGGCAAATCTCTGAGAAACTATCATCTTTCTCAGAGCTTAACAGAGCAACCTGATTGTGTTGCCTGTGAAGTTGCATGGTGAAATATGGGTTGTTTCTGCAGTTAAGGTTGGCAATTTTAGAAGCTTAAGGATGAAAAAAGATGAAAAGCAAAGGCGGTTTGGGAATTAGGTTTGAGGAATAGTAGAATTGAAGAAGATAGTGAGGGAGAGGGGGAACCGTTGGGTATTTATGTGAAAAGGATTTGAACCAAAGTTAATGAAGGAGGATAAACTTTGAAATCTGAATGTCGGTCCCACCTCTGAAAAAGTTGTTTACTTTTGCTCAAAAAGTAGTTTTCTTGGAATTCTAAAATGACTTCGGAAGAATTTCCTGAGAGTTTTGAAAATTTTGCTTTGGAAGAGAAGTAAAAACTTGAATGCCTTGTATATAAAATAACAAAGCTTCCGAGAGTTAATTTTGCTTCGGAAGGAAAAAGTCCTTGAAAACAAATAAGTGTCTGAGACAAGTATTTAATCTTCGAAAGATAGATTGAAACCTCTTTCGAAGGTAAAATTTCTTAGACAGTTATTTATTTTGAAGACATGATTTGCTTCCGAAGGTAAAAGTATATCTTCCAAAGGATCAAGAAATTTTCAAGAATCTAAGGAAACTCTTCAACAAGGATTTTTTTTTATCCAAAGAAATCATGAGCTTATGAAAGTGATGAACTAGACAACCTAGGACAGACATATTTTAAGAAATAATTAGAATTAGTTTTAAGAAAAGATCTACTCAAAGTTAATCATCCCAATAGCTGATATTAGATATTTAAATATCTGTTCATCAAAAGCTTTTGTAAACAGATCAGTATATTGTTCATCTGTATGAACTTTGACTAGTTTAATTAATCCCTTTTCATAGTTATCTCTTATTAAATGATACATGATATTGATGTGTTTGGTCCTTGAGTGCTGTACAGGATTCTCAGTGATAGAGATAGCACTATTGTTGTCTATGTGAATGAGAGTCTCCTTGAAGTTAAATCCATAGTACAACATCTGATTTTGAATCCAAAGCACTTGAGCACAGCAACTTGAAGCAGCAATGTATTCAGCCTCAGCAGTTGATGTAGACACGCACGATTGTTTCTTGCATTGCCATGAGACAACCCTTCCACTAAGGAATTGACATCCCCCAGATGTAGACTTTGCTATATGTTGCAACCACCATAATCACTATTTATATAAGCATACAGATTGAAGTCAGGATTCTTTGGATACCATAAACCAAGTGTTGAAACACCTTTGAGGCATCTTAGAATCCTCTTGACAGTGATGAGGTGAGACATCTTAGGGTTGGCTTGATATCTTGCACAAATGCATGTAGCAAACATGATATCAGGCCTGCTAGCAATAAGATACATACGAGACCCAATCATAGCCTTGTATAAGTGTTCATCTACACACTCCCCCTCAAGATCAGGTCCAAGGGAGTGGTTTCTGGCTATGTGTGTCTTAGCGATCTTACAATCAGTCATGTTTAACCTCTTGAGTATGTCCTGAACATACTTTGACTAACTTATGAAGATACCATCTTCAATTTGCTTCACTTGAATTCCTAGAAACAAATTGAGTTCTCCCATTGCACTCATTTCAAATATGTCTTTCATCAGCTTCTCAAAGTCTTTGCAGAGCTTTGGATTAGTTGAACCAAAGATGATGTCATCCACATAAACTTGAACTAGCAATATGTCATTTCCCTGTCCTTTGATGAAGAGAGTTCCATCTATAGTACCTCTCCTGTATCCATGTTTGCAAAGATACTCAGACAATGTCTCATACCACTTCCAGGGTGCCTGATGCAGCCCATAAAGAGCTTTGTCAAGCTTGCAGACATAATCAGGATGATCAGGGTCTACAAAACCAGGTGGCTGTTTGACATACACCTCTTCATCAATCACTCCATATAGAAAAGCACACTTCACATAAAGCTGAAAGACCTTGAAGTTCTTGGATACAGCAAATGCCAGGAATATCCTAACAGCTTCTAGTCTTGCTACTGGAGCAAAAACATCAGTGTAGTCAATCCCTTATTCTTGTGTGTATCCTTGAACAACTAGTCTAGCCTTGTTCTTGATGATAATGCCTCTATCATCCTTCTTATTCCTAAAAACCCATTTGGTTCCAATGGTAGTCTTCTCATGAGGACAAAGGTTTCAAACTTTTTGCCTTTTGAATTGAAGCAACTCTTGTTGCATAGCTTCAACCCAACTTCCATCCTTTAGAGCCTCATCAACTTTCTTTGGCTCTATCTAGGATAAGAAACAAGAGTGAAGACAAACATTTGCTTCATGGGTTCGTCCTCTTGTTCTTACCCCTGTGACAACATCTCCAATGATGTTTGTGGTGGGGTGAGACTTGTGGATCCTAAGCTGAGGGATCACAGCAAGTTGCTGAGAAAGATCTAAATTTGAGAAATTTAGATCTGGCATAGATGTTTCACCCTCCACATCATCACACTTATCAAGATTTACTTGATCCAATGAGTGTGTGACATCATTGATGTTGTCGTCTATGGTGTGGTTATTAGCATCAAGAAATTCTTGATCACTGTCACCGCCACCATTGTTGTCTTCCACAATTGAGGTATCTTTATCTGGTTGTGAAGCCTCTGAGCTAGAATTTGAAGGCACCCTAGATGTATCAGCTGAGTTTGTCATTGTAGTGCTAATAGAAACCTCATTTGCTGAAGTAGTTCCAACTGGAGCTGAAGATGTATGAGTTGAGAGTCTTCTTAGCTCAAATCTTGGATCAGGATCACCTGTATTTAAAATTTCTACAGATCCTGAAACATTCTCACTAGATTTGTTAAAACAGTTGGTAACTAAATCAAGATCAAATTTATACAACCCTAGATTTAGAAATTTTATACACTAAGTTCATTCAAATATTCTAAGCCACACCTAGGTTAATATATATATATATATTTTTATACATACATATGCGTATGCATGCTTTTATTTTGTTTACATAAGTATGTTGATTCACTTATATATATATGTATACGTATGCATGGTCGCATGCATACCTTTTTGCATGTGCATGTACCATCTTTTGTTAAGAAACATGTGCACACCACATAAGTGTTGATCATTTGCATGTTTGCATGCATAAACAAGAGGTTATGTATGCATGAATCCATAAACATAATTCCTTGATACAAAACTACAATACATCAATAAACAAACCAAATACAACCCAACCAAACATCATAAACATAAGTTAACATCAAAAGAAACTTAACACCAAACCAAACCTAAACAAATTCCCTACACCTAAAACCCAAGACCAAAGTACCATTTAAGATTAAAGATCAACTCGGTTAACAACCCCTTAAACCCTCGGTTAGCATCCTTAAGCTCCGAATTAGTTAACCAAAGTCTAGAACCATCTTGCAATAATTATTGAGTGACTCATGTATCCCTCCATTCGCCACCTAGCCATCGGGACACCAAGAACATTCACAAATCGCCACCTCTCAACCCTAATGAGCAAACTAAGCACTCCTAGTTACACCACATAACTCTAGGAAGTAGACCTCATGATGACAAGCTCCACTACTTGAAGGAGCGGCCGAAGGAACCATGGGAACACCAAAAACTCTCGGCCATTCTAAACCCAACCATATACCACCTTCATTCGGACACCTTGTAATCGCACCACTCCCAAACACCACCACCGTAAACTACCAACTACTCCCTCAACCCTCTCGGTCACCACCACTCCAATCAAATACCATCATCAACTTCACTCGGTCACACACTTTCGGACACACGGCAGCAACATCCAAGCCTCGTGGAAGCATTATCTCTCGAAAGACTATCAAGAACACCAAAACCAAGCAAGCTTAGACCATCCTCACCTTCTTTTCACACTCTCCTTCTGTCAAAATCAAGGTTCTAACTCCTAAAACCTTGCTTGATTAAGATTATGGAAACTAAACATGTGTTAAATAAAGCACATGTGATTAACCCTTTTGGTTAAAATAAAGTTCTCATAGAAACAAACACACAATCAAACCTATTTTTCAGAACAAAAAGAAAGGTTTTAAGAATCTGGAAAAATGAAACAAAACTTAAAAATCAAAGTTTTAGCAAGAAATTATCAACAAAAGGGTTAAAAATCTAGTCATAGTTTGTTAAATTGATTCTGCATATTAAATAACTATGATTGTGGGAACAAATATTAAAAATATATTTAGAATATTAGAAAATAGAACTCTGCAAAATTTGGTACCATTCCTATAAATTAGTTAATTTATATGCAATATTTAAGGATAAAAAGAGGAAAATTATATTAAAAGAACCGATCCTAGTAAAGGTATAGAAAAATTATATACTGACTATTAAGAATTTTGGAATCCACTGGAAAAATCTCGTGACCTAACTCAAAATATTATCTGAAATATTAATTTTTAACTATTCTGTCAACTAAAAATCAGGAAAAATACTTAAATTATGAAATAAATTATGGGAAATTTATAGAAAATATAAGAATAAAAATGGAACAGTCTGTGTAAAAATTAGAATTTTTGGACATGATTTGATATTTTTAGCAAAATAAGAGTAAAATAGGAAAAATTATAAAAATAGCTCTGCTATGATTTAGAACATGAGAAAATTCTGAAAAACCATACGAATTATAATTATTAATCTGACAAAATTTGACTAATTTTAGAGGCCCGAAGGTATTTCTAAAGAATTATGTGAATAATGTAAAAATAATAAAAATTAGCCTGAAAATAGTTTGAATATAAAATTTTAGTATATTTTACCTAACACTAAGATACATCTACTGTAAAAATTTCGGAATTTATACTAAAACCTAACTTATGAAATAAATTCTTCAATCTGAGGTACTAAAAATGTTAAAGAAATATACATTTTCTAAACTATAAATATTTTTCTTGTTATAGGTTACCATTTGGAGTAAAGGTGAGTTTCATGGCCCATTTTGTTTTGTAAAAGCTTTGGGGAAAAAGCATACTATTTGATGCATTATTTTCTGAGATTTATGTTACAACCATTAATTCGGATGTGGAACCGTTAGATAATATTGGTAGCGCTACTTAGGAAAATATTTCCTGCACCAATGGAATGAGTATTGTGATGCTATATTATCTGATTTATGAAATGAATTATGACAGATAAGAATGATCTGATTGCTATGTAAGGTTTGGTTGTATATAATGCATCAATAACATATGTTTGATAAACCTGTGAAGCTCACCAACTTTATGTTGACTGTTTTGGGTATGCTTTTTCAGGAATTCACCATGACTAACAGCTTAATGTTTTCCTTTGATGTTTATAATGGCTGGGGAGAGGTTGTGGGGAAAGTTTGTGTAAACCTGACAGTAAACTTGTATGATCTCAGTGTCTCGGTGGATGCTCACTTCCATCGTCTCTGAAGATGTTACTGTTAGGACTTTAATATAATAGGGTTATGTTAGTTCAAATTTTGACTATCATGAATTGATGTAATCCTAACTCCTATATTATTAATCTCGTTATGTTATGTAATATTATATATATTTAATATGCCTTATCATGAAATATATGTTTATGTGATATTTGGCAACAATTGTATATCAATGAACTCTGAGCAAACAAGTCACACCCTAAGCATTTCACGCTTCCGCCGGGATGTGACACAAATAGCCAATCAGGACCAAAACCAGCCACGCATGGTGTGTGTTCATTGAACGTCACATTGGCTGACTCCTCAACAATTCTAGTTCTAAGATTATATACTCTATAAGCCTTGGCCTGGGAAGAGTATCCAATGAAGTGTCCATCATCTGATTTCTCAGCAAATTTGGCAATTTGATCTTTGGTATTCAAGATGGTGCAAGGACATCCAAATGACCTGAGAAAGCCAATGAAAGGTTTTATCTTGTGCCAAAGCTCATAAGGAGTCTTACCATGTGTCTTAACTACTAAAAATCTGTTTTGCACATAGTAAGCAGTGTTTACTGCCTCTGCCCAGAAGGTGATGGACAGTTTAGAGTTAGACAACATAGTTCTTGCAGCTTCAATTAGTGTCTTGTTTCTCCTCTCAGCAACACCATTTTGCTGAGGAGTCCTGGGAGCACTATATTGTCTTGTAATACCTTTTTCATCACAAAATGTATCAAGGGTTTGATTATTGAATTCAGTCCCTTGATCACATCTTATGGTTTTGACCTTGTGATCACTTTGATTCTCAATTTTTAAGATGAAATTCTTCAGAATCTCAGGGGTCTCATCCTTAGTTCTAAGAAAGAAAATCCAAATGAATCTTGTAAAATCATCTGTGATCACCAAACAGTAAGAGGTCCTTCCTAGGCTCATTACACTGGTGGGGCCAAAGAGATCCATATGTAATAAGTGTAGAGGAGTAGTGATAGAGTTTCTTTCCTTAGGCTTATGAAATACCTTATGCTGCTTCCCTTTCAGGCATGCAACACAATGATCATCACTTGTAAACTCTTTCTTTGGCATTCCAGTTACCAAATCATGTTTAATTAGTTTATTCATGTTTTTAAAGTTTACATGGCATATTCTTTTATGCCATAGGAAAGACTCATCACTATTTGCTTTAGACAGAAAGCATGAAACTTCTCCAGAGGGAGATGTTTCTTGCAAGTCCATCTTGTACATGTTCCCTTTTCTGGGGGCTCTAAGCAGGATGTGCTCATGAGGAATGACCACTCCATGCTTAAGAACAATGCACTCATGCTCAGTAAAGAGCATGTTATGACTCTGATCACAAAATTGGGATACACTTAGAACATTGTACCCAAGCTCCTTGACAAAGTTTACCTTTTCAATGCTGAGCTTACCATTTGTGACTTTGCCCCTTCCAGAAATGTAACCACCTTCATCTCCTCCAAAAGCAACTGGTCCTCCATCAATCCTTTCAAAGTTATGGAGTAGTGACATATTGCCTGTCATGTGCCTGGAACAGCCACTATAAATGATCCAGACATTCTTGTTTGTCTTGAGCTGTTCCTTGGCTTCATCATGATATGCCATTAGTGCTTGGTTTGGAGAAGCATCTTCCACCTGAAAGCTCCAGTCAAAGCCTCCTTCTTCAACAGCAACAGCAGCTTGTTGCTTTGGCTTCTCATTCTAGGAAGCTTTGTCAGTGTAGTTGGGTCTGGACTGTGTTTGGCCACCATTTGTTTTAGGTGCCTTACATTCTCTTGCAAAGTAGCCCATCAGGTTACAGTTGTAACACTTGACTTTGCTTTTGTCCAGCCTAAACTTTCCACTGGTTGTATTGCTTGGAAACCTCCTTCTAGTTCTCTTGTAGAACTTCTTGGCTCTGTGAGTAAGAAGAGCCATCTGCTGGACTATTTCCATGTATTCCCGATCATCTGGATGGATACAATCCAGGTCTTCAAGAGTGAAAAGAGAGTTGCCATAGCTTTCATCAGAAGACACAAAAGCTTGAGAAGAGCTTGTCTCTTGGAATGGGTTTCCTTGAGTGTAGTTCTCCCTGGGTGTCTCTGGGAAGGTGATGAAAGGACCCTTTGGTGAATTGTCAGGGTAGCATATGAGATGATGTTGGGGTTCTATGCTATCCCTTTCAACCACGTGCAGGGATGAACCCAATTGATTGTTGGAGTTGCCAGATGAACCTTGCATGTTCATGTTCATCTCCATCTGGTAGCAACTGAGAATCCCATATAACTCTGTCAGAGTAAGAGTTTTGAGATTTTCAGTCCTCTTGATCACCACACAATAGTGTGTCCATTGCCTAGGAAGTGAGGACATGAATTTCCTTACAATGTCTCTATTCTCAAGAGGAACTCCTCCATCCATAAGGGTATCCACTATCTCAACATACCTGAAGTATTGCTGAGTCATGGTTTCACCTGTTTTGAAGGTGAAGTTTTCAAATTGCTACTTCAGGAGATCCTTCTTGTTCTCCTTGGCTTCAAAGGAGCCTTCATACATCAATTTTAGTGCATCCCATAACTGTTAGCTGTTTTGCACTTCTTGAAACCTCTGTATATAGAGTTTGGAAAGGCAGTTTGAAGAGCTGTCATGGCTTTTCTGTCAATCTCTACTCTCTTACTATCTTCATCAGAGTAGTTCGCCACATCTTTGGGAATCATACCAGCACCAGTAGCTGAAGGAGTGCTGGGTATGAAAGGTCCATTTTCAACAGACTCCCACATTTTTGAGTCTAGAGACCTGATGAAACCTTCCATTCTCATGCACCAGGTATCAAAGTCATCAAGAGTGATCAGTGGGGACTTGTTCATGATTCCAGTTTCATATCAGTCTTGGAAATGGCTTCCATTTAAAAAGTTTAGTATTTGTGTGTGTGAGGGATCTTAAGATGGTGAGATCTTATATCAAGAGCCTGAAATGCTCTCATACCAATTGCAAGACCGGTCAAGGGTGGTCACTTACAACACAACAACACAAAGAGGAGATTTACCAAACTTAATCAAACAGTAAACTGGATTAACCACAAGTATGATACTAAGAACACAAGTAATAAGTACGAGGCAGAACAAGAGAACACAAGAGTTTGGGTTTCACGGATGCAATATATTGCTTTCTCAATTCTATTACAAGTGTTACAAAAGCATAAAGAAAGATAAAAGAACATGGAATACTTATACTACAACCTACAGCCGGCCATACTTTGAAAGCCAGCTGGATACAATTTTACTAGACACAAACAAAATCAATTGTAGAGTCAAAAGGCATATCTACCTTTTGACTTGTGAATATAACATGCCATAGCTCACATCCTAATATATTACAAAAAGGATAAAAGTACATAAAGTAGAAAGCATGGACTCAAGACCTCAATGTACAGTTACCAAAAGCATGGACCTTTCACCAACTCATGTAAGTTAGTGACTTTACAGAGTTGCAGCGGAAAGATGGTCCAGCTTTATGGTAAAGTACATCAGATAAATGCATATCTTTAAAAGTCTTCGGAAGAAATCTGTCTTCACTCTTTGGCTTCAGAAGACTTTGTCTTTGAAGCTTCGGAAGACTTCACTTTTGGCTTCGGAAGATATTGGTATTGGCTTCGGAAGATTTTATACTTAGAATATTTCTAGTGCATGTTGTAAAACTTCCGAAGCATTTCTACTTCAGTTCTTTAGTGCATGCTTGCGAAGAGACTTTGGATGTTTTGGCTGCATCAGACTTATAGGAATCCTTACAGTCATCATATCTTATATTAAAAGATTATTTTATAATTCATTAATTTTTGTTAATAACTATTTAATATTTCATTTATTCAAGCCGTGTAATACACGGAGTATTAACCTAGTATCATATAATGTAACGTTTGTCACTTGTGTTAGTAGACTAGTGATAAGAATTAAATACTTTTTAAAAAAAAAACCCATACGTTTAAATCTAGTTATGTAACACTTACGCACGCAATAAATGAACATAAGTGTCTTTATTTTAAAAATACCTTTTAATGAACCGATAAGTGATAATATATAAAATTTTAACATTTTAGAAAAGAAACCATCATATCTATGACGAATTGCTGATGCAGCTGATCCATAAACAAAACACAATAACAGAATATCATTAGCTTAATATGATGATTACTTTGATGAAGGGTTGAAGATGTATTGGTCAACTAATGTAAGATTATTGATAATATTATCTGGAATTCCTAGAAATACTTTTATATATACTGATTGTATGTTGGTACATGTATAAACTTAACGAATCTGCATGAGAAAGTAAAACACGACATCGTGTTGGTCAACCTTAGAACAAGTCTCTAGTAGGTACCTTTGGAAATTATTATGTTTTCATTTTGAATGCTACGGGAATTTTATTTTACACGGTCCCTTTAATTAGGGTAAGAAACATTATATGTTAACCTACCAAAAGTATAGTTATTGTCGGTTTGTAAAAGAAAATTATTTGATAACGGAAGCAATAACGTATACATATTGATTCTAAAACAAATTTAATTAGAACATCCATCAAGGATACAAAACATCCATACGATGGTAATAGAAATATATAACATTTTTTGTTACATTGGACAAGTTTTAGTACTTTATGAAGGAACAATGTGTTTCCTTTTACAATTATCTAGAAAAAGCATTTCTTAGTACAATGTAGTGCTAGCATCAACCAAAAAGTCAAGATGATATTGAAACCGCAAATAAGATGAACAACTCTTTCTTAATCTCTTCATTTCATTTAGTTTACAATTAAGTAAGCCTTTTATTAAATTTCGTATGGAACATGAACAAATAGATGAAGAAAAACACAACCTTTTGTGTCATTTCTTTTTATAAATAAAATGATTTTACAAACTAATTTTTAAAATCTTTCTTGATTGTTGGCCCCTTTGAGATGTCATCTTTAGTGAAACTAGACTATACAGTTACAATAGAGATTATGTTGAAAATATTTCAGACCAAACAGAAATTAATTAATTATTATTAATTATTACCAAGTTATTGGCCAAATCAGTTTGATCCTTCGTGATCGAAACTGATTATAAGAAAGGTAGAAGGAGAGTGTCCCGTTATCGGACGAATCAAACAACACGCAATAATGTAAAACCAACCTGTTATACGATGATCTTCGAATGATGAACTGCACGGAACGTGTTCCTGTCCTTAAAGGATTTTACGCGCTTTATTTGCTGTAAGCTACAACGTAAACTCCCAGGATTTCATGCAGACTTGATCCGGTGTTCCAACAGCAATGGAAGCGGACTAACGTGAAGGTCGTGAGGAAATAGAAGCAGAGAAAAGCTGTAGCTTTTTTGGGGTGCTTGAGCTTGAACCCGGAGCTGTATATTTATAGGCCAAAAACTCAACCAACTGTGAGAAAAAACGGGGATGGGGTTGACCCCCACCAGTTCGCGAGTTCGGTTACGCAGATAACCCGAACTGCATACTGATCGACTCTATCCACCGTGTTTATCTCTTAGTTGGTTATTTCGATTCTATCCGCAAGCCTCTGAACCGAGCCTTAGTTAAAAATAAAAGCTCCTTAGCTCCTAGCGACGATGCGTACGTGCGAAGTGCAAAGTGCACTTCAAACACGCCCATTCGCGAGCTCGCGTCTCCGTCTCGGCTCGGCGCGCGTGTGGGCTTACCCTTCTCTTGGCCCAACAATCATTTTGGTGACCCATAAGGGAAAAGCCTTTATAAACGACTTAATGATTTCTCCCCCCACCAATGTGGGACAAGATGAAACATGCCAACTTGCATTATTCATCTTATGAATTTCCAACAATCCCCCACCAAGTTGGAATGTTTCCTTTCACTAAGACAGATGATGTCACTCGGGTGTCAAGGAGATTAAACCCAGTTTATGTGGATAAACAAGAAGAGACAGATTCATAGGTGTCCTATGGAATTAAACCAAGAACCTGATAACCCCCTTCGGTTTACCCCCACACATCACTAGCCAACTTCACGTTCTCACTGAGCGCGAATATGGTCGTGCGCTATAAATCCTTTTCATGACCCTCTAGAAGATAAACCACAGATCTTCATTTGAGGCAGCACCACCTCTAGATCATATAGGCAATGTTTTCCAACATCCTCGTTGCTTAGATGTCTCCAAAACTTTGTTAAGAGCGTTTGCTCAACCTCGTTCTCAGCAACAACGTACTGTCTTACCTCACATGGATCTATCAAATTTATTGATAGTACCTTCTATCATTAAGTGAATTTGTTGTTACCCATTAAACTTGAGAAATAGGGGCGCTAAGTTCAAGTTGGGTTTCCATCACTAACGATTCTATTGTGGCTTTAGACCCATGGCTCTCGTGGTATTTACTACCAAATCTCTCGTCAGAGGTTTGGTAAGAGGATCAGCCAAGTTCTTACACGTCTTGACATAGACAACCTTGATGGTACCACTTTCAAGTAGTTGTTTCACAAAATTGTGCCGAAGACGAATATGTCTTGACTTCCCATTATACACTACGTTGTATATGCTTGATAGTGTGGCCTCACTATCACAATACATGGGAATTGATGGCACTGGTACATCCCAAAGACGGATGTCCGTAAGTAGATCTCTAATCCACTCTGCTTCCTTACCGGCGGCAGCTAATGCTATGAATTCTGCTTCCATAGTCGAGTGTGCAATGCACGTCTGTTTCTTGCTCGCCCAAGAAATAGCTCCTCCAGCTAGAGTATAGATCCACCCACTTGTGGATTTTGAATCATTATTTTGATCAATTCAGCTGGCATCAGAATAACCTTCAAGTATTCTTGATGATGACGTGCATGTCAATTCAAAATTACTTGTCCTTTTCAGATATCCAAGTACTCTACTCACTGCGTTCCAGTGCTCAGTACTTGGATTTATAGTGTACTGACTTAGTTTGCTAACATCAAAGGCTATGTCAGGACGAGTGCAATGAGTGGCATACATCATGCTACCAATTGCACTTGCATACTCTAGTTGAGCCACAGCTCTCCCAGAGTTCACTTTTAGCTTCACACTCGGGTCAAAAGGTGTATTAAACTCTTTGATGTTCAAGTGTTGAAACTTTGTCAGAATTTTCTCTATATAATGAGATTGACTAAGAGAAATCTGACTATCTGTTCTTTTCACCTTGATCCCAAGAATGGTATCAACTTCTCTTAAATCTTTCATTTTAAAGTTAGAAGATAGATATTTCTTAGTTTCAGAAATACCCTCTAGGTGAGTGCTAATGATTAGCATATCATCAACATAAAGACAGATCACGACTGTGCATTCAGGTTTGCATTTTGTATATATACATTTATCAGCACCGTTGTGTTGAAACCCGAACGCAGTCACAGTGGTATCAAACCTCTCATGCCACTGTTTTGGAGCTTGTTTCAAACTATATAGAGATTTAATAAATTTCTTTTTTTAAGAAACCATTCAGGAAGGCTGTTTTCACATCCATTTGATAGATGTACAATCCTTTCACCGCGGAAATTGCTATAAGAGTTCTAATAGAACTAATTCTAGCAACTGGATAGGTATCAAAGTAATCTATTCCTTCTCTCTATCTATAACCTTTAGCAACTAATCTTGCTTTATAGGCAGAGATGGATCCATCTGGACTATACTTTTTCTTGAAGATCCATTTGGATCCAATGGGTTTCTTTCCCTTGGGTAGATCAGCTAACCCCCAAGTTCCACTTCCCATAATTGAATCCATTTCATCGTTGATTGCTTCCTTCCACAGATGAGCATCTCTCGATGACATGGCTTCACTGTACGTTTTGGGATCATCATCCAAATTAATGGCGAAAATGACCTCTCTTGTCACTTTCTTTTGTGTTCCTTCAACTAGATAAGAGACAAAATCATTTCCATAACTCTTCTCTTTTCTAACTCTAGTACTTCTCCTTGGTTCTTCAACAATTTGAGAAGGTTGAACACTTTCTCGAGAAGTACAGGGAGTTGTGGTGGGATTTAAGTTTTCATCATCTCTAGAAAACTTTTCCTCAAAGAATTCCACATCTCTGGATTCTATAACTGTGCCTGATTCATCATCCAACAGTCGGTAAGCCTTGCTATTTTGAGCATATCCAATGAACACGATTTTTATAGCTCGTGCTCCGAGTTTGGATCTCTTAGGATCAGGTGTCCGATAATATGCGACACATCCCCAAACTCTTAAGTGGTCTAAATTTGGTTTCCTTCCTTTCCAAGACTCATATGGACTAGTAGGAATCACACGACTAGTGATCCTATTGTGAACATAACAAGCAGTCAATAAGGCTTCTCCCCACAAATTACTTGGTAAACCTGATTGGTTTAACATACAGTTAACCATCTCTACCAAGGTACGGTTTTTTCTTTCAGCCAAACCATTTTGTTGGGGGTAAATGGTGAAGTTCTTTCGTGTATGATGCCATTCTCTTCGCAGAATGAATCGAATTCACGGTTAAAATATTCTCCACCTCTGTCCGAGCGAAGAATTTTTATACGTTTCTCTTTTTGGTTTTCGACCTCGGCCTTATATAATTTAAAAGCGTCAAATGCTTCGTCTTTTGTACGCAATAAATAAACATGTAAATAACGGCTCGAGTCATCGCAAAAAGTGATGAAATATCTCTTACCACCACGGGTAAGAATTCCATTCAGTTCACAAATATCTGAGTGGATTAGTTCTAGTAGTGATGTATTGCGTTTCTGAACACTCGGAAAAGGTTTCTTTGTAAATTTTGATTTTACACAAGTTTTGGAAAATCTTTATCGTTTAATTTTATTAAACCTTTAGTTTGCATCTTTTCAATATCTTTAATCTTTGTGTGTGCCAAACGTTTATGCCATAAAGAAATTGAACAAGCGATATAATCAAAAGACATTATTGCATTCAATTCATAACCAATGACATAACAATCAGAAACATCACTAGCAGAGGTACTAACACTACCACTATCACCATTAATACCGCTATGACTATCACTTTCATTGCCAAAACCATCTAGCACAGAGATGCCATTGTTCTCGATCTCTTGCTCTTCATTCCCATCTTCGGCTAGGTCAAGACGATACATTCCACTCGTGTTTTTAGCTTGACCTACATATAGGTTATTCAGAGAAAACTTCACGTGCAGATCCTTAAGCACCAACTTTTAGCCATTCCGATCAAACTTATCCACTGAAACAAGGCCCTTTGATATGCCAGGAACATGCAACACATTCTGAAGGGTTACGGTCTGAGGGTTTCTGAAGTTTAGCCGCACCGTGCCTTTCCCACGAACTCCTCACGATGTCTGTTAGAACATACAACCACTATTCCATTAGGTACGGGACCATAGGTTTGATATGAGTACTGGTTCCCGCAGACATGAATAGTAGCTCTAGAATCCAAAAACCATCCCCTACACGCCAACAAGCGTGTACGCTGAGCAAGCATATTAACATCACCAATTCCCACATTTGCTACCAGGTTGGTAAGATTATCAACCGCATTTGTGGAGCCAGCCGTAGGACCAGATTTCCTGTGAGGGCACTCTTGTGCATAATGACCAGTTTCTCCACAAACATGGCATTTTCTAGATCTTTTAGGCTGTTGGTTGTTGTTTTGAATAGGCTTCTTGAATTCTTTCTTTTTAGGTGCAAATGGTTTCTTTGGTTTTGATCCATACTTTCCCTTTTGCCCGGACCCCCCGGTCGCCACATGATTAACACTCGATCTGACTTTACTTCTTTTGTCCTTATTGCGCGTTTCCTCCTCAATTCGAAGGTGCTTCAATAGTTCATCCAAAGAGTAGTCCTCAGATTTGTGCATCATTCTTTTGGAGAAATATTTCCAAGTGGGAGGTAATTTAGCAATGATAACCCCCACTTGAAAGATTCCCGGTAAAGGGATGGAAAGAGCAGTCAGTTTTCTTAACAAGTAATTGAAGTTCATGTACTTGTTTTAAAGTTTACTTTTCAACCACCATTTGGAAATCTAAATACTTGGCGATAAGGTACTTGTTAGTGCCTTCTTCATGTGCCTTGTATTTGAGTTCCAAAGCTTTCCATAAATCCTTCGGACTTGTAACCTGCGAATACAAGTCATAAAGGCGATCAGAAAGTGAGTTTTTGATGTGACCAAGACAAAGATCTTCAGCTTCCTTTTGAACGGGTCTTCGCTTGTTCAGATCAGAAATCACTTGCTGATCTGGTTCCTTTCCCTCTTCAGGAACCGGGTCATTTAGGATCGGGGCCAAGCACGGATCGAGAACATAATAAAGTTTCAGAACAATCAGCATAATTTTCACTTTATCAGCCCAGCGGGTAATAAAGTTCAAAAGGAATCAGTCCAACTTGGCCTTATGAAGTTCAGCGTCCATTTAGTCTGTTATATTTAACATAAAAATAAAATCCTTTAATATTGTTGAAAATATTTCAGACCAAATAAAAATCAATTAATTATTATTAATTATTACCAAGTTATTGACCAAATTAGTTTGATTCTTCGTGACCGATACTGATTATAAAAAAGGTATAAGGAGAGTGTCTCATTATCGGACGAATCAAACAACATGCAATAATGTAAAACCAACCTATTATACGATGATCTTTAAATGATGAACTGCACGGAACGTGTTCATTCCTTAAAGGATTTTACGCGCTTTATTTGATGTAAGCTACAACGTAAACTCCTCGGATTTAATGCAGACTTGATCCGGTGTTCCAACAACAATGGAAGCGGACTAACATGAAGGTCGTGAGAAAACAGAAGCAGAGAAAATCTGTAGCTTTTTTGGGGTGATTGACCTTGAACCCGGCGTTGTATATTTATAGACCAAAAACTCAACCAACTATGAGAAAAAACAGGGATGGGGTTGAACCCCACCAGTTCGCGAGTTCTGTTACGCAGATAACCCGAACTGCATACAGATCGACTCTATCCACCGTGTTTATCTCTTAGTTGGTTATTTCGATTCTATTCGCAAGCCTTTGAACCGAGCCATAGCTAAAAAATAAAAGCTCCTTAGCTCCTAACGACGATGCGTACATGCAAAGTGCGCCTCAAACGTGCCCATTCGCGAGCTCGTGTCTCCATCTTGGCTCGGCGCGCGTGTGGGCTTAGCCCTTCTCTTGGCCCAACAATCACTTTGGTGACCCATAAGGGAAAGGCCCTTATAAATCACTTAATGATTTCTCCCCCGCCAATGTGGGACAAGATGAAACATGCCAACTTGCATTATTCATCTTATGAATTTCCAACAGATTAGAAGTTTAGAAAAAAAACAAAACATGATAGGAACAATATGCTTTTGAAGACAAAACTAAAGATGTTAGATTTGAGAAAATTGGAAATTTAGGAGATATTCCTGATAGTGAGAGTTTAGAGGAAGTAGATGATACTGCTCCCTAGTTCAATCTAACCTTTACAAGAGGTAAGGAGATCATCTAGAATGACAAGACCTCCACAAAGATATTAATCTCCATCAATTAATTACATACTTTCAATGAAGAATGGTGAATCTTAGTGTTATTCTAAAGCTATTAGTGTAAGATAATGATTATAGTGGTAGTGGGCTATGAAAGAAGAGACGAGGTCACTAAAGAAGAACAAAACTTGGGTTTGGACAAAGCTTTCAACAAATAGGAAAGCTTTACGGAATGAGTATTTTTTTGAATGACAAAGCGAAACGTATTATACAACCAAAGGCAAATACAAATATCCACTAGAAAGAAGCTAGAAGGAACCAACCAAAACAAGCTGTACTGATGAAAATTATGATATCTTAATTAAACCTCAATGAAGATGCAGTTGAAAGCTAACAATATTATGAAACAAAAATACCCACAAATGTGTATAACTATAAGAATAATGATGAAACAGAACCGGTGATTATCACTTGACCAATCACCCACTAGTCAGCCTGATTCACGGTGTAAAGAGGCCGATAACACGAGACGATGAAGACAAGTTGCGAGACCAGGCACCGGACAAGACTCCAATAACAATGTGCGGCTCTGTAGACTTCTACAAACTTCACGCTGGAACCCTAATTCCAAGTTGTTAATATATAGCAGCCAAAAGAACCCTTTGCCACTTTAAGCCCTCGAACATAAGACTTGAACAGAATCAACTCCTAACCTTCTTCTTCTTGTAAGAAAGACCTCACAAAATAATTAAAGGAAAAGATTATACAATATTTTCTTACTAAAATATGTATTTGCTAATTGAATTTAAGATTGTGATTTTTAACACCCCTCCATAATTCAAGTAAAAAATACATTCAACAGTCCAACTTGTTCGCATAAAAAAGCATGTTGTTCACTGCCAAGACCTTTCGTTAGAATATCTTGAATTTGATTAGTGGTGCTGATCTTTTCAGCCTTAACAATTCCAGAAGAAATTTTTTCACGAATGAAATGTAAATCTATTTCAAAATGTTTAGTTCTGTCGTGAAAAACTGGACTGGCAAAAATGGATAAAGCAGCAGAGTTATCACAAAATAATTTAGCAGGTAACTCGATATTTTGTATGCAATTCTTTTAAGACATTTAAAAGCCACATTACTTAACATGTAGACTCACACGAGCTCGATATTCAGCTTCCGTCGTAGATCGAGACACAACAGACCGTTTCTTGCTTTTCCAACAAACTAAGTTTCCACCCCAAAATATTGAAAAGCCAGTTACAGACCTACGATTGAACGTGCATTTAGCCCAATCAGAATCAACATAACACTTTAGTTCAGACACATTTCCTTTTGAAAAAGACAACCCAAGACCGGGAGACTGTTTAAAATATTTTAAAACACGAAATGCAAGATGTAAATGAGACTTTAGAGGATTGTGCATGTATTGACTTAAAACTTGAACCGCATAAGAAATATCCGGTCTTGTCAATGTAATATAAATTAATTTTCCAACCAACCTTTGATATACAATTATATTTTTCAACAACTCATCACCTTGGGGAGCATTGACCTTATTACAAATAGCAGCATTTTGTTCAATAGGAGTCGAAACAGGTTTAGATCCTAATAAACCAAATTCAGACAATAGCTCTAAACAATATTTCCTTTGGGACAAACACAAAACATCATTCTCTCGAACTACTACAATTCCCAAGAAAAATTTTAACATACCAAGATCCTTAATCTGAAATTTCGAATTTAAAAATGATTTAATTTTATCAATTTCCCCTTTGTTATTACCGGTTATCACAATGTCATCAACATAAACCAACAAGGCAATAAACACATTAGATTCACATTTAACAAATAATGAATAATCACTAACACTTTGCACAAAACCAATTTCAAGTAAACTACTAGTTAACTTTTCATTCCAATGTCTTGAAGCTTGTTTTAAACCATACAAGGACTTTACTAGTTTGCACACTTTGGTTTCGTTTTCAGAAAAATACCCTTTGGGTAAGGTCATATAAACATCTTCACTTAAACTTTTCATATAGAAATGCATTATTTACATCTAACTGATACAAATCCCATCCATTATTAACAGCCAAGCTAATCAAGCAGCGAACAGTAACCATTTAACTACCGGTGAGAAAGTTTCATCAAAGTCAATTCCTTCACGTTGACTATACCCCTTAGCAACAAGTCTAGACTTATACCTATCAATTTGACCATTAGACTTGTATTTAACTTTATAGATCCATTTACATCCTATAGGTTTTCTACCCATGGGAAGTTCAGTTAACACCCAAGTACCATTTCTATTAAGAGCTTCCATCCCATCATTCATAGCTTGAACCCAATTTGAATTTTTTATAGCTTCTTTAAAATTCTTTGGTTCAACACATTTATCAAGGTTACTTATAAAACAAAAAAATTCTAGGGATAATTTTGAATAATTTACTACCTTTTCTACCCTATATTTCACTTTCCCTTCCACCACATCTCAGATAATTTTTTAGGTAGACTAGTTTGCCTAACAGATCTCCTCATATCATTTGTATTATTAGGAAGTTGAGATTGACCCTCAGGAGGAGTATTTATCTCTTCATGTTCATTTTCAGGAGTTAGTATTACTACCACTTCCACTTCCTGTTGTTTATAGAATTAACTGGTATAGTATCTGTTATAGGATCCGTTCTTACCAGATTTTCAGTGGTACTATGAAAGTTGGTTGGCAGATTGCTACTACTACCTTCAACTTGATAATTACTGTTTTTAGTCTCCTTCTTATCATCATTGGGTGGACTTAAACCATTCTTAGAAATTTCAGCAACAACCTGAGTTTTCAATCAAAAAAATTCAAATGATTTATTTTAGAAAAAGTTGAACTAGATTTAAAAGGATAAATATTTTCATAAAACATAACATCTCTCAAAAAAAATTACTTTATTATCCAAACTCCAAAGTTTATGACCCTTTTCTTTATTAGAATACCCAAGAAAAACACATTTTTCTGCTCTACTTCCAAATTTATTAAGATTATTAAGAATAGTTGAAAAACATAAACAACCAAAATTTCTAAGATGGTTAAGAGAAGGTTTAAAACCAAACATGATCTCAAATGGTGACTTTCCAAATAACACAGATGCTGGAGTCCTGTTAATAAGATAAGTAGCAGTTAATACACATTCTGACCACATATGAAGAGGAAGCCCTCCTTGAAACAACAACGATCTAGCAACATTTAATAGATGTCTATGTTTACGTTCTACAACCCCATTTTGTTGAGGAGTATAGATACATGAGGTTTGATGAAGAATCATATTTTCTTTAAGAAATATACTAAAACTATTATTAACAAATTCTGTCCCATTGTCTGTTCTAAAAGGTTTAACGGTTTTATTAAACTGGTTCTTAATCAAATTCAAAAAGGTTTTCACATTACATAGAACTTCATCTTTAGATTTTAGCATAAACATCCATACAGTTCTAGAATAATCATCCACCACAGTTAAGAAATACTTATACCCTTCTCTACTAGTTACCCTGTATGGACCCCAAAGATCTAGATGTACCAGTTCGCCTATTTCTTTTGACTTATGGTCACTTAAAGGGAAAGGATTCCTGGTTTGTTTGGATCTATGACATACATCACATGGATAGTAGATAGGTCAAATACGTTTAGTTTTAAATTAGATTTTAAACCATTTAGCACTTGGTTAGATGGATGACCTAATCTAGAATGCCAAAGATTCCTAGCACACACACTTGATTGACTGTTACTATTACACACCTTAAAAGGTCTAGACATATCTTCTATCAAGTACATACCATCAACCTCTCTACCGGTCATCAGCACATTCTTTAGTTTCAAATCATGAACATAACATTTAGATTCATCAAACAAAATAATTAGTTTGCTATCTCTAAGCATTTTATGCACAAAGAGCAGGTTGACACTATACTCGGGGATAACCAAGACATCAACCAAAATAATATTTTCATTTATTTTAACATCACCAATCTTAGTAACTTCTGCCAAAGTTCCATTTGGCTGTTTAACCCGCATGTTAAAGTTAGACATATCAACAACACTAATTAAGTTTGCATCAGACATTGTCATATGTTGGTTAGCACCCGAGTCAATAATCCAACCATGACCCTCTACAACTTTGGACGCACTTGAGGATGAAAACCAATTCATTTGAAACACACCTGCCATATTAGACCTTGCTTGTTCTGGTGCTGCGTTTTCACTTACCAAAGCCAACAACTTTGTAATTTGTTCATTAGAAAAAGGAAAATCAGAAGTAACACTCACACCACTTGTTTTACTTTGATTTATAGTGTTTCTTAAACCATTTTTCCCATTGTTATGACTTTTCACAAAACTTTGAGGGTGTTTAAAATCAGATTGCTTCTTTTTAAAACCCGGGGGATATCCAACCAATTTATAACACCTATCAACCGTGTGTCCAATCATGTTACAATGAGTGCATTTTAAATTTGGATTTCTCCCAATTTTCCTTTATTTTTAGAAAACTTTGAATTAAAAGCAACAGATGGTGTTTTATTATTAGAATTGATTGCCCTATGTGATTCTACTTATGAAATTATGGCACAAGCATTTTTATTGGTTGGTAAAGGGCCTCTCATCAATAGACTGGATCTTATACATTGATAGCTATCATCTAAACCCATTAAAAACTGCATTAGTTTCATTAGATTTGAGAATTCTACAAATCCTTTAGAAGCAGCACATGAAGAAATAGGTAATTTAACTAATGCATTAAATTGACGCCACTTAGAGTTTAACTTGTGATAATATTCAGACACAGGTAGACAGATTGTGACACGGAGTTAATTTTGTGATGAAGGTTATAAATCACAGAACCATCAAGATTGTTATATGTTTCTTTTAACTCCCTCCACACATCAGTAGGAGACTTTGAAAATATTTGACCCTGATATATCTCCTCAAAAATAGAATTTAAAATCCAAGATAGAACAATAGAGTTACATCTATCCCATTGATTAGCTAATGTATCATCATTAGTTGGTCTAACACATGTTTTGTCTATAAACCTACTTTATTATTAATTTGCAAGGCAAGCATCATAGCATTAGACCAAACCACGTAATTGTCAGTTCCTGCTAACTTCACACTAACAATAGACACATTGGCAGTATCATTTGGATGTATATATAATGGGTTACCAAAGTCCAATTCACTAATTAAAGTTTCCTTATTAGCTACAGCAGCCATTTTGAATAAGAAACACTCAATAATATTAGTTAAGGAAATAACAAATAAAATACCAACTATAAAGAGTTGATGCCCAAACTAACAAAATTAATATGTAGAATATGAAGCAACCAACTTATAACCACACAAAAAACAAGCAATTTAGAGGGCACTAAAAGAAAATATTATATTATAAATTGAGAGACAGAAAAAAATGGACATACAGTGTACTCCAGCTAGTAAGAGAGATTAAAAAACCAAAAAAAATTGTTGTATTGTAGCTACTGACGATAGAGTCAACGAACCCAAAGACAAACAAAGTTTCACCCACTAGAGTGCAATCGAGATCACGACAAAGACAAAAACTTCGGAATTTCTTCGATCAGAAGCTATACCCACACAGATAAGAAGATGCGCAACAGCTTCGGGACAAAGAATTAGGTGTGCGATGATGAAGACAAGCCCTAAACTGATTGTAGTAGCGGAATAACGACCCAGATGAGCCTAAAGCTCTGATACCATGATGAAAATCATGATATCTTAATTAAACCTCAATGAAGATGCAGTTGAAAGCTAACAATATTGTGAAACAAAAATATCCACAAATGTGTAGGACTATAAGAATAATGATGAAACGAAACCGGTGATTATCACTTGACCAATCACCCACAAGTCAGCCCGATTCACGGTGAAAAGAGGCCGATAACACGAGACGGTGAAGACAAGTTGCGAGACCAGGCACCGGACAAGACTCCAATAACAATGTGCGGCTCTGTAGACTTCTACGAACTTCACGCTGGAACCCTAACTCCAAGGTGTTAATATATAGCAGCCAAAAGAACCCTTTACCACTTTAAGCCCTCGAACATAAGACTTGAACAAAAACAACCCCTAACCTTCTTCTTCTTGTAAGAAATACCTCACAAAATAATAAAAGGAAAAGATTATACAAGATTTTCTTATTAAAATATGTATTTGCTAATTGAATTAAAGATTGTGATTTTTAACACATACAAAGAGAAACTAATAAAGAATACATACAACAACCATAACCCAAGCTTCCCATGTGTATCACCAGTGCTTCCATTATAATCAATTTCACCATTTGATGTGAGACTACAAGTAGCATTACCAAAGTTAGAATGGATGTTGTAGCAACACCAAAACTACAGTAGTAACAACATTAGAGTTTACTACCAAACCTTTTAATTCGGAAGAAACTATTGAGGATGACACATCCTTTGATGATATCGCAACACTAGAAGATTTAACCCTTTCACCAAACTAATTAAACCTCAAGACCAACATCCAAATGGAGGTTCATCTTGAGATAAGAGTCCATAGAGACCATACACTAACAAATATTATTGGAGATCCCTCCTAGGGAGCAGTTACTTGAACCATGATAAAATAAGCAAACATATGTCTACACTCATGCTTTCTATCAAAACTTAAACCTAAAAAAGGTGGACGAAGCACTTAAAGACAACAATTAGACGCAAGCCATGTAAAGAGAACTACTTCAGTTTAATAAGGCAGAAGTATGGACTTTTTGTGTACTTTTTCCTGGCGAAAAAAGTAATATATACCATATTGTATTAAGAAACATAAAAGATGATAGATGTATTATTGTAAGTAACAAAGCTATGTTAGTAGCTTAAGGTTATACATAAGAAGAAGAAATATATTATGATGATGTCTTTATACCAGTCACAAGGATTAAAGTTGCTTTCTTGCTTTTGCAACACTAAAAGCTTCAAAGTTTGTCAAATAGATGTCAAAAGTGCATCTTGGATGGTAAAGTTGATCATAACATTTATGTTTGTCAACCATCTGGATTTGCTTATAGTCAGCAACCAAATCATGTTATAAACTAAATAAAGCTTTTATGGGTTGCATCAACTTCTCTAAGTTTTTGTTAAAAAAGAAGTTTACAATAGGAAAAAAGTAATAAAACACTATTCATAAAAAAGAAAAAATAAATATACTTCTGGTCCAAATGTACGTTGACTAATGAAAATCTTTGTCATGATGTAAGAAAAAAAATCATGCAATCAAAGCTTAAAAATAAATCAATAGGGTAACTCACTTCTTTCCTTAGATTACAAGAAAAACATGTACACTCCTAGTGGGATATTTATCAATCAATGCAAATATGTCAGACATATTTTATTAAAATCTAATTTACAAGACTCCTCAACAACAACTACTCCTATACCCACAACACTCGACTATCTAGAGATCTTAAGGGGAGGATGTTGATGAGCATACATATAGGGTAATGATAGGGTCCTTGTCACACCCCTCTCGCTAATGACGGAAACACAAGAAGGGGGAACATGTGGAACATCACACATGCTTAAAAGAGAACACTAACATTAATTTAAATAGTTATTGATGTTTATTAGACATAAATTGTATTAAGGTATATATTCTCAAAAATTATAACACGTCTGCCTAAACATTCCTAACCCTACACTGTACAATCTTCCTATGTGCCTTAGACGTGCTATCCAAAAGTGCAGGTTTTCTTACATGCTTAGTTACCTGAAAAAGATGTTAGAAAACGGGTCATGAGCTTGTAGGTTCTCGAGACTCGATAAAATGTTCAGTTGCATCAGTTGCATAGTTTAATGATTCATTCTTCTAATCATGTGTATGCGTCACCTTGTTTAGTTGATATGTATCTACATTGAGCCCATAAACCACAATCTAGTGACAATTGTGTAGATACATCATGTTCCTAGTTTATGAGCTTTAATGTAAAAGTCGTTCATGTCTTACACATATGTAATGAATTGATTCGATGATATATAATATGTGGTTGTTGCTTATTAATGTTTATCTATTTCATATTATTATTGTGTTGAATATAATTCATATGTATGAATTTAGTATATAGGTTTGAGGTTGTTGTGCACAGTTCTTAGTCAATAATGATTGAGAAATGTGTTTAACCTAGTCGGATGAGTCTTCATGCGAATGAACCATACTTATAGACCATACGCATGAATACATCATGCTTATGGACTAGTCGCACAACTGAACCAGGAGACTGGATCAGTCGTACAATTGAGACATAAAATTGACTCAGTCGCACGACTAAACCTTCAGTCATGGTATGATTCAATCGCAAGATTCAGTCGCACGACTGAACCATGCTAATGGTTCAGTCGTACGATTGGAAGCCCCTAACCTATAAATACCACTTAATTCGTGGAAAAATAAAACAATTGAAAACACTTGATATTCTTACGAACCCTAGCCATCCAGAACGTCCAAGGAAGCCTGTCCAAGTTCATAGATCATTCCTGATCGATCTCTATTCGTTCATAAAATTTAGTTTCACTCATATATCGATCGCGTAATTGTTCTCACTGATTGGATCGCCAATCAAATAGGATTCCGTACTATTTGATTCGGTATAAACGCAAAATCTGTTAGTATTCCGTACGTAGACGGTCCTGACAAGTTGAATAATGCCCATGCAAGAACATATCATAAATACTTGCAAGCATACTTTTAGTTAGGAATATAAGCATCCATCATAGTGCCCCTCACAACATTGTGAATAACTTAAAACTAAGTATATTCTAATCAAACATCACATCATCAGGTATTGTGTAAACAAGAAAATGATAAAGATTATTAGAGTTCCTACCGGACAGTAATATGAAGATTTATTCACCAAGGAACTTAATATAAGTAGGTTATTTACTTAATCTTATCCACACCCAAATCCATATTGATAATAACAATACAATATCCATTACCAACAACCTTGTGAATAACTCTAAATCTAAGCATATTCAAGTTATATATCACATCATCAGGGATTGTGTAAAGAAGAAGAAAATATAGCTAGTCAAAGTTTCCTATTAAACAGTAATGTGCATATCTATTCACCAAGGAATTATGTAAGATTATAATATTCACAAGTTATGGAAAACTTCAACTGTTAAAAGCTAAAAGGATCTTCCATCATCACCGTTTTCATTAATAACAAACTGTTTATTGTATCTAAAGAATCTATACGCTTCAATCTATAATTCTTTTATGTTGATGGTGAAATATTATTCAATCCATTGATGTGGCTTAGATGTTTACTATTATGGGATATCAAGGTAACCCCTCTATCACTATAGATAAAAGTAAACTCCTTTAGACATGTGATTCTTTGTTCATGTCTTTTAATATATTTCTCAAAAGAAAACTGGATCGGATCAAGTGTCAGTAAATTTAGAGCATGTTGTTCATGACGCGCTTAACCAATGGTCTAAAGTTCAATTTTCAAAGTTAGTCTTTGAAGATCTAGTTTACATTATTTAGAAAGCTGGGTGCTCAAAATTATTGATGTATCACATGTTGTTGATGAAATTAACTAACTTTTACCTTAACGGATTTTCTAAAGCAGAAATATTTTTTAAAATAAAACCTCATACTAGAAAGATCTTCAACAACTATAAACACATCACAAAGGGCTTTGCATTAGCGTTTACACTAATATTGACTAGTTTTTCGCCGCTAATATAATCATTTGTGACGATAATGTCGTCGCTATTTGGTTAAATAAAAAATTCATTAGAGACTTTTAGCGGCGACCGCTAATGGTCACTTTTTATTAAAAAATATTTTTTTAATATTTTTAAATTTCCAGGTTTTCAACCCATTCATACATATATAAAAAAATCTTGATTTTCCAATAACACAGTAAACTAGTGTTAATAAATGACATACAATTTTAACACCTACATAAACAATATTAAGTAATCTACTCATAAAACTAAACATAAGTAGGTTAAATATTGTTTAACTTAAACATAAGCAGATTAACCCTAAACTACTCAAAAACAAACTTAACCTACTTATCAAATACGCTATTCATCCCCCTCATCTAAATCATCTTCTTCGCCTTGATTTGGAGCCTTTTGTGAAGCAATAATCTGTATAAGTTGTGACATAAAATTTGGATTATAAAAGAGACTTGAAATTTGATCCTACAAAACAAAATACACATTATAAATTGCTATATTTTTGACAAAGTATATATTATAATGTAATACATTCAATTTTAACTATATTAAGTGTCAAAATAAACATGTTAAACTAACAATGTAAGGATCGTTACAATAATCAGATCGATCTCATATTTGAATATGCGAAATGTAATGAAATATGGATAAGAAGTAGAAGAGTAGAAGGATTCAAACACGATGTAAATAATCTTCTTTACTATTGCTATCTGAATTCAATGAATTACACTTGAGTACAAATTCAGGAAATATGGCAAAAGCTTACTAAATACAAAACAAGCTAAGTATTTATATTAAAACAAAATGTTCTCACGCGAAAACAACCTTTCGTGCGAGAACCTAGTTCTCACGCGACAGACAATTGTCGCGCGGAAAGTCTACTTTTTGCTTGAACTCTTGAACTTGATTTGATTTTCTGAGCCTCTAGGTTCAACCCCTACAATCTCCCCTAGGCTCGGTAAATCAACCTTCTTTAGAAGTCCACATCATCAACTTTGTAGCTGCCCCCGTAAGCATACATCCTTTTGTCCAGGGCCTTCGTGATCAACCAACCAAACTGTGCTGCAAGTAAATGTACAGATTCATCAACTGTAATTGGACAAGCCTGCAACCTCATCAAATCTTCTTTCCCAAACTTTAGCAAATCCATAGGGTCGATAACACGGTATTCCTTATCTACACACTTAATCAACGTGTGACCCGTCTCCTTTTCACAACTCCACCCCATTAGCTTTGACAAGCTATTAACTGGACTGGAGCGTGTATAGGGATCTTTCTCACATATCTTGTATGTCTATAAAACTTTATCTTCATTGGTTGCTTCGTGTTCGGATCAATACGGTTCTCATCTTCAATAACTTTGGATTTGGCTATCTTAAAGTCTTTGAAGTTGGTTTTGCTTTGTCTCCAAATCATGTTCCTTATCCAATTACCCTTCCCATAGTTACTTGGATTAATGAATGGAACACATCCCATAGCATATTAATCTGATGCTTTTAGAGTATGAAAATCGTGCTCATCTTGGAAATACTCTATCGCTCCTGCTTTCCTCTTGATCACATATAACTTCTTTTCTTCATCGTACGCCCAAATGATAATCGGCTTTGAATTTCCGTACCTTGTGAAAGGTTTGGAATGCCGAAGAGTATGAATGTAAGCTGGAGGTGGAGGTGCATCGATAGTAATGTTACCAACCTGACGAACAGCCATTTGACCAGTTTGGTCTAATGCCTTGTCAGTGGTCTCTGAAGTACCCGTCTCTCCAATAATTTCTCCTTCTTCAACCAGAATATCAGAAAATAAGTCTCTTAAGGTGTTCCTAAAAATATCAGTATAATCCACAGCTTCTTCTAAGTCATCAAATGATCCATATTCCACATTCTCCTCTTCTTCCAAAATACTTAGCTGAAATGAGTAGAATTCCTTCTCATATTCAGCTTCTATGGCAGGATCTAACGGTGCATAATCAACTGTATCATCAGGACCTGGTCTGGAAACATTAGCAGTTCCTGATGATCCAGAAGTACCAGTAGTAGCACCTGTATCACCTTCTTGATCATCATCATCATCGTTTCCACCTTCATCATTATCATCATCATTACCATCATCACCATCATCATTATCCTCATCATCATCCTCATCATCCTCATTATCCTTATCATCATCCTTGTAATGATTCCTATAAGTTTGATGCAGCCAAAACATCGAAAGTCTCTCTGCATGCTTGCACTGAAGAACATAAGTAGAAATGCTTCGGAAGTTTTACACCTTGCACTAGAAAATATTCTAAGCGTAAAATCTTCCGAAGCCAAGACCAACATCTTCCGAAGCCAAAAGTGAAGTCTTCCAAAGCTTCAAAGACAAAGTCTTCTGAAGCCAAAGAGTGAAGACAGATTTCTTCCGAAGACTTTTATTTACATGCTTTTATCTGATGTACTTTACCATAAAGCTGGGCCACATTTCTGCTGTAACTCTATTCAGTCACCAACTTACATGAGTTGGTGAAAACTTTCATGCTTTTGGTAACTGTACATTGAGATCTTGAGTCTGAGCTTTCTACTTTGTATACTTTTATCCTTTTTGTAATATATTAGGATATGAGCTGTGGCATGTCATAGTCACTAGTCAAAAGACAATCTGCCTTTTGACTCTACATTTGATTTTATTGTTGTCTAGTCTTATGTATCTAGTTGGCTTTCAAAGTATGGCCGGTTGTAGGATGTAGTATAAAGTATCTCAAGTACTTGTAACTTTAGATCTATGCTTTGTAACATTTGTAAAAGAACTTGAGAAGTAATATACAACATACTTGAAAACCAATTACTTGTGTTGTTAGCTATCTTGTTCTGTCTCACTTTTTACTTGTGTTCTTAGCATCTTTCATATAAGTTACCAGTTCCCTATTTGAACTGTTAAGTGTTCTAAACAAATTTCCTCATTGTGTTATTGTGTTGTAAGTGAATAGCCTTCAATGGTCCTAGATTTGGTATCAGAGCATTCCAGGCTCTTGATATAAGATTTCACCATCTTAAGATCCCTCGCACACACACAAAATACTTAACAACTCAAATGGCAACTATTACTAAAGCTAATATGGAAACTGGAACTATGACAAAGTCTCCATTGATCACTCCTGAAGACTTTGATACTTGGTGTCAAAGAATGGAAGGCTTCATCAAGTCTCAAGATTCCAGGATGTGAGACTTTGTTGTCCAAGGACCTTACATACCAAGCACCACTTCTACTATTGGTGTTGGTATGATCCCAAAGTCTGTGGCTGATTATTCTAAAGAAGACAGGAAAAGAGTACAGATTGATCAGAAAGCCATGACAACCCTTCAAACTGCTCTTCCAAACTCTATCTACAGAGGCTTCAAGAAGTGCAAACTACCAAGCAACTATGGAAAGCACTGAAGCTGATGTATGAGGGGTCTAATGAAGCAAAGGAGAAAAAGAAGGATCTTTTGAAGCAGCAGTTTGAAAACTTCACCTTTAAGGTAGGTGAAACCATGACTCAACAATACTTCTTGTATGTTGAGATTGTGGATACTCTAATGAATGTTGGAGTAACTCTTGAGAACATGGACATTGTAAGGAAGTTTATGTCCTCTCTTCCTAGACAATGGACACATTATTGTGTTGTTATCAAGAGGACTGAGAACCTTAAGACTCTTACTCTTACAGAGTTGTATGGTATTCTCAGTAGATACCAGATGGAGATGAACATGCAAAACTCATCTGGTAACTCCAGCAATCAACTGAGTTCAGCCCTTCATGTGGTTAAAAGGGAAAGCATTGAGCCATAACATCATCTTATATGCTACCCTAACAACTCATAAAAGGGTCCTTTCAGCACCTTCCCAGCGACTCCAAGAGAAAGCTACACTCAAGGACGTCCTTTCCAAGAGACAAGTTCTTCTCATGCTTTTGTCTCTGCTGATGAAACCACAGGCAACTTTCTCTTCACCCTTGAAGACTTGACTGTATCCATCCAGATGATCTGAAGTACATGGAGATAGTTTAGCAGATAGCTCTTCTCACTCACAGAGCCAAGAAGTTCTACAAGAGGACAGGGAGGAAGTTTCCAAGCAATGTAGGTAGTGGAAAGTTTGAGCTGGATAAAAGCAAAGTAAAGTGTTACAACTGTAACCAGATGGGACACTTTGCAAGGGAGTGTAAGGCACCAAGGACAAATGGTGGCCAAACATTAGCCAGACCAAACTACACTAAGAGAGCTCCCCAGAATGAGAAGCCAAAGCAGCAAGCTGCAGTTGTTGTTGAAGAAGGAGGCTTTGACTGGAGCTTTCAGGCGGAAGATGCATCTCCAAACCAAGCACTCATGCAGACCACGATGAATCCAAGGTATTGGAACATCTTTGTACTCCTGAATGTATTGCTAAAGTTAATAGATACAGGTCCTATAACTTAGAAATGAGATCTAATCTTGAGTCCTTAAATATCTTAAAAGCTAATTTTAAAAGAGCTGAAAATGATTATAAACTAAAGATAGAGGACTTAGAGAAAACCATTTCAACACTTAAACATGAGCACACAAACTACAGGACTTAGATCAAAGACCTCATAACTAAGTTAACTGAATGCCAGGCTGAGCTTGTGATCAACAAAGCCAAGGTAGAAAAATGTGTTCTTGAAGAAGAGACCTTCAAGAACATAATATCCTCATCCTTGCATGCAAAAGTTTGTTATCAGAATAAGCAGGGACTGGGTTCCAGTGAGATAGCTCCTCCACACACAATCTTGTCTGTAAGAATTCCTAGGTGTGGAACTTGTGAAGATGAGCTTCCCCTCATAGACCCTTTGAATGAAGAGGAGATGGTGAAGATTGGCTCTGAGAAGAGTGAAGAAGAGCATTCTAAGAAGGGCCACCATCCCTCTAAGGAGAGTAAAGCTGTTGGGATGACCAAGTCCAAGAGAAAGAACTTGATCAGGAAGGCCAAAAGAAAGTCGAAGAAGGCTTAAGAGATCAAGGCCACCTTCAACTCTGCACAGAAACATGTCTTCATTTCTGCAGGATTTGAAGTGGTTAAGGCTGAAGAGATAAACTTGAACTCCAACAATAAGAGTTCTAGTTCATGTCCAAATCATCCTATCATCAAGAAGGCTATCAGTTATGCACCACTGCTATACAACCTGAACCATCCAGCTCCAAAGGGTAGTTTTATCCCCACAAGAATTGCCATAACATCTGCAAAGATGAAGATGGAGAAGGAAAGTGATCAAGTTCAACCATTTTCACAAAAGAAGACTCCTAGAAGGAAGAAAATGGACTGTGTTATGTGTGGGAGTACCTCTCATCTTGCTAAGGATTGTGTTTACAATCCAAAGAGTACTCTCCACATGACCAAGAAAGAAACTTCTAAGAGTTTGGAGAAGAAGAAGCAAGCTTCGAAAGGAAAGGAATACTTCCGAAGAACTGAAGCCTGCTGCAGTGAAAACAAGATCTTCTGAAGGTCCAGTCATCAAAACTTTTGAAGTTAACAAAACTTCTGAAGTACTGAAGGTCAAGTCTAAGCTTCCAAAGGTGGAGTGGAAGACAAAGAAAGACCAAGTGGCTAAGAGTTCTTCATCAACTTCAGCAAATGATACTTCTAGCATGACTATAGGATCAATTACTATTGCATTGTCTTCAACTTCTTTTGATAAGCCTAAGACCAATGAGGCTTGGGTTTCCAAATGTAACTAATCATCTTTTTTGTGCGGGAACAGCTCAAGACAAACAGAAATGTAGGGGTCATTGACAGTGGCTATTCCAGGAACATGATAGGTAATAGGTCACTACTCCAAAAGTTTGAAAGAATTGATAGAGGACCAGTTGCTTTTGGAGGAGATGTAGGGGGTTACATTACAGGAAAAGGCAAGGTCATAAATGGTAAGCTCAACATTGAGAAGGTAAACTTTTTTCCAAGGAGCTTAGGAACAATCTTTTGAGTGTATCCCAATTTTGTGATCAGAGTCATAACATGCTCTTTACTGAGCATGAGTGCATTGTCTTCAGGCCCGGGGTGGTCATTCCTCATGAGCACATCTTGCTCAGAGCCCTCAGGAAAGGGAACATGTACAAGATGGATTTGCAAGAAACATATTCCTCACGAGAAGTTTCACGCTTTCTATCTAAAGCAAATAGTGATGACTCTTTCCTCTAGCATAAAAGAATATGCCATGTAAACTTTAAAAATATGAATAAATTAATTAAGAAAGATTTGGTAACTGGAATACCAAAGAAAGAGTTTACAAGTGATGACTATTGTGTTGCATGCCTAAAAAGGGAAGCAACATAAGGTATCTCACAAGACAAAGGAAAAAAACTCTATCACTACTCCCCTACACTTATTAGATATGGATCTCTTTGGCCCCACCAGTGTAATGAGTCTAGGAAGGACCTCTTATTGTTTGGTGATCACAGATGACTTTACAAGATTTACTTGGGTCTTCTTTCTTTGAACTAAGGATGAGACCCCTTAGATTCTAAAGAAATTCATCTTAAAGATTGAGAATCAATGTGATCACAAGGTGAAAACCATAAGATGTGATCAAAGAACTGAATTCAAGAATCAAATCCTTGATACATTTTGTGATGAAAAAGGTATTACAAGACAATATAGTGCTCCCAGGACTCCTCAGCAAAATGGTGTTGCTGAAAGGAGAAACATGACACTAATTGAAGCTGCAAGAACTATGTTGTCTGACTCTAAAGTGCCCATCACCTTCTACGCAGAGGCAGTGAACACGGCTTGCTATGTTCAAAATAGAGTTTTAGTAGTTAAGATACATGGTAATACTCCTTATGAACTTTGGCACAAGAGAAAACCTTTTATTGGTTTTCTCAGGTCATTTGGATGTCCTTGCACCATCTTGAATACCAAAGATCAAATTGCCAAGTTTGCTGAAAAGTCAGATGATGGATACTTTATTGGATACTCTTCTCAAGCTAAAGCTTATAAAGTATACAATCTCAGAACTAGAGTAGTTGAAGAGTCAACTAATGTGACTTTCAATAAGCACACTCCCAGTGTGAAAGGTTCTGGTCCGGATTGGCTGTTTAATCTTGATTTAGTTACCAACTGTTTTAACAAATCTTGTGAGCATGTTTTAGGGTCCACAGATATACTACCTACAGGTGATCCTGGCTCAAGTTTTGAGCTAAGAAGACCTTCAAGCTACACATCTTCAACTCCACTGGTAACTAATCCTGCAAATGAAGTTTCAACCAGCACATCAATGACAAATCCAGCTGATACTTCTGGGATGCCTTCAAATTCCAGCTTAGAGGCACAAAACTCAGATGAAGGAGCTTCAAATGTTGGAGAAAATGGTGGTGGTGAAAGTGATCAGGAATTTCTTGATGCTGCTAACCACTCCATTGAAGACAACATCAATGATGTCACACACTCATTAGATCAAGTCAATCTTGATAAGTGTGCTGATGTGGAGGGTGAATCCTCATTGCCGGATCAAAATTTCTCTAATTTAGATCTGTCTAAGCAACTTGCTGTGATCCCTTAGCTAAGGATCCACAATTCTCACCCCACCACAAAGATCATTGGAGATGTTGATTCAGGGGTAAGAACATGAGGACAAACCCATGATGCAAATGTTTGTCTTCACTCTTGTTTCTCTAAAGGATGGAAGTTGGGTTGAAGCTATGCAAGAGGAGATGCTTCAATTCAAAAGGCAAAAGGTTTGGAACCTATGTCCTCTTCCTCAAGGGAAGACTACCATAGGAACCAAATGGGTGTTTAGGAATAAGAAGGATGATAAAGGTGTCACACCCTCAAAATCCACGTGCGGGGTTTTACCGCGAGGCGTGTGAACAAACCAGGATCACAGTCAGTAGTTACATAGAACGACTCTATATGCCACAAGTAAAATAAAACAACCAAAGATTTAGTTTGAAACAGTGCGGAAGCGTTTTGAAAACAACTCAAACAAATAAAAGTATAAATATGGCAAAACATGTGCCAACCCAAAAAAGTAAACCATAATCATTAAAATGCTAATGTCTTGAAAACCGAGTCTTAGTATGCAAGTGAACCGTGGAGTGCTCCTAGAGGCAAGCAGCTAATGACCTGAGAAAAGCATACTAAAATGTCAACACAAAGGTTGGTGAGTTCAAGAGTTTGAGTTCAATAAACATATAAACAGTTGTGATATACATAAGCAGTGTATTGTAATAGATAGCTAGTCTATTAACAGCAAATATTAATACATAGTGATTTCGCAATTGAAGCTGACTGTGATTGTTGTTGCCTCCTGTCACGACTTACCATGTCGTGACAATGTTCAATAGGACAAATTGCACCCGGTTGACCTCGAGTCACACAGGTGGGGCTCGTCAGACCCAGTAGTACTACCCAAGTTTCCCCGCTATTAAATATTAACAATTCGAAAGTGTGAGGACTTTTCCCATGATAAACAGCACTATATTAATATTATACACAACTTAAATATTAAAAGCGTTCGTAAAATACCAGTATGCTATCTCCCCCAAAAGAGATTAAGTAAAGTGTGGGGCATGAACTCACCTGATGTATGCAAAGAGTACTTAGGGTTTATTTGAGAAACGAAAGGGTAGCCAACCTTCAAAGGTTACCTAGATCATGTGAGTACATAAGTACGTGTAAATGAAAGACATGTGAAACCCTAAGCATACCAAAACCAAAGACTCAAACTTTCAGAAAAATAGACACGTTTGACCTAGTTGACCTGTTTGACCCGTTGGTGACATTATGAGTTATAATTCAAATAAAGCCAATGAGCACATATAACATACATGATTAACATTCAAATAGTATCATACACATGCTACATTATCCATACTTAACACCTAAATCATAGCCATGCCCATAGCATTCAACATACACCATAATCATTACTCACCAAACCCAAACATGATATCCTAGCAACTAATCAACACCCACTTCATACATGATCACCAAAATCCAAATATCATCCATGATTATCCAAAACATCCCATACAACTAATTCAACATGTTTCATCACCTTAGAACTCATCCATGATCATACTAACATGCTCCTAATATCCCAAACATGTTCATATCATCATACATCAAACTTTACACAAATAAAGTTTCCCTTTTGGGAAAGAACATCCCAAAATCTATCAAACATCCAAAGCATGCTTGAATTCAACATAATTATACCATCTCAAGCTCCATACAATATCTAGACATGTTAACATCACCTAAACACCATAATCTAACCATCTTCATAAACAAAAGTTTCTACTTTTGGCAAGCTATGAACCAACAACATGCATTCAAAGATTTCTAGCATTCATAACCACAATCTAGTATCTAATCATCATCATGAACACATCCATAACATCAATCCATCACTAGATCATCATTACATGCAAAATAAAGTTACTATTATTAGTAAGCTATGAACATCAACACCAAATCATCAATTTCTTGCAAGATTCATGATTTCCTAACATTCATACACTTACTAATCATCACACATTCATCAAACAATGATCATCCATACAAAATCATACCAAAATCCGAATTAGGGTTTGACTAGAATCAAAACCCATGATTGAACTTCTAAAAACATGTAATTCATACATAATCCACGTTAACTAACATGTAATCAACCTAACTAACATATAAACATCAACAATAGACATCAATTTTGTTAGGACCTGGTATTTGAACGAAATACCGAGTGATTGCGTGTTAAACCAACTCAAATAGTGCGGAATCCTATTTGATTGGCAATCCAATCAGTGAGAACACACGATGAATCAATCAAGAATTGAAATCAACATCAGAAATCGATTAGGAACCGATCTGATGTGTTCTGTGAACTTGGAGAACGATTTGGGAGGCTTCTGGACGGCTAGGGTACGTCTGGAATCGTAATGGGATGAATGCTTACGTTTTCCCACGAATTGGGTCTATTTATAGGTTAGTATTGTTCAATCGTGCGACTGGGCCATAAGTATGGTTCAGTTGTGCGATTGAACCATGCGGTTGATTCATCTGCACGACTGAGTGTTCAGTCGTGCGATTGAGTCAATCTTATGTGTCAATCATACGACTGATCCAGTCTCCTATTTCAGTCGTGCGATTGAGTCAATCGTATGAAGTTATTCATGCGTGTGGTCCATTCGCATGGGCCATTCGCATGAGAACTTCATTAAGTTACGTTTGAATGTTTTATTTAATATAACATAATGTGCACTCATTCAAACATTCATAAACCCAATCAATTCAATCACAACTCATTAATGAAATATTAAATATCACATGTAACAAACAATTCATTTCATTTCATTAATCAATACAACTTACATCATAATCAGACAGACAAGATTTATTACATTACAGCTCATGATCTAGGGACATACATGCATCAACAAACTCCCCCTTGGACCTAGATCTATCTATTCTCTTGTCTTCTGCATCACCTCCTTATACTTTTTGTACTTCTCCTCTTTAGTGACTCCTGCGTGTATCTCAAACGCAAAGCAGAGTCTTATGACATTTTGGAATTGGAGGGCTTGTACAATATCTTGCGTGTCATAGAATAGTGGCCACTTGTATAATGTGTAGACATCATTAGCAGACAAGTTGGTTAGCCACATTGGGTCGAATACCCTGATAGTATCCATTTGGCCCTCTTTATTCAACACTATGACAGCTTCAGCGGTTCTCCAATCATAGTACCACCATTTGAAGTGGGGAGTGAAGTCCTGTGGCATTTCCCTGAGAGGGATTCTTGACATAGTGCGCGGAGGACTCCACTTCAGCACAATCTTTGGTTTGCCCGTAATGGCATCAACCTCAGACCTTCTTATATACCTCATAGGCTGTTGTGGTCTGAAGTTAACCCATCGGGTGTGGTACTCCTTCTTCAGGGCAGCCTCAAACCAGCCTGACATCTTTCTTGGGTCAGCATACAGCAGCTTTAGCTTAGCAAGCTGGTTGAGAGCAAAACCAGGTAGAGTCTTCAGATCATGTGGGTACCTGAAGTACTCTATGCCCTGCTCCCTCTTAATGCATAAGCGTTAAGGTCTTCAAAGTAAGCCCATGAGATAATCCTGCCTGACACCTATTGGGTTCTTGACTCTGTAGAGCTTGGTGTAGGCATCTCTCTTTGGTGCAGAGGCGCTGGGCTCTTACTTCTTCAAAACAGGCATCCCACTCAGCCTTGCGAATATCTACGTCTGCATTGGAGGCTTGGGCTGTTCCTTCAGTTTTCGTTTCCTGCTCCATCTTGTCTAGTAACCTCAAAAGTATCACTGACTAGGGATTCACCCAGATTGGGGACCACATTTCCCTCGGCGTCAGCATACTGAGGGTACTCTTCTGCAGTAATGTCTTCAACCTCAACTTCATCAATGTCATTCAGTTCCTCATCACTGGTTGAATCAACTGTTGGAGCGTCCTTGACTATTTCATCGGGATTGAGTCTGAACATCTCTGCCAGTTGCTCATCAGACAGGTCATGAATTATCTCCCCTTCTTCAGGGGTATAACTCACAGACCGTCTCACTATCCCTTGTAGGTCAAGAATCATGGTTAAATGAGTCTTGACCATTTGAAGGGGAGAAAGTCAAACTCATCCCTTTGAAAGTTTGGATCTGTTTGATATAAACATTCAACACATAAACCATTAGTAATTAATCAAACAAACTTATATGAACTTAATATATATAAACTTAATACACTTGTTTTCCATTACATGATTCAAGTACAAAATAAATAAATACATAAAACATCTAATCAGTACTTTTGTCTTGAATCTGGGCGTGTCGCTTGGAGGAGCAGAAGTAGTGGATGACTGGTCTTGTCGATGCTTAGATCTCCGCTCTTGACCTGAAGCAGAGGCCGATGCAGCCGCATCCCCTCCTTCTGCCTCGTCATCATCATCACGTCCTTCTGTCCTGTCTTCTTCAGTCTCCTCATCATCATCATCTTCCTCATCATCATCCTCATCTTCATCATCATCATCTCCATCATCCCCGTCTCCTTCCTTTAGCTTCAGGGCTCATCTTTCGACCCCTTTAACCTCAGCATAATAGTCTTGTTGGTCGTCTCCAACTCCTCTATTCGTTTGACGGACTGAGCCTGCATGTCCTGGAGTTGGGACACCTCGACTCTTGCTGGTCGATCACCCGAGCCTGCTCTGCCAGTTGCTGAGACTGGGCAGCAGTCAGGTCGGTCAGCTGGCGGATCTGCGCCGCCTTCTCCTCATCCGCAGCAAGCAGACGCATCACCATACGGTTTAGCGCTGAGAGGCTCCTCTACCCCGATGTGAGGTAGAGTGAATCCATAAGAATGTGAAGGCTGGGCTGAGGTCCAGCATGATGTGTGGTGGTGGTGGCAGTGGCAGTGGTGAATATGGGTCGGTGGGCTGATGCTGGTGAAGTAGGGTGAATGGTCTGGTGGTGGATGGAAGGATACGGTGGTGGTAGGTAAGGTGGTGGATGTGGTAGTGGGAGTAGTGGTTGTGGTGGCTGTGGTGATGGGTGGTACGTCAGTAGTGGTGGTAGTGGTGGAGGTAGTGGTAGCTGTGGTGCTGGAAGTAGTTAACGAAGGTCAAGCGACGCTTCTTCTTCTTCAATCCATGGGGTTGAGCCATCCGCTTCCTCCTAGTTCCGGTGGAAGTGGATGCTCCCCCTGCAGCTCTGCTTACTGAACCGGAACATAGTTCGGGTCAGTGTCTCTCTCTGAGGAGTCCCTAGGGTGTTCACCAACCACCCTAAGCCCGTGGTCTGTGGGAACAACTTTACTTCCCACAGTCCTGGTGAGGGGCTCCTCATCTGACTCCTCCTCCTCTATATCACCAGTCACAAACTCTTGATGGAAACCGGCCATCTCAGCGACCTCTCCGGCAGTGGCTGACCCCGGGGGAATAACGTCTGAATCAGTGCCTCTAGATGGGGCAGGCATATCATCCCCGGCGTCGCCGCTATCATCATCATCAGAGTCGGTATCTGGTATGGCAATATGCTCAACATCCGAGTCACTGTCCTCGTGGTGCCACTTTCTCTTGGCTGGCGCCACATAATCAGCACGGGCCAGATGCCCAAACAACCTCCTGACAGGGGGCTTCACCTGCTTCCCCCTGTATACCTTCATCCGGCCAAGTGTAGTGTCGTTCATAACCTCAAGAACAACAGCGTCCTCCTTCTCCTTCGGCAGGGAGGGAAGCTTCTGGTCAATGATCATCTGTAGAAATCTGGGGTACATACAGAAGCCTTCCTTCCCTTTCCCCTCGAGGTTCTCCACCAGGTAGGTGAATATCATCTTGGAGAAGCTGAATGGGTGGTTCAGCACCAACGCAGCATATGCGTTCTGGATCTGGTCGGAAAGCTCATCAAAACCTCCCTTCCTGGATGCTATACACTTCAGCAGCACGTGCGCAAGGTACTTAAACTGGGGACAGAGGTTACTCTTGTTGAGTACCCCAGCATTGATGTCCCCAGAGTACTTGGCTCTCATGAAGCATCCTCTAACAGTGAGGGGGTGTAGACGAGTAGGACAATCCGCATCATCCCCAAACTGTAGTACAATCCTCAGATCCTCCTCTGATATAGTGATCGCCTCACCAAAAATCGAGCTCCAGATGCAATGAGGCTCAGTGGATCTATCTACAGACGCGCCTTCCCAGAAGGCCTGCTGCACTGATCTGTATGGTGTGCATGGAGTGGATATAGCATGAGCGATCCTGGATCTCTGTAGAAATGTAATAATGCCTGTGAAGTCAGCTGCATTCCTGGATGTCAAATCCAGGTGAGCACATATGTTGTGCTTGGTGCTCATGTTCCATCGACTCGCCATCTGTAACACATAACAATATAAACGTTAGTTCCGTTGGCTAAGAGTATAATGAAACACTTAGACTTTGAATAAAACTATCTGTCATGCGATTGAGGTTGTACGACTGAAGACAGTCGTGCGACTGGATCGTGCGATTGAGGTTCAGACGTGCGAATGACCTCATGCGCACGACTGAGTGTGCGACTGGACTCATGCGCATGTACTCTTAAGCGGTTACACCAGTCGTGCGACTGAGTCTCATTCGCATGGTTCAGTCGTGCGGTTAAGTGAATCGCTCCCTTCAGTCGTGCGACTGAAGTTCATCCGATGTCCAGTCGTATGACCTCCTGTCCGTTCAATTCAAATTTGCTTTTTCACAACTTGAGTTTCAACTTCGTGTTTTGGTTTATTCGACTCGCAACTCATTAGTGTAACACCTAACATCTTTAATTTCATTTACTTGAGTCATTTAGTTAGGTCAAGTTGTCACACAGGTCTTAGTTTTCTATCGGGTCTGATTATCCTGATTCAGAGTCGAATTTGAACGATGTTTTGATGTTTCTTTGTCGCAAATTACCTGTAGAATCGAAGTCAATGATCAGTATGCAAGAAACGAAGGTTTTAAGGAGATCAAACGGAATTTTGGCAGAGTGACTTTAGTCGTGCGAATTAGGGTTTCTTTGAGGGTGATGAGTCTCTGCGACCGACTCGTCTTCTATTTATACTAACCCTAGTACCAATCGTGCGACTGTGTTCATACGCACCTTTCAGTCGTGCGAGTGGGACTCAGTCGTGCGATTGGGTCAGTCGCCCTTCTCCAGTCGTCCGACTGAAGTTCAGTCGTGCGACTGACTTACTCGTTCGCACTCAATCCTCCGATTGGACTAATCGTATGGTCCATTCGGTTGGATGCTCTATACTCATAGTTCATTCGTGCGAATGGACTTCATTCGTATGGTTAGCCCATACGTATGGTCCATTCGTGCGAATGGGTCATACTTAGTTAATTTTCTGCCATTTTTACCAATTTACATTTAAACTCCTTTTGTTTAATGTAATTAACATTATAAGCCTTTGATCATCTCAGACATGATCCTTTTATCATGAAAACATTTTGATCACCTCAGACGTGACCTTTTTAACCACTTTGGTCACCTCAGACGTGACCCTTTTAAAACACTTAGTCACCTCAGACGTGACTATTTAACCTTTCAAAGCACATATGGTCATCTCAGACATGACCCTTTTAGTGAGTTGATTCCTTCTGATTTTCCTGATGTAGCCCGACACTTGACTCAAATTAAAACTTAAAACGACTAACTAATTTAAGACTTTAAACTAATTACATAAACAGACATATTTTTGGCTTTTTGTGAGAGATAAATCCAGAGATTGATATCTGCGGATTTGGTTCGGGAATAGATAGCTTCAACTTAGATTTATCATATCTGGAGCAATTCAATTTTTTGGAATCATACAGGCAATTCAAATCATTTGGACTAGTTATTAAACCTTTTGATGCTCAAGTTCTCGGTGTTCATCCAGAGTCGTTAGCAACGAAAGGAAATCATACTGAAACTCTTAGATTTTCACATTGATTTGAACCTTTGAGAATGTAGCCACAATGATTGTCAGTATGTTTGTCCACTTAAATCCATACACAGACTTTTGACACAGACTGGTGACTATTTTAGTTTTAATTATTTCAACAACATTGTGGATCCCACACTTATATGGTAATCAACATTCCTCAGGAGCTTTTGAGCGGTCTACGGGTATTATTACAAGAAGAGACTATTCTTAGAGCTTTCAAAGAGAAGCCTGTCCTCAGGTCAGTGCCATCGCACAGCAGAGAGGCGGCAAACAACAATGAATTCTAGAATATCTAGGTTATGCTTATCCTCAGGTCAGTGCCATCGCACAGCAGAGAGGCACACAACCTATCTCCTTGTTAGAGCAGATTATTTTATTTTGCACAAAATGCACCAACAACATAAGTCATTAGCTTTATTGCATTTGTCTTTCATTTTTTCTTGCTTTGCTCTAGTTATGGTCATCCGCCACATTTGTGGCGTTTACTTGCTCATTACACCTTATTGGAATATTGTTGATTGTGTTAACCAGTGATAAGATGGAAGCCCACAGTCAGTTGAACAACTTAGTTTTATCTTGAAATCACCAATCAGGTCTATTTGTCTATTGTGTTGAATCTACCAACATATCATATATGGTCTAGCAGCCTCTAAGTCTACTCTCTTTGTGTCACCTTAGGAGTTGCCAGTTTTCTATCATCTTTCCTTTTAGTATTTCTTAGACTACACAGATTTATACTTTGAACTTTTGCATCTTTCTAAAACTTAAATTTTAAAGTCCCTCTTGATTTGTTCCTGTGTACTATCATTTTCCAAAGGTATTGAATCGGTATCACAGACACAATCTACCTTATTTCAGCTAGCTACTCCTTCTCCCTCATTTTTTTTTTATTTTTTTTATTTTTTTTATTTTTTTATTTTAATGTTAACTTGCTGACATATTCTCCCCCTAAAATACTAAAATCATTTCTGGTTTAATTATTTTAGGATTTTAATTAACAGCAAAATAACATGAGTTAAATAAAAATAAAATCAAATAGACAAATCAAATTAAATAAAATAAAAATTTAACTAAACGACATCGGACTACACATTTTCATCATCAGGAATTACCTCACTTTTCTTTTTAACGCCGTTGACCTCTAATAAATATTGAAAACGTGGTTTATCAAAGGCTTTAATATAGAGGTCAGCGCGTTGAAAATCAGTATTAATTTTAACCACATCAATTAAGTTCTTTTCAAAACAGTCTCTTATGAAATGGTATTTAATACCGATGTGTTTGGTCTTAGGATGTTGGACCGGATTTTTAGTTACTGCAATTGCAGCGGAGTTATCAACAAAAATAGGAGTAGATGAGAATTTTAAACCGTAATCCCGCATTTGCTGTTGAATCCAGATGATTTGTGAACAGCAACTTGCAGCAGCAACATATTCGGCTTCACAGGTTGACAATGCAACCGATGTCTGCTTCTTACACTGCCAGGTAACTAATCTTCTCCCAAAGAATTGACACCCAGCTGACGTAGACTTGTAGTTCATCTTGCAGCCCCCGTAATCCGAGTCACTATACGCGGTAAGCTCAAAGTCATCATCATGAGGGTACCACAATCCAAGTGTGGGTGTACCCTTCAGATAACGAAAAATCCTCTTGACCCCGATCAGATGGTTGACCTTTGGTTTAGCCTGATATCTTGAACATAGACATGTAGCATACATAATATCAGGTCTTGAGGCAGTGAGATACATGAGGGATCCGATCATTCCTCGGTACATAGTGGCATCTACTAGATCTCCATTCTCATCAGGTGCTATATCATGATTCGTAGCAAGTGGAGTCCCAGCAGCAGAAGCATTCTCCATGTCAAAGCGACTGAGAATGTCTCCTACATACTTGGTCTGATGTAGAAAGATTCCATTAGGTGTTTGATCCACCTGTAACCCGAGAAAGAACTTCATCTCCCCCATGGCACTCATCTCAAATTCTTTCTTCATTACTGCTTCAAACTCTTTACATAACTCTTCGTTTTTTGACCCGAAGATTATGTCATCAACATATATCTGTACAAGCAGTAGGTCGCCATCCTTTTCCTTAATAAACAGTGTACAGTCAATTACTCCCCTGCGAAAGCCGTGTTTCACAAGATGAGTTGAGAGTTTCTCATACCAAGCTCGAGGAGCTTGATGAAGCCCATATAAAGCTTTGTCGAGCTTGTAAACTCTATCCCGATGGTAAGGATCTTCAAAACCCTCGGGTTGACTTACATAGACTGTTTCTCTGATTTCCCCATGAAGGAATGCACTCTTTACATCTAATTGGTAGACTTTGATCTTCATGTACGATGCATAGGCAAGGAAGATACGAATAGCTTCCATCCTTGCCACGGGTGCAAACACCTCATTGTAGTCAATTCCCTCGACTTGGCGAAAACCTTGAACCACCAGTCGAGCTTTGTTCCTGATAATGACCCCTTGGTCATCCTTCTTGCATTTTAGTACCCATTTAGTGCCAATGACTTTAGCACCTTTAGGTCTATCAACCAGAGTCCATACACCTAACTTCTTAAACTGCAGAAGTTCTTCTTGCATGGCACTCACCCACCCCTCATCATTTAGTGCCTCACTGACATATTTTGGCTCAACTTGCGAGACAAAACATCGATAAGCACCATCATGAATGTATCCTTTCTCCATAACCGAGGCGTAATCAGCTGAGTATAACTGATTTCGGGTTTGTACTCCTGATCTGACATCCCCAATAACATTGTCAAGGGGATGATAGACGTTTAGTCGTGATCCTGGAGTAGTTGGAACAGCCACCTCAGAACCGAGATTATGAACATTTTGTTCTGCATCTGAGGTAGTTGGAGTTTGAGGTTCTGAAGTCGATGGAGCATCACTCGTAGATGCTTGTGGACTTTCAGGAACTGGAACCTGTTCCTCCTGACTGTTCTGGTCATCTGCTTCAGTTTCATCTTCAGAGGAGGAGTCACTGTCGTCGACTACTCCCCCTGACTGAGTAGATGATTCTCCTTGTGTGCTAGATGGTGTATTCAGAATATCATACATCATCCTAGTAGCTAACTCATCATCCGATGGAGAGAGAGGTATGTTGAAGGATTTGAAGAATCCATCATAATCGAAGAAGTAGGCAGGTCCTTTGCCTGTAGGTGGCGTGGTATATCTCTGAACGTCGACATTACACCACACTTCTACAAGACCCGTTGAGTTATTGTAAACTCGCTTATTCGGTATGTTGTATCCTAGAAAGATTCCTTCATCTGCCTTCTCGCTGAATTTTCCTTCTTGCGTCTTCTTCAGAAGTGTACACGGCGCGCCAAAAGGTTCAAGATACTCCAAATTCGGTTTGCGTCTTTGTAGTAGCTCATAACATGTCTTTCCGTGGCGCTTGACTATTAGGACTCAATTCAGTGTATAACATGCATTTGCTACTGCCTCATTCCAGAATTGGATAGGCAGTTTCGAGTCAGCCAGCATAGTCCGTGCAGTCTCTATCAAGCTTCTATTTTTCCTCTCAGCAACACCATTCATCTGAGGCGTGTAGGCTGAAGTGAATTGATGAACAATTCCCTTTTCCTTGCAGTATGCCTCCATCCATTGATTCTTGAATTCTGTCCCGTTGTCTGAGCGTACTTGTCTCACTTTTAGCTTGTAGAGGGATTCCAGAGTGGTGACTAATTCCTTGAATGACTCAAATGTTTCTGATTTGGATTTCAGAAACATTACCCAAGTGAACCTTGAGTAGTCATCAGTGACCACAAAACAGTACAAATCGCCTGCAATGCTCCTTGTACTGACTGGACCAAACAGATCCATGTGAAGAAGTTCAAGAGGAAGTTCTATTGAATGAACTTTCTTCTCCTTATGAGACTTCTTTGTCTGTTTGCCTTTCTTGCAAGCTACACAAAAGTCAGGAAGTTGGAAGTTCTTGACATTTACTCCTCTCACTAAATCCTTCTGAATCAAGTGATTCATCTTCCTTTGACTAATGTGTCCCATTCTCCTATGCCAGGAGATTGAGTCCTTCTCAGTAGCTTTAGATAGAAAGCACTGCACCTCATGATCCGTTGGAGCAGCTGTTGATAGATCCAAGACATAAAGGTCCTTATATCTTGAAGCAGTCATCAGAACTTGGTCCTCTGGAATCATATAGTCTTTCTTCAGCACGTAACACTTCTTGTTGTCGAAGATGACTTTAAATCCTTTATCGCAGATTTGGGAAACAGAAAGTAAGTTATTCTGAAGTTGTTGAACGTAGTTCACCTTATCAAACTTAACTTTCTGATTTCCACTTCTCCCTGTGCTATGATGTATCCTCCCTTGTTTCCTGCAAAGGAAACATGCCCTCCTTTTATTTGTTTGACGTTTGATAAAAGGGCTCTATTTCCTGTCATGTGCCTGGATGCTCCGCTGTCTATAATCCACGTGTTAGTCTCAGCGCTATACCGAACACCCTGCACATATCAAGTAAATGTATTAGTTTAGGTTAGGAACCCAAGCCTTTACTGTCTTGGGTTTCCCAGAGGCATCACACATCATAAACTCTACCCATTGACCTTTAGAGGGTGAGGGTAGCTCAGAATCTTTCTTGTCATCAGTATCAGACACACAGGATGACTTCTCTTTCCATAAGCCAGATTTGTGCAATGCCTGTTTATGATAAACAGTCGTCTGGCTTACAGGTTGGACTTTAGGTTCACTAGATCTTCTAGGTGGAGTTAGAGAACTCCTCTTAGAAGACCTAGGTCTAGAGTCCTGAAGATCAATCTTCTTCCTAGGTGTCTGATAGAAAGGACAATAGGAAGCAATATGTCCACATTCTCCACAGTTGTAGCACAATCTGCTATCAACTTTATGAGTAGACTTTCTTTGTGGAGAAATGCGTGACACTTTAGGAACATCAATCAGTTTAGGTTTTGACTCTTGCATGTTTGATGTTTTCTCTGGTTTAACAAATTTAACTGTTTTACCTGTTTAACTTGTTCCACTTTTTGGTTAACTGGTTTTTGACTTGTAGCATGTGAAAAATTAACGTTTGAAGTCTTTTTTGGTTCTGATTTGACTCTGTTTGACCCTGACTTTAAGTTAACTTTTTCAAATTCATTTTCCAGATTAACACAAGACAATTTACCCTTTGCCTTTGAAATGGCCTCCTTTTGTTTCTGTCCAGATTCAGTAGATGAACATGATGTGTCTGGATCAGTAACAAGAGGAGTGGTCACCACATGATCCTTGATTGGGTTGTTGTTTACTGGTTTAGACTTGGTGTTCATCAAGGTTTCAGGTGGTGGTGGAACCACTTTGTAGCCTAATCCCTCCACATTATTCCTTTCTCTCACTAAGTGTTGAACTATGTGTGAAGAACTAGTCCAACTATGCAGTTTCTGTTTTAAGGAATTAACTTCTACTTCTAGAACTGCCTTTTGCTTCTTAGTGTCCTCTAGGGAGTTTAGATAGTACCTAATGTCATTTGCTTGATTAAAGGCAACTACTTCAGTTTCCCTAAGTTGTTTAGTCAATAGGTCTATCTTTTCTTTATAACTATGCTCATTTTGTTTTAGAACTCTATTGGCCTCAGTGCATAGTTGTAAATCTTTTACTAAGTTATCATTGTGATCTAATAACCTAGCAAATTTTTCATCAATGCTATTCCTAAACATATCACAGTTAGAACAAGCATGATTATTAAACATTTGGTCAGTTGTACTTACCTGTGTTGTTTCAGAAGAGTTAGCCATCAACGCAGCATCAGACGTCTCTGGTTCTGGTGATTCTGACTTTTCTGTTTCTGACGTGGAAGTCTCCTCCTTTGGCTTGTAACTGACCTCAGCTGCAGTTGTTTCTTCACTGTGTGACATCGCTATTTCAAATGCTAGATCACCTTCACTCGCAGAATCATCATCAATATCTTCAACACTGGCAATGTTAGATTCTGGTGAGACAAATCTGAAACTCCAGTCCTGTCCTTCATCATCATGAGCAGTCAAGGCTTTTGGGTCCTTGTTTGATGAAGTAGAACTGGAAGCTTGCTTGTCTTGGCGAGTAAAGGATGAGAACGGGTTCCCATTACCCGTCTTCTTTGGCTTGACACATTCCCTCTTGAAGTGCCTTTTCTCTCCACAGTTGAAGCAGGTCACTTTGCTCTTGTCAAAGCCAAATGTGGTGTCCTTAGTAGCTATCAAATTTTGTCCTGTCTTCTTAACAAACTTCTTTGCCCTTCGGACAGCGCTAGCTAAGGCCCACATTATATCCATTCTTTCAAGCTCCATTTCATCTACCTGCTCGTAGTCTTCATCTGCCAGATGGCAGTTTCCAATCTTCCCAGCCACAAGTCCATCATATGAATGAACTACTGCGGCTAGAAGATCCATATGCTCTCGTGCTACTTCTACGGTCACATTACCGAGGTTCTCGGTCTTCAATTTGGCAGCACTTGCTTCTGATCCAATATAGTGGGTACAAGATGACCCTGACGTGTCTGATCCAGAAGGAGAAGCATGTGAAGGACCTGACGAGCTAGACACAAATGCTGTCTGGAGAGGTGCTCCAGACGTCTTAGCTTGAGGCGTGGCGTTGTATAAAGCTGGATTCTGTGTGTACGCAGACTTTTGAGCTCTATACTTCATCCTAAGAGCTTCTTCACGCAACTTGAGAATGAAGTCATTTATATCCAACTTTATAAGCATTTCATTCTGTCTAAGGTTCGACACGAATGAAGCCCACTTATCAGGCAATCCGTCTGCGAAGTTGCTTACTTTCTCTTCCATAGTCGTTTCCACTCCATGTGTATGCAACTCGCTCATCAAGTGGTAGAATCTGTCTATGACTTCATCTAAACTCTCGTTACCAATCGATGAGAAGTTATCGAATTCCTTCTTTAACTCCTTTGCCTTGATTGCCTTCAATGATGCATTCCCATCATATCTCTTCTCTAGCTCATCCCACAGTTTTTTGGACTGCTTGTTCTCTGAGTACTGGTGGAATATGTCTTTGGGGATTGACTGAGTGATCAATGCATAAACCCTTTTCTCTGCATTGTACTTTACTTTCTGTGCGTCTGTCATCCCACTTAACGTTAATTTTACTCCATCTGCTCCCACCGGTGTACTATAACCAACCTCGATAGCTTCCCACAGATTAGGATCTACTCCATTGAGGTAGATCTCAAAACGTTGTTTCCAGTGGGGAAACTCATCTAAAGTCAAGAGCTTTGGTGGTTTATTGTGATTACCCACCTCACTCTCAAGCAACAGCAGGTTCTGAATTCTTGAGTCCTTCCCAGCAGTAAAGGCTGACATCTGATCTTCCATGGCTAATAAACTTAGAATCTAATCAAATAAACTTTAACTGATGCGACTGAAGGATGCGAATGGTCTTATCGTGCGTATGAACTCTGCGATTGGTTCAACCGTGTGACTGAACAGGGCGAATGGTTCAGTCGTGCGAATGAATCTGGTGCGTATGAGCTATGCGAACGAACGGTTCAGTCAGCCGAATGAGGGTGCGACTAGGTCCAGTCGTGCGAATGAGCACTGCGAATGGAGTCCAGTCGTGCGAATGGATCACTCGTGCGACTGAAGCTGCTGTTTTGCGAAAATTTCTAGGTTTGACGGGTTTCAGCCGTAAAAATTCGAAATTTCGCAAGTCCAAATCGCCTAAGTCTGTAGAAACTGAACTTTGATGAGCAGGGAACGTCCAAGATCACTTTTGATGCTAAAGATTGCGTTTTTCGTGCAAAAACACAAACTTTTAGGCAATCTTGATTGAATCAACACGAAATCAAAAGCCAAAGCTCTGATACCACTTGTTAAGACCTGGTATTTGAACGAAATACCGAGTGATTGCGTGTTAAACCAACTCAAATAGTGCGGAATCCTATTTGATTGGCAATCCAATCAGTGAGAACACACGATGAATCAATCAAGAATTGAAATCAACGTCAGAAATCGATTAGGAACCGATCTGATGTGTTCTGTGAACTTGGAGAACGATTTGGGAGGCTTCTGGACGGCTAGGGTACGTCTGGAATCGTAATGGGATGAATGCTTACGTTTTCCCACGAATTGGGTCTATTTATAGGTTAGTATTGTTCAATCGTGCGACTGGGCCATAAGTATGGTTCAGTTGTGCGATTGAACCATGCGGTTGATTCATCCGCACGACTGAGTGTTCAGTCGTGCGATTGAGTCAATCTTATGTGTCAATCATACGACTGATCCAGTCTCCTATTTCAGTCGTGCGATTGAGTCAATCGTATGAAGTTATTCATGCGTGTGGTCCATTCGCATGGGCCATTCGCATGAGAACTTCATTAAGTTACGTTTGAATGTTTTATTTAATATAACATAATGTGCACTCATTCAAACATTCATAAACCCAATCAATTCAATCACAACTCATTAATGAAATATTAAATATCACATGTAACAAACAATTCATTTCATTTCATTAATCAATACAACTTACATCATAATCAGACAGACAAGATTTATTACATTACAGCTCATGATCTAGGGACATACATGCATCAACAAATTTCGACCCCATGAAGGCCAATTCACGAATTAGGGTTTGGCCCTAAACAAAAACTCACGAAAACATGAAGAAATCTAACCTTTACACTTGTATTAACTTGCAATTGGTGATTCCTACGAGTTGTGTGCCTTGTATTCGAACCAATTGATGTTGTGATGCTTGTTCTTGGCTGATTTTCGCAAGGGAGAGGTGGGAGAAGAGGTTCACGGCCGCAATGGGTGGGATTAGGGTTGGGATTTGTTTTGTTTAAGTTAACTTTGCATAATGACAACTTAGGCCCTTGTGTTTTGCATTTTATTAAAAAGGCACTCTTTTAAATACTTTTAAATGATTTTTAACTACAATACTAAACATATAACTCATGGTAACAAATTATATGTTTTATCTTTATAAAACACAAACATACGAATTAATACACACGTTTCCAATTAACATATAAAAACATGCAAACACATAAACATAATACAATAATCACATAATCAATTAGATTATCAATAATTTGACATTATTCATTATTATTAGGTCACCAACGCTAAACGACAACTAGTGTGTGCTCACGACACGTGTATGCAAGACTTAACGAAACTAACGGAGTTTGGTAACGGAAGTTTACCGGATGTCACATTATCCCCATGTTGAAAGAATTTTCGTCCCGAAAATTGCGTTACATGGTGAGAGTGTTCCATCACTGGTCTACTGCATTGGCACACAGAAATCGAAATCGAGTGAGTTTTGGATGAGTTGTCACATCATCCCCATGTTGAAAGAAATTTCATCCCGAAATTTAAATCAATACCTTCGTCTGTATACATCGTCTTCTCGAATAGATGAGGGTACTTACGCTTCATTTGATCTTCCCGTTCCCATGTGAATTCCGGTCCACGTCGCGAATTCCAACGGATTTTGACAATAGGTATCTTGCTCTGCTTAAGTGTTTTCACCTCACGGTCCATCACCTCAACTGGTTCTTCAATAAAACGTAGTTGCTCATCCACTTGAACCTCCTCCAGTGGTACGACCATCGTTTCATCAGTTATGCATTTCTTTAAGTTTGATACGTGAAATACATCATGGATTCCACTTAGCGAATCAGGTAGGGCTAGACGATAGGCCACTGGACCTATTCTTTCCACTATTTCAAATGGTCCAACGTACCTCGGGTTTAGCTTCCCTCGCTTGCCAAACCGAACTACGCCTTTCCATGGTGAAACTTTCAACAAAACCTTGTCACCAACCTGAAACTCTAAAGGTTTCCGTCTCTTATCAGCATAACTCTTTTGTCGGTCTCGCGCTGCTGCCATACGGTTCCGTATCTGTACGATCTTCGCAGTTGTTTCATGAATCAACTCGGGACCAGTCAGTTGACTATCGCCAATTTCCGCCCAACAAACAGGTGATCTACATTTTCTCCCATACAAAGCCTCGAAATGTGCTGCTTGTATGCTAGTGTGATAACTGTTGTTATAAGAAAATTCCACCAATGGCAGGTGAATTTCCCAGTTATTCCCGAAATCAATTACACAAGCACGTAGCATATCTTCCAGCGTCTGTATGGTACGCTCACTTTGGCCATCCGTTTGCGGGTGATAAGCAGTACTCATATCTAATCGTGTTCCCAAAGATTTCTGCAATGATTGCCAGAAGTGTGACGTGAAACGAGCGTCACGATCAGAGATAATTGAGATCGGTACACCGTGTCTGGAAACGATCTCCTTGAGGTACAGGCGGGTTAACTTCTCCATCTTGTCAGTTTCCTTTATTGCAAGAAAATGAGCAGATTTTGTCAATCGATCCACAATAACCCATATCGTATCACAACCCGTACTAGTCCTGGGCAGCTTGGTAATAAAATCCATGGAGATTTGTTCCCATTTCCACATCGGTATCTCGGGTTGCTGCAATAGTCCGGATGGTTTTTGATATTCCACTTTTACCTTCGAGCAGGTCAAGCACTTGCTCACATATGTAGCCACATTCGTTTTCATATTAGGCCACCAATAGTGCGCCTTCAGATCATGATACATTTTATCAGATCCAGGATGTATAGAATACTTAGATTTGTGTGCCTCACTCATAACCAGGTCTCTCAAATTTCCATAGGCAGGCACCCAAAGTCTATCCATGAAATACCGAATTCCATCTTCCTTCATCACCAGCTGTTTATCCATTCCTCTCAACGACTCAGAACCAATATTTTCTGCTTTTAAAGCTTCTATCTGTGCCTCCTTAACTTGTTCAGACAGTTGAGTACTGATAGTAAGCTGTAAGGCTCGCACCCGTCTGGGTTTAGCTGTTTCCTTCCGGCTTAAGGCATCAGCAACCACATTCGCCTTTCCCGGATGGTATTTAATAGCGCAATCATAGTCGTTTAGCAGTTCCACCCAACGTCGTTGCCTCATATTCAATTCCTTTTGCTCAAAGATATGTTGAAGACTCTTGTGATCGGTGTAGATAGTGCACTTGGTACCGTACAAGTAGTGTCTCCAAATCTTTAAGGCAAAGACTACTGCACCCAACTCTAAGTCATGAGTAGTATAGTTCTTCTCATGAACTTTTAATTGTCTCGAGGCGTAGGCTATCACCTTGTCTCGCTGCATTAAGACACAACCCACTCCCTGAATAGATGCATCACAATACACCACGAAGTCATCCGTCCCCTCTGGCAGTGCTAGTATCGGCGCGGTACATAGCTTCTGCTTTAACGATTGAAAAGCCGATTCTTGGCTTTCACCCCATTTGTATGTAGTCCCTTTGTGAGTCAAAGCTGTGAGAGGTTGTGCGATCTTAGAGAATCCCTCTATGAATCGTCGATAGTAACCTGCTAATCCCAAGAATTGTCTTATTTCACTCGGCGTTTTAGGTGGGGTCCAATTCTTGATCGCCTCAATTTTGGCAGGATCAACATGTATCCCTTTCTCATTAACAATATGACCTAAGAATTGTACCTCGCGTATCCAAAAGTCACACTTAGAGAATTTGGCGTACAGCTGTTCCCTTTTCAGTAGCTCTAAGATCATTCGCAAATGCTCCTCATGGTCTTCCTTCGTCCTGGAATATATCAGTATATCATCGATAAACACAATGACAAACTGATCGAGGTAGGGTTTGCACACACGGTTCATGAGGTCCATGAACACAGCACGTGCATTTGTCAACCCAAAAGGCATGACCAAGAACTCATAATGACCGTAGCGGGTACGAAACGCGGTTTTGGAAATGTCTTCTTCGCGGACTCTGAGTTGATGATAGCCAGATCTCAAGTCAATCTTTGAATAGTAACTTGATCCCTGGAGTTGGTCAAACAAGTCGTCGATACGGGGTAGAGGGTATCGGTTCTTGACTGATACTTTATTTAGCTCCCTATAGTCACTACACATCCAAAACGTGCCATCCTTCTTCTTAACAAACAGGACAGGGGCTCCCCAGGGTGATGTACTAGGGCGAATAAAGCCCTTATCTAATAGCTCCTGGAGTTGTGACGACAACTCCTGTAGTTCGCTCGGTGCTAATCGATAAGGTGCTCTAGCAATCGGGGCTGCGCCGGGAGTTAGCTCAATTTGGAATTCCACTTGACGATGAGGTGGTAATCCAGGAAGATCCTCTGGAAACACCTCTGGAAAGTCGCGCACTATGGGAATATCCTCCATTCTCCTTTCCTTCGCCTGCTTATCAGTTACAAGCGCTAGAATAGCCACACGACCCTTTCGTAGTAACTTTTGGGCTTTCATGAACGAGATGATGCCTATCACAGCACCACTTCTATCACCTCGGGCTGTCAGAATTGTGTCATCAACAGGAATTCTTATGATCTTCTCATGACATATAACTTCTGCTTGCTTGCTAGAAAGCCAATCCATGCCTATCACAACATCAAAACTCCCCAGAGTAACAGGCATAAGATCTATAGCGAAAGTATGACCAGCAAGCTCTATCTTACAGTCTTTAAGGATATGCGTTACGTGAATCTGTTTACCGTCAGCCAACTCTACGGTGTATTTAGATTCTAGGGCGGAGGGTAATTCACTTAAAAGACTACAGAATTTTAAGGACAAGAAACTCCTATCAGCTCCAGTATCGAATAGTACCGTAGCAAAGCAACCATTAACAGAGAATCTACCAGTAACAGTTGTAGGATCATTTAGAGCCTCACCTGAGCCAATGACGAAGGCTCTCCCTTTTGCTCCATCCTTGTTACCGCCATTACCATTGCCATTTCCACCGTTGTTGTTACCATTGTTGTTGTTGTTGTTATTGTTGTTGTTGTTGTGTCCATTTCCATTGTTGCCATTTCCATTTCTCCTTAGTTGTGGGCAATTTCGCTTGTAGTGCCCCTCTTTTCCACATTCAAAACAACCCTTAGGAGTTTCCTGGGGTTGTTGTGTCCTCCTAACCAGCTCACCACGGCAATCCTTCGCGGCGTGTCCAATTTTACCACAACGCTAACATTTGAAGCTATCACATCGTCCCACGTGATGATAGTTGCACCGGTTGCACTTCGGGTGTCTTCCACCATAACCACTGGGTCCTTGATTAATTGCAGTTGTTTGGTGGAAGTTACGATTGTTGTCGAACCTCCGTTGTTGTTGGACCGGTTGTTGTTGCTGCTGAGGTTGAGGTTGACCGCCAGAAGATGATGATGCTTTGGTGTTGCTAGTACTATCCCACTTTCTTTTGTTATCGGGCACGCTTGCCACAGCGCCCCGCTTGGGTAGACGTCCTTGTTCCACGGCTTGGTCAGTTAGCTTATGGGCTAACTGAATGGCTTGCTGTATGGTGGTTGGATTAGAAGCAGTTACCATACTCTGAATTTCGGGTACAAGTCCCTGTATGTAATGCTCGATCCTTTTATGCATCTCATTTACCATTCCCGGGCATAATGTTGCTAGCTCGTGAGTTCTAGTGGTGTAAGCCTCGATTTCTGAGCCCTGCATTTTCAGTTGCCAGAACTCTATCTCCAACTTCTGCACCTCATTGCGAGGACAGTACTCCTCGGTCATCATGGTTTTGAACTCAGCCCACGGCAGTCCATTAGCCAATGCTTGTCCCAACATCTGGACTTGTGCATTCCACCAGGATAAGGCGGCACCTTCCAGGGTCCCGGTGGCATATTTCACCTGATCAGCAGGTGGACAGTTGCACTTGGAGAATACGGACTCCGTCTTCTCGAACCAGCGTACTAGTCCCATAGCGCCTTCAGTACCGCTGTAGGTATGGGGCTTACAGTCCATGAAGGACTTATAAGTAAATGCCGGTGGTCCTGCTTTAACACAACAATTATTGATCAGACAACCTATACGGTTATACAGGATATTCGGTTTAACTTTCAATCATTGTTTACCTGCTGGCTGTCCCGCTTGGGCAGCAGCCACCGCTGCCTGAATCAGGGCAGCTAACTCAGCAGGGGTCATATTAACGGCACCAGCGCCATGATCTCCGGCGCCATGGTCTCCGGCGCCACGTCCACGACCGCGCCCACGGCCACGTCCACGACCACGTCCACGTGCGTCCATTGTTCACTTTACATCCACAAATACAATAATGAGTAACATCAAACACATTTATCTCATTGAAGTATAGTAAACAATAAAGGAATAATAGATCATCACAACCACAACATTCATAACAAAAATAATAACCAAAGTAAATAAATTGCAAATGAGTCACAATGTATTCATCAATGTCAAAATTTAAGTTTGTCGTTCGAGTGGGGAAACAACCCTTCCCACATAGGTTTCAAAGGAAACACTATGTAGTCTAAGTCATGTAAGAAAATCAATCGACAATATCAGATCCATCACTTTCATCCTCCTCCTCCTCGGGTTCCTCCTCCTCAGGTTCCTCCTCCTCCTCAGGTTCCTCCTCCTCAGGTTCGACTGCAGGAGCAGGAGCTATAGCAATCTGGAGTGCTGCTAGTTGTGCCTCCAAAGTAGCAATCCTATCGTCAACCACAGCATCCCTCTGCTCGCGAGCAGCCACGCGTCCACTGAGGGCTACGATCCCGTCCCCCATTTGGTAGCACCCGTCTAGGGTCTCTCCATGGCGCCCCTCAAGTTCATCCACCTTATGCCTTAGGTTGTACACCTCGGTCTGTAGTGTACAAACGTCGCTAATGAGTCGCCTGACTCGATGCTGTTTTGTATCTAATGCTGCCACCAATGCAGCAATCAACTGCTCGTTGGACTGCACCGTCCGGGGTAGTGAAGGCACTGCTTGATCAGAGCTACCTCTCGTTCTGGGTCTCGGCTCGGGCACGCGTTCCCTATACATGAGGTGATTGACAAACCTAGGATAAAAACTCCAGTCCCTTGGGGGGTCACGCTTCATCAACGCGAAAGGTTGATCCCAGTCAAACTCCCCTCGAGGATAATCTAAACGAGGCCAGTCGAGTCCATCATCAGGTACAGGTGCGGGAGGTGGGGACTCGGATCGCGCAGGTGATGCAGGTCGTTTTCCAGAAGCTCTTGATGACGATGCCATGCTGCAGACAGTGTGACGTGTATGCCAATGAGTATACAGTAGATGAAAATAAAGTACAGGTAACTAACTAACTGTGTGCGGTTATAGTCTAGTGTGTATGCAACCTAGTTCCCTATAACCAATGGCTCTGATACGAATCTGTCACACCCTCAAAATCCACGTGCGGGGTTTTACCGCGAGGCGTGTGAACAAACCAGGATCACAGTCAGTAGTTACATAGAACGACTCTATATGCCACAAGTAAAATAAAACAACCAAAGATTTAGTTTGAAACAGTGCGGAAGCGTTTTGAAAACAACTCAAACAAATAAAAGTATAAATATGGCAAAACATGTGCCAACCCAAAAAAGTAAACCATAATCATTAAAATGCTAATGTCTTGAAAACCGAGTCTTAGTATGCAAGTGAACCGTGGAGTGCTCCTAGAGGCAAGCAGCTAATGACCTGAGAAAAGCATACTAAAATGTCAACACAAAGGTCGGTGAGTTCAAGAGTTTGAGTTCAATAAACATATAAACAGTTGTGATATACATAAGCAGTGTATTGTAATAGATAGCTAGTCTATTAACAGCAAATATTAATACATAGTGATTTCGCAATTGAAGCTGACTGTGATTGTTGTTGCCTCCTGTCACGACTTACCATGTCGTGACAATGTTCAATAGGACAAATTGCACCCGGTTGACCTCGAGTCACACAGGTGGGGCTCGTCAGACCCAGTAGTACTACCCAAGTTTCCCCGCTATTAAATATTAACAATTCGAAAGTGTGAGGACTTTTCCCATGATAAACAGCACTATATTAATATTATACACAACTTAAATATTAAAAGCGTTCGTAAAATACCAGTATGCTATCTCCCCCAAAAGAGATTAAGTAAAGTGTGGGGCATGAACTCACCTGATGTATGCAAAGAGTACTTAGGGTTTATTTGAGAAACGAGAGGGTAGCCAACCTTCAAAGGTTACCTAGATCATGTGAGTACATAAGTACGTGTAAATGAAAGACATGTGAAACCCTAAGCATACCAAAACGAAAGACTCAAACTTTCAGAAAAATAGACACGTTTGACCTAGTTGACCCGTTTGACCCGTTGGTGACATTATGAGTTATAATTCAAATAAAGCTAATGAGCACATATAACATACATGATTAACATTCAAATAGTATCATACACATGCTACATTATCCATACTTAACACCTAAATCATAGCCATGCCCATAGCATTCAACATACACCATAATCATTACTCACCAAACCCAAACATGATATCCTAGCAACTAATCAACACCCACTTCATACATGATCACCAAAATCCAAATATCATCCATGATTATCCAAAACATCCCATACAACTAATTCAACATGTTTCATCACCTTAGAATTCATCCATGATCATACTAACATGCTCCTAATATCCCAAACATGTTCATATCATCATACATCAAACTTTACACAAATAAAGTTTCCTTTTTGGGAAAGAACATCCCAAAATCTATCAAACATCCAAAGCATGCTTAAATTCAACATAATTATACCATCTCAAGCTCCATACAATATCTAGACATGATTAACATCACCTAAACACCATAATCTAACCATCTTCATAAACAAAAGTTTCTACTTTTGGCAAGCTATGAACCAACAACATGCATTCAAAGATTTCTAGCATTCATAACCACAATCGAGTATCTAATCATCATCATGAACACATCCATAACATCAATCCATCACTAGATCATCATTACATGCAAAATAAAGTTACTATTATTAGTAAGCTATGAACATCAACACCAAATCATCAATTTCTTGCAAGATTCATGATTTCCTAACATTCATACACTTACTAATCATCACACATTCATCAAACAATGATCATCCATACAAAATCATACCAAAATCCGAATTAGGGTTTGACTAGAATCAAAACCCATGATTGAACTTCTAAAAACATGTAATTCATACATAATCCACGTTAACTAACATGTAATCAACCTAACTAACATATAAACATCAACAATAGACATCAATTTCGACCCCATGAAGGCCAATTCACGAATTAGGGTTCGGCCCTAAACAAAAACTCACGAAAACATGAAGAAATCTAACCTTTACACTTGTATTAACTTGCAATTGGTGATTCCTACGAGTTGTGTGCCTTGTATTCGAACCAATTGATGTTGTGATGCTTGTTCTTGGCTGATTTTCGCAAGGGAGAGGTGGGAGAAGAGGTTCACGGCCGCAATGGGTGGGATCAGGGTTGGGATTTGTTTTGTTTAAGTTAACTTTGCATAATGACAACTTAGGCCCTTGTGTTTTGCATTTTATTAAAAAGGCACTCTTTTAAATACTTTTAAATGATTTTTAACTACAATACTAAACATATAACTCATGGTAACAAATTATATGTTTTATCTTTATAAAACACAAACATACGAATTAATACACACGTTTCCATGTTACGCGATTAATTCTCAATTAACATATAAAAACATGCAAACACATAAACATAATACAATAATCACATAATCAATTAGATTATCAATAATTTGACATTATTCATTATTATTAGGTCACCAACGCTAAACGACAACTAGTGTGTGCTCACGACACGTGTATGCAAGACTTAACGAAACTAACGGAGTTTGGTAACGGAAGTTTACCGGATGTCACAAGAGGACTTGTCATCAAGAACAAGGCAAGACTAGTTGTTCAAGGGTATACTCAAGAAGAAGGAACTGACTACACAGATGTTTTTGCTCTTGTAGCAAGACTTGAAGCTGTCAGGATATTCCTAGCTTTTGATGCATCCAAGAACTTCAAGGTCTACCAACTTGATGTCAAGTGCTTTTCTCTATAAGGTGATTGATGAAGAGGTGTATGTCAGACAACCACTTGGTTTGCATATCCTGATCATCCTGATTATGTCTGCAGGCTTGATAAAGCTCTTTATGGGTTGCACCAAGCACCAAGGAAGTGGTATGAGACTCTATCTAAGTATCTCTATCAGCATGGCTACAAGAGAGGTACTATTGATGGAACTCTCTTCATCAAAGGAACAGGAAATGACATAATGCTAGTACAAATATATGTAGATGACATTATCTTTGGTTCAACTAATCCAAGGCTCTACAAAGACTTTGAGAAGCTGATGAATGACAGGTTTGAAATGATTGCCATGGGGGGATCTCAATTTCTTTCTAGGAATTCAAGTGAAGCAAGTTGAGAATGGCATCTTCATAAGTCAGTCAAAGTATGTACAAGACATACTTAAAAGATTCAACATGACTGATTGTAAGGTTGCTAAGACACCCATAGCTAGAAACCACTCCCTTGGACTTGATCTTGAGGGGGAGTGTGTTGATGAGCATCTCTACATGCTAATGATTGGGACTCTTATGTACCTCACAGCTAGCAGGCCTGATATCATGTTTGCTACATGTATTTGTGCAAGATATCAAGCCAACCCCAAGATGTCACACCTAATCACCGTCAAGAGAATTTTAAGATATCTCAAAGGTGCTCCATCACTTGGCTTTTGGTATCCAAAGAACTCAGACTTTAATTTGTATGCCTATACAGATAGTGATTATGGTGGCTGCAACATGACTACAATGTCTACATCAGGGGGATGTTAATTTCTTGGTGGAAGGATAGTATCTTGGCAATGTAAGAAATAATCCTGTGAATCTGCATCAACTGCTGAGGCTGAATATATTGCTGCTGCAAGCTGCTGTGCCCATGTGCTTTGCATTCAAAATCAGATGCTGGACTATGGATTCAACTTCAAAGAGACTCCCATCCACATAGACAACAACAGTGCTATCTCAATCACAGAAAATCATGTGCAACACTCAAGGACAAAGCACATCAATATCAGGTATCATTTGATTAAAGATAACTTTGAAAAGGGATTAATCAAACTAGTGAAAGTTAACACAAATGAACAATATGCTGATCTATTCACCAAAGCTTTTGATGAATAGAGATTTAAATATCTTGTATCAGCTATTGGGATAATTAACTTTGAATAGCTTTTCTTAAAAACCTAATCATATTATTTCTAAAAAACTTGTGTGTCCTAAGTTGTCTGTTTTATCACCTTCATAAGCCGCTGTTCTCTTTGGAAGAAAAATCTTTTTGAAATACATTTCTTAGATTTTTGGAAAAAATTTTGATCTTTTTACCCTTCGGAAGATTTATAATTATCTTCGAAAAAACTTATGTCTTAGAAAACAAATAACTACTTCAGTAGTTTTACCTTCGGAAGAAATTTCTGAAACATCTTCCGAAGCTTAAAATTAACTTAAGTACTTTTATGTTCTCAAAGAACAATTTTCTTCTGAAAGCAATTTACCTTCGGAAGTTTTTATTCTTCTTAGAATAAAAACTCTGAGTAATAAATATCTTCCGAAGCAAAATTCTCAAAAAACCTTTGGAATATCTTCCGAAGCCAATTTGCCTTCGGAAGCTTTTCTTCAAAACTTCAAAACCAAAATAACCTTCGGAAGATTTCTCGACTTCCAAGAAAACTACTATTTGGGCAAAAGTAAACTACTTTTTCAGAGGTGGAACCGACATCCAGATTTCAAAGTTTATCCTCTTTCATTAACTTTGTCTCAAATTATTTTCACATAAATACCCAACGGTTCTCCCCTCTTTCACTATCTTCTTCAATTGCACTATTCCTTAAACCTAAATTCTCCCAAACCAACTTTATTTTTCACCTTCATTCACCCTTAAGCTTCTCAAAATGGCCAATCTAAACTGCAGAAATAACCCTGATTTATCCATGCAACTTCACAGGCAACACAACCAGGTTGCTCTGTTGAACTCTGAGAATGATGCTAGTTTCTCAGAGGTTTGCCGTTTTCTGGCTTTATCCAACTACTTCACCTCCCTAACCATTGATCCTACTCTCTATGAGGATCATTTGCTTGAATTTTGGAAGACCTGCCAAGAGGTCATCATAGATGGGGAGAAGGCACTGTCTACCACAGTGCAGGGGAGGACAATCTTCATCACTCCGGCCATCATAAACACTCATCTTCAGCTGGATGATGAAGAAGGTGAGTCATCTTTCCCAAAGGAAGCTATTAATCATTCCTTTATGCACATGGGTTATGAGGAAGATTTCTCTGTAAAGACCTTCAGGAAAGGAAAGGTCTCATCCCAGTGGAAAAACCTGCTCCATGTGGTTATCCACAGCTTGTCAAACAAGCATGGAGGGTGGGACTAGATTCTAGAGAATCTCTCCTTCATAGTGCATGGAATGGTTGAAGGGTTCAAGTTCAGGTACTCTTAGTTTGTTTACACAAATTTGCTTGCTAACTTGGACTCCTTAGAGTATTACATGTTTCCTAGATATGTTCAATACATTCTCAATTATGAACTGGACTCACAGTTGAGGGAAACAAGTTTATTAAATTGGGACAGATGAAGCCCGACATCTTTAAAATCATGAAGAAGCCAACTGTAGGCTTCTCAGGGGTACAAACAGTCCTTGTCCCTAAAATGTTAGAGCTCATTGCTCAAGGTGACAACCTAGCAACAAAAGCTAGTGTTGAACCCACACCTTCTACCTCCCAACCACCATAAAGACCACAAATAACCATCACCTACCAAAGAAAATCCAAACGAACCCCTGCTCAAGCTATTGAGTTTGTGCAGGCCTCCATACACTCACCCATACAGGAGGAAGTGGATACTAGAGCTCCTACTTCCTCTAAGGAGCAAACCACTCCCATCTCTTCAAGAATCAGGGTTGAGGTTCCTCATGCTCAGCTTGATGAGCTCACAAGCCCAACTGCTTTAAGCCTTCACTCTGAGTCTCAACACTCAAGTGAACAACCTTCAAGGGACAGTTACCATCCCCAGCCTTTAGACTTAAATCAACCCATTCCTAACCTTGAATTCTATACTGACGAAGACTTAAGTCTCAGTGAGTACCATGAGTCTCTCTACTCTTCCTATACTCAAAGAGAGATGAGTGCTCCTGAGTCCCCTATGTCTAGCCCACATCAGTCACCAATTACTGAGGTGGTTCTTCCTGAACCTGTTCAGGAGATCCATATGGAAGAGGCTCTCACTTCTGGAAGTGACTACTTCAAAAGACCTCAACCATGGCAACTCAGCCTATTGACACCTCACTTGAGGCTCTTAGTGAGCAGAGGAAATCCAGCAGCCAAGAACTTGAGACTGGTGGTGAGTGTAAGGACTTTGGTCCAATTCTCTCATCCCCCTGTGATTCTTCTGATGAAGATGAGGGTAACTTGAGACTAAAGGTGCAAAAACTGTCAAAAACATGCACCTATTTAGTCTCTAAGGTTAGTCACCTTGAATCTCAGGTGACTACCCTACAAAACAAGGTCAATGATTAGCAACTTGAGATATCTTATCTCAGGGAAAAACTAGCTGGGAGACCTTTAAGGAGAGCTCAACCAAGAACATAAGAACTTGGGAATGTGATTGACCTAACTCCTAGCACACCTATGCAAGAAGGTGCTGCTACCAAAAAGGGGGGAGAAAGTCATTACAATCACAGAACCTGTGAGTTCTTTAAGGAGTATGGACATTGAGGACTCACCATCCTCACTTGCAATTGTGCATACTCAGCAACTTCCTCAAGTTCACATTAATATGGACTCTATAGACTCTTTCATTTAGAGTCTCTTTGAGAAAGGCATTCCAAGGGCTATGTCATCCCCACCCCAAGGAACTTCAAACTACATTGTTGGGTGGAGGTATGATGCTGATAGAAGAGCCCTCATTCTTCAAAGAGTTCAAGGGCAGCAAGAGGTATTCAACTTTCAGACCTTGAACTACTATGAAGGTCTTGACCTGATCAACATGCCACTTGTCAACCCAAGTCAATCTAGACAAGCTGGCAGGCTAACACAAAGGATTTAAGACAAAATTACTAAATAGTTCAGTCAAACAAGGAGACAAAGGCAATTAGGTAATGTCATTGGTCAACTGGATGTTGAGGCAGACCCTAAGATTAGCTTCAAAGGGAAAACCTTGACTGAAAGCCCAGTGATAGAGCCTGAGAGCCCTGTCACACCAACAACTACTTCAGAAATTCATTCCCTCAGTGAAACACCTGCTGGTGAAGGTGTATCACAACCTCTCTCTGGCTAGAGCTTGGATGCTACACCAAGCAATGAATGCCAAAGCTCTCTCCACCCCGTGTCACAAAGGTCTGTGGGTGAAAAAGGGAAAAGGATTCTAATTCCTGAGGAGGAGGAGATAGAGAGGAAGAGGAAGCTAAGGGGAGAAAGTTCCTCTAGGTCTTCAAGCTTTATGCAAGCTGCAATCAGGGCTGCCCCCAGACCAAACACTCAAGATGATGAGTTGAGGGCAATCAGGATTACTTATCTGCAAACCAGGAACTATGACATTGATGAGATTATATCTCTCCCCTTAGAGGAACTTAATGAACTAGCTGACATGGAAGTGTCAAGAGAGATGAAGAAAGCAGAGGATGCAAGGATGATCCTTTAAATCAAAGAGGAGAAGAGACAGAAAAGATTATACAAGCATGTTCATGCTCTCTCCCCAGTTCAAGAAAGCCTTGTGCAAGAAACTGTCACAACTACACAATAACCTCAGGTAGACAGAGAAACAGGTAGGCAAAATATGATCAACTACCTGAGTGCCACATGTCTCTACTAGGCATCTACACTTCTTCCCTTATTCTTTGAGTACATTGAGTTTGAGTATCTCAAACAGCTTGAACTTCAAGTACTCAAAGAACAAAAGGCAACAAAGAGAAAGATGAGGGAAGAGGCTGCAAAGGCAAGAGCCATCATCCAAAAGAGTATGAAGAAGTCTGCTAATAGACAAGGATGATGAGCTTCTTAAAGTTGTATGGATTCTTTGGAAGGAGACTTGGCTCTATGTCTCTATCCATAATGGATGAGCACATCAGGGTAATCAAGCAGAAGATCAAAAGTGGAGAGCTAATTGACTTACACTCCCCTCCAAGTCAAGCTCCTCTTGAAGTGGAGGTTAAAGTTGAACAACCTGAGACAACACAACCTGGACCTCCTACATAGTCTCAGCAAGCTTCATCTTCTGATCCACAACAGGGTCAAACTCCCTCTCCTTCTGAACCTATGAGGGAGGAACACCCAACTGAGCAAGACAAGACTGATCAACAAGGTGATGTAGACCAGTCTTCTCAGTTAAAGTCTTCAAAGAGGAGGAAGATGATGGCTTCTAAACCAAAGTCAAAGAATAAGAAGAATTCAGAATCATACACTTCTATACCTCAGGGTGAGTCAGATCAACCTAAGGAAGTGCATGAAGAGGCAGCCCAATCAAATCCAATTCAAGTGGCTCCTCTTGCATCTGAGAGACCCATCTTATCTTGGACCTTCACAACTAATCCAGAGAGATGGCATGCGATCAGAGATCAAGGTGGTGAAGATGTCTACACATGGCAAGACCTATTCAACCTACCTCTGCATGATCTCTTTGAGATGAGAAGATACTATGAGAGTTTGATTGATCCTGACCATCTAATGAAGAAGGGCATATTCATTATCATAATGAGGACAGTCAAAAGCTGAAGATCTTTAAATGTTTTGGTAGAATCAATCTAGGGGGAGTTTTTAAGGATTCCTATAAGTCTGATGCAGCCAAAACATCCAAAGTCTCTCTGCATGCATGCACTGAAGAATAGAAGTAGAAATGCTTCGGAAGTTTTACACCTTGCACTATAAAATATTCTAAGTGTAAAATCTTCCGAAGCCAAGACCAACATCTTTCGAAGCCAAAAGTGAAGTCTTCCGAAGCTTCAAAGACAAAGTCTTTCGAAGCCAAAGAGTGAAGACAGATTTCTTCCAAAGACTTTTATGTACATGCTTTTATCTAATGTACTTTACCATAAAGCTGGACCACCTTTTCGCTGCAACTCTGTTCAGTCACTAACTTACATGAGTTGGTGAAAAGGTCCTTACTTTTGGTAACTGTACATTGAGGTCTTGAGTCTGAGCTTTCTACTTTATGTACTTTTATCCTTTTTGTAATATATTAGGATGTGAGCTATGACATGTCATAGTCACTATTCAAAATTTGACTCTACATTTGATTTTGTTGTTGTCTAGTCTTATGTATCCAACTGGCTTTCAAAGTATGGTAGACTGTAGGATGTAGTATAAAGTATCTCAAGTACTTGTAACTTTAGATTTATGCTTTGTAACATTTGTAAAAGAACTTGAGAAGCAATATACAACATTCTTGAAAACCAATTACTTGTGTTGTTAGCTATCTTCTTCTGTCTCACTTTTTACTTGTGTTCTTAGCATCTTTCATATAAGTTACCAGTTCCCTATTTGATCTGTTAAGTGTTCTAAAGAACTCTCATCATTATGTTGTTGTGTTGTAAGTGCATACCCTTCAACGGTCCTGCAATCTGTAACAGCCGAAAATTTTCTTTAAAAGCCGACAAAAGAAGAAAAATAAATAAAATCCAAAGTCGAGGGACCAAACTCACCAACGAGAGAAATTTCGATGAATGGGAGTATAAAAGGGGGAAGACACCCCATTCTTCTCATTTTCAGCTAAGAGAGGAAGAAGAGAAGGAGAAAAAGAGGAGAAAAGCTTGGTTCGGGTGGATTCGAGCGTGGAAATCGTCATGCAGCGCGTCAAATCGAAGCTCTACTCGACGGGATCATTTGTGTGAGTTCTAGGACCCCTCTTTTACACGTTTTTGAATGATTTTAGGGCTAGAACACATCTGAAAACCCCTTTTTCGAGTCTTTGGGTGTAAACCCGTTTTTGTATGTATGTGTATGTGTATGATTCGTTTGGGGCTTGATTTCGGGTTTTGGTTATGCTTGAATGAGGTCGTGGTATGCTTCCCTAAGGTTTAGAATGGTTATGCTTGAATGAGTCATGCGATTGAGGCTCATACGCACGAAAGGTGTGCGACTGAGGGCCATTCGCATGAAGGTCATGCGACTGAGGTCCATACGCCCAGATGCCATGCGATTGAGCTTCATTCGCATGGGAAGCATGCGATTGGAGGCTATGCGACTGGAGGTCCATTCGCCTGAGTGTTCTCATACGCATGAGAGACCATGCGACCAAATAGGGTCCATACGCTCAAATGACCATAGTATTGTTTGACTTTCGGGAAGTGCAGACGTAGGCTCGGACCTTTGGGGTTTTAGACGATGTGATGGGCATGGATGATGTAAAATAATTTATGATGATGAGCTGATGATGATGATGATGCGATGCATGCTGATGTGTGATGTCGTATGGCTATGTATGATGCGAGGCGCGTGATTCGTGTGAAGTTTGATGTTTTGTAATTGTATGATGTTGCATGTTATGCATGATGTATGTTATGGGTGTGCGATTTTGCCTTGTGTGATTGATGTTGTATGTTGTTATGTTCCTTATTATTATGTATGATTGTCTTCCCGTGATTTGCGTTGAACGTTAATGAACGTAATGAAAGTATTATGTAACGTAAAGTGGAAGATAATGAAAAGAGGAACGTAATGAATGAATGCAAGCATGAACGAACAAATGAGAGTAAGGATGGCTTGCGAAAGAGGAAAGGAGGTTCACGACTCATTGAGAGTTGTTAGCTCAACTGTGTGGGTATTATATGTGCGATCTTGGCTAACTCATAAGGGGACATAGACACAATAGGTAGTTCAGTTTTGGTAACTGCTCCGATACGTGCGATGTGGTATTTACTGTGTGCTATGTAGCGTGCGATTTTGGTTACCTCATGTGGTTTATGTAGCGTGCGATCTTGGTTAACCCATGAGATGGCGTGCGATTCTGGTTAAACCCCGAGAGTTCTCAAACACACAGGGGAAGGTCGGTCTTGGTGACCACTCTGATGGTGCGATTTGTGTGATATGTGCGATGGACAGCATAAGGGTAGCGTGCGATTTTGGCTAACTCATGTGGACTATGTAGCGTGCGATCTTGGCTAACCCATGAGATAGCGTGCGATCTTGGCTACCTTATGTGTGCGATCCGTGCGATATGTACTTCGGGTACGATGATGCGAAGGTGCGATTTGTGCGAAAAGTGCGAAATGTATGAAATGAGCGAACGTAAGAAAAGATGTTATAACGAATGAAGCGAATGATAATGTACGGTGCGATGATTAATGAATTAAGAATGTAACGAACGTAATGGAAGATAATAATTATATTATCTATGTGTATGTATGTTGTGTGATCGCTTACGAAAGTAACGAATGGTTTTATAAAGGAAGTAAAGTATGTTTGATTTAAAACTAGAACTCACTCAGCAACGATGACTTTGATGTGTTTCTAGTTGGCAGGTAAGGTTGTTGAGGATGGCACGGGACGGCTACTTAGCTTATTTTGGATGGCATCGTTATGTTTAATGCTTTTGTAATGTAATGAAATGTAAAATGATATTGTGAAATGAACGGTTGTATTATTTTGCAAAAGTATTTTGATGAAATGAAAATGTGATTTTTAATGTTTCCGCTGCAACGTTTATGAAAGTGAAATATAATTATATGTTTTATGTGCGATGAGGAACCAACTCTAAGCGTCCTGGAAACGGGGCCTTACAAGTTGGTATCATAGCCAAAGTTTAGGTGAAATGGGTAAATTTTCAAAATAAACCTTAACTTAAACTGAGAATGGGACGGAAAGGGAATGGGATGCCAATCTGAGTAGCTGCGTGCCATCAGGTATTTTCTTAATGTTAACCGGTATTACATGCGCATGTTATGTGGTTTATGTGTTGCTGGTAGATTTAGATACTGATGTAGTCAGGACAAGTAATGCTTGGGGTATGAAGAGTAAATTAAGTGGCTAATCACAACTGGCCACTGTAATTAGGGACTTACTATACTTGACATAAACTGAGCTGTTCCTTGAATGACCGTGTTAGTGTTTGAATCTTTCAGTGTGTGTGAGGATGGCCGGTGGTAGATCTTCGAAGGCTGTGTCAGGTGAAGGTTGTGGTGGATGTGGTGCTGAATCGCGTGTCACAAGGAGCATGACAAGGGCTGCTGAAATGGCACCCGAAGAGCCTAAAATCCATCACCGGGAAGGCGGTGATAATAGTGCTAACCTGAGGACCGCAATGAAGAGGCTGTGGTTGCGGGAGTTCAACAAGCGATGTAGACGATTCTGCCATTTATGGTGACTGAGGTAATTAGGGCGGTGAAGGAGACGACCGTGATTAAAGTAAACAAGGAGGGTAGCAGCGACAAGAATTGGAAAGGAAAGCGGGTTGAACGTGAGAGTTTCACTCCAAACAACAAGGGTGCGAGGGTGGATGACCGACATGTGGTGACATCCAATATGGGGGTGAAGAGTTGTTGTAAATGTGGACGAAAACACCCTAGGGAATGCAGATTGGGGACCAATGTCTATTTCCGTTGTGGAAGGACCGGACATGTGGGGAAGAACTGCAGAATGGGGAGGTGTTATTCTTGTGTGGGGAAGGCTACATGAGCAAGGACTGTAAGAAGCCAAGGGCGGAAGGTTCGGGAGTGAAGAGGACCAGATGAGAAGGACAGAGGGCGAACGCAGCGCCTACACGATGAGGAAGGAGGAGGCTAGGGCGGACCCCAATGTTGTGTCAGGTACGTTTCTAGTAAATCAATCCTTAGCCTTTGTGTTATTCGATACTGGCGCTAGTAAAAGTTTTATTCATGTTGCTTTCTGTGCTGAATTGCATGATAGTGGTAAGAATATAGATACGCCCTTCGATGTAGTCCTAGGAGTGGATTGTTTGACAGACTACAAGGCGAACATTGTGTGTCGCATGAAAATGATATAGTTGACAGTGCCTGCGGGATCACGGTGACGGTTTAAGGTGATCGAGGCTACGACTGAGAAGCTCGAAAGGATCAAAGCCTTAATGAAGGTAGCCAGAGATAGACAAGAAGTCGTGTGTGGATAAATGAAGTAGACCGATTGAACTCCAGGTGGGAGACTGGAAAAGAGATGAGACAGTATTGCCGTGACGTTTTAAGGAATAACAGGTTTCGGGGACGAAACCAATATAAGGGGGGTGGACTTGTAACACCCGGAAATTTTCTTTTAAAGCCGACGAAAAGAAGAAAAAGAAATAAAGTCCAAAGTCGAGGGACCAAACTCGCCAACGAGAAAAACTTTGATGAATGGGAGTATAAAAGGGGGAAGACACCCCATTCTTCCCATTTTCAGCCAAGAGAGGAAGAAGAGAAGGAGAAAAAGAAGAGAAAAGCTTGGTACAGGTGGATTCGAGAGTGGAAATCGTCGTGTAGCGGGTCAAATCGAAGCTCTACTCGACATGATCGTTTGTGTGAGTTTTAGGACCCCTCTTTTACATGTTTTTGAATGATTTTAGGGCTGGAACACATCCGAAAACCCCTTTTTCGAGTCTTTGGTTGTAAACCCGTTTTTGAACGTATGTGTATGTGTATGATTCGTTAGGGGCTTGATTTCGGGTTTGGTTTTGCTTGAATGAGGTCATGGTATGCTTCCCTAAGGTTTAGAATGGTTGATTTGAGCTTAAAAGAGGTTTGGAAGAGGTTGGAGGCCGAAAACCGCCGCTGCAGTTCGGGATGAACTGCATTCTGCGCACAGCTAGGGTTATGCGACTGGAGTTCCATGCGACCGAATGGCATGCGACTGGGTCCATACGCACGACAGGAGTGCGACTGCGGTTCATTCGTATATGAGTAGTGCGACTGAGGGTCATACGTATGAGGGCTATGCGACTGGAGGAAATGCGAATGAGGGTCATGCGACTGAATGAAATGCGAATGAGGGTCATGCGACTAGAGTCCATATGTCTGTGAGTCGTGCGATTGAGGCTCATACGCACGAAAGGTGTGCGACTAAGGGCCATTCGCATGAAGGTCATGCGACTGAGGTCCATACGCCCAGATGCCATGCGATTGAGCTTCATTCGCATGTGAAGCATGCGATTGGAGGCTATGCGACTGGAGGTCCATTCGCCTGAGTGTTCTCATACGCATGAGAGACCATGCGACCGAATAGGGTCCATACGCCCAAATGACCATAGTATTGTCTGACTTTCGGGAAGTGCAGACGTAGGCTCGGACCTTTGGGGTTGTAGACGATGTGATGGGCATGGATGATGTAAAATGATTTATGATGATGAGCTAATGATGATGATGATGCAATGCATGCTGATGTGTGATGTCGTATGGCTATGTATGATGCTAGGCGCGTGATTCGTGTGATGTTTGATGTTGTGTAATTGCATGATGTTGCATGTTATGCATGATGTATGTTATGGGTGTGCGATGTTGCCTTTTGTGATTGATGTTGTATGTTGTTATGTTCCTTATTATTATGTATGATTGTCTTCCCGTGATTTGCGTTGAACGTTAATGAATGTAATGAAAGTATTATGTAACGTAAAGTGGAAGATAATGAAAAGAGGAACGTAATGAATGAATGCAAGCATGAACGAACAAATGAGAGTAAGGATGGCTTGCGAAAGAGGAAAGGAGGTTCACGACTCATTGAGAGTTGTTAGCTCAACTGTGTGTATTATAGCGTGCGATCTTGGCTAACTCATAAGGGGACATAGACATAGCAGGGAGTTCAGTTTGGGTAACTGCTCCGATATGTCCGATGTGGTATTTACTGTGTGCTATGTAGCGTGCGCTTTTGGCTACCTCGTGTGGTTTATGTAGCGTGCGATCTTGGCTAACCCATGAGATGGCATGCGATTCTGGCTAAACCCGGAGAGTTCTAACACACACAGGGGGGGTCGGTCTTGGTGACCACTCCGATGGTGCGATTTGTGTGATATGTGCGACGGACAGCATAAGGGTAGCGTGCGATTTTGGCTAACTCATGTGGACTATGTAGCGTGCGATCTTGGCTAACCCATGAGATAGTGTGCGATCTTGGCTACCTTATGTGTGCGATCCGTGCGATATGTACTTCGGGTACGATGATGCGAAGGTGCGATTTGTGCGTAAAGTGCGAAATGTATGAAATGAGCGAACGTAAGAAAAGATGTTATAACGAATGAAGCGAATGATAATGTACCGTGCGATGATTAATGAATTAAGAATGTAACCAATGTAATGGAAGATAATAATTATATTATCTATGTGTATGTATGTTGTGTGATCGCTTACGAAAGTAACGAATGGTTTTATAAAGGAAGTAAAGCATGTTTTATTTAAAACCAGAACTCACTCAGCAACGCTGACTTTGATGTGTTTCCAGTTGGCAGGTAAGGTTGCTGAGGATGACACGGGGCGGCTACTCAGCTTATTTTGGATGGCATCCTTATGTTTAAAGCTTTTGTAATGTAATGAAATGTAAAATGATATTGTGAAATGAACGGTTGTATTATTTTGTATAAGTATTTTGATGAAATGAAAATATGATTTTTAATGTTTCCTCTGCAACGTTTATGAAAGTGAAATGTAATTATATGTTTTATGTGCGATGAGGAATCAACTGTAAGCGTCCCGGAAACGGGGCCTTACACAATCCTCATCATCCTCATCATCACAATCAAAATCTAAATGCTCCATGTCATCATCATTAGCAATTAGGTTAGGAATGGGCATCATATGCTCAGGCTCTACAAACGCCTCCCCAGTATAAGATACAGGTTGATCCTCAGTAGCCTGAATAGGTACATCTGAAATAGGCTCTTGATCAATAGCAGCAGTGTCTGTAGCAGCAACCGTCTCATCAACCGCTTCTGCACCAGCAGCTTGCTGTCCATTAGATTTTCCAACCTTTATGGTATGATGTTGTGTAAATGATGAATACACACGAGAGGTGAGATCTCTTAAATTCTGCTCCATAATCTGAACATACGTGAGCATAAACTGTTGTTGGCTCTCCAGGCTCTTAATCCGTTCATCCTTCTCATACACACTCCGATATAAATCATCAATAACCAGAGACTTCTCCAATATATATCTCTCAAGAGTACTAACTCTTTGCTCCAAAGTAACCCTCGTTGGTGATAAAGAAGATGACTCTGGTTGAGGTCTTGGTTCAGGAGTAGTGTTAAAGTAATCAGCATCACCAAACAGATCATCATGAGTAGACTGTCTCGATGGAGTCCTCAAGCTGTCATCAGTAGTAGGTGTATATGTAGATGTCACAGTTAATGATTCTGTGACTATCACTAGTGTAGTGGCCTCACTAACTGTGACTATGATATCTGACATAGAAACATCGTCAATAGTCACAGTGGTTATTGGGGTCCAACGTTTCCTCAACACTCCTTGTCTTCTACCCCTCCCACATGAACTTTCACCAGTAACCCTTGCCATTCTCTTCCTTTGGCATCGGGTTGGAGTAGGAGTATCATCAGGAGTAAAGTCTGCATCACGATCTTCAGCCTACGTTTTGCAGGAGTTTCACGTACTCTGGGACGTTCTTGTAGTACATAAGGCATATTGCCTATCTGATCATTGTCAGTCTCGCTGTCATCTCTCCCACTTTCTAACCATTCACTTACTTCTTCTTCAGTAGATTTTTTTCTGGACTGTGAACTTTCAGGAACTTCTTGTGCAGTACTAGAAGATGTACCAGCTGTATCATCTCTATGTGCATGTGCTGTCTCGGTTTCTTCTGATTGTGCCTCAGCTTGGAATCCATCAACAAACCTCCCAAGCTTAGCAAAATAGGAACCATCCCATGCATTTCCTCTAGCTCCCATAACGTATATGAATATATCCTTTTTCATCACCATAAAAGAATAGGTAGATGAATCAGATATGGCTAACTCAGGATGAGCAGCATTCACAATCATCTGTATGAACCTCGGGTACATAATAAACTTCTTCCCTGGAGCAGCTATAACATTCTTCTGTGTCTTTGAAAAAATGGCCTTGGATATGCTGTATGGAAGATCATCGACAATAGAAACCAACAGTGATCCGAAGATGGCACTCAAACTATCCATGCCAGCCTTAAGATTGCTAAGGCAATGGATAACAACAAGAAACAAATACTTCCAGAATGAAGGAAAGTATTTCTTCTCTAGAGATGGGTATCGGTGATTATAACCCATACGAACTAAACAGTCCTTAGTAGCATCATCATCAATCTTGATTGGTGCACGAGGGATGCCTTCTAACAGTAAGACACTGTTAATCACTTCAGCAGTGATAACAACTCTTTTTCCCTTCACGGTGGCTGTAATACAAAGCTCACCTTTAGCATCTATCTCATTGGCAGTTGATTGCCAAAACTCGTCTATCACGTCAGTGTATATCACTGGATTTACTGATATAGCATGAAATATCTGGGACGTCTTCAATCCTTCGATCAAGGATCTGAATAAAGCTTTATCCTCTGGAACATCTCCCATATATGCAATGGCATTATGGTTTTTGTTAAAAACCAAAGGTTGAGCCATCTGAAAATTTTAACAAACTTTATAAGTACAAAATAAGAAAGCATAAATTTCAACACTTAAAAAAAAAATTTGAAAATTAGAACTTTTCGCGCGAAATGTTTAAACTAATCGCATGAATTAAAAATTCTAAAAATTCATCTGTTCGCGCGACAAGTTCATCTTTTCGCTTGAATATGAATTTCAAACTGATTTCAACTTCTCGCGCGAAAAGTAATCTTTCCACGCGACTAGTTCAGACCAATTTGAAACTTATCGCGTCTGTTCATATTCCAAAAACTTTTCGCGTGCGACAAGTCGGTTCAAAATCAATTTTTCAATCTATCAAATTCTCAATGTTTCAATCAATTAAACACGTTCATTAGGTGTCAATTAAGTCATTATTAAGGTTCATTATGTTTAATTTTATCAATTAATCATGTATTAGTCCATTTGAACCTCGGTCATGACACAAATCCACACCAATCGAATATCTGAACATCAATATACCTTGTAACACACTTCGAAATCAATAGACGATTTAAATGAACTATGATAATCGATTTGACAGAGTTTCCACACTTAAAAATTTTTGAATGAAATTTTCAGGACTTTTCGTGCGAATGGTTTACTTTTCGCACAACTGTGCCTTTTAAAGTTCTTGACTTCTCGCGCGAGAAGTCAAATTTATTATTTACTGAACTTTTCGCATATCAATGAACTTTTCGCATGAAAAGTATTTTATTTTGACAAAAGTTTTAAACTTTGATTTATTTATTTATTTATTTATTATTGTTATTATTTTTAATCATTTTATCATGCCTTTTTGATTTGCTATGAAAAATGATTTTATTTAGCTAAGTGTTTACAATTATTCTAACACCCTTAATTATTATTATCATTATTTTTTAAATTACAAAATTAAACAACACTAAAGAAAACTAAGTAAACTACAAACTTACTTATACACATATTATAGTATTAATCTTAATTATTTTTTATACAATTTTCAAGTATAGGATCATATTCCTTTATAAATCAATCATTGACCATCTTCCAGTATTATTTTTATACTCGACTGTTTATGTTGATTGTCAATATATTGTATCCTTTTAAACTTAGACTTCAAGTTTACTTAGACACATAAGCTGTGATTTTATCATGTTTTGGATAAGTTACATGATTTCAGTGGTTTCCACAATCAAAAATCCTGCAAAACTCTTATCCAGCTTCAAGACATTATTGAGATTTCAAGTCACCCCAATTTGACTTAAACCTTTCACTTCTAATCAGCTTTCTCAGGATCAATTATTGTCTTATATAATATCTATTTGAGCATAACTAGCACAAGAAAATGTTTCTGAACACAGAATATTAACAAGTTGTAGGACTTATTAACTGTCATCCGAACTTATGTTTTGCCCTCGCAAGACGTTTAGGATTTACATGCCAAAACGGACTTACATGCCCCATCTTTTGATTTTGCCTCCTGTTTCATAACATTTTCTCAAAGAAGAAAATATTATCATATAATATGTGTGTCTATGATATATCTTTAATTAATGTGCTCATTGGCATCTTTTTTTCTATATCGCCTTTAGGCTTCTTTTGCTCTTTTTGCATGTTATTTTCATTTGTCTTTTGATTTTGATTTAGAATCTTCTTTTGCTTTTTGATATTTCATATATATATATATATATATATATATATATATATATATATATAGATATATATATATATATATATATATATATATATATATATATATATATATATATCTATATATATATATATATATATATATCTATATATGTATATATATATATGTATACATATATATATATCATATATATATATATATATATATATATATATATATATATATATATATATATATATATATATATATATATATATATATAGGGTTAGGATCTTTTCAGAACCTTTAAAGATCGTGAGAACCGTAAGAACTAATCTCAACCATTGATGTTAATATATTTATTAATTAATATATTATTTAATAAAGGGTATGAATGTAATTTAATGTATTGATTGTTATAACTCTCTATAATTATCTCATTCGTAATAGGAAGTTTCATTATTTCCATTTTTAAATTAATTTAATTCTCCATACATCAATATACACAAAATTTAAATTAATTAAAATCATTGATTTCTACCAATGTCGTCACATTTCAAGGTGTTGTGTAATCAAATGAAATTTATTAATTTAAAATATAAAAATCATAATCTTGATATATTTTTATTTCGATCAAACACCAATCAAGATTCAAAAAAGGTATTGCTCAAATAAGATTGAAAGTTTGTTCATATTTTTTCTTGTTTTCATCTTAAACATAATATGTAACAAATATTTTCTATTTTTTATTGTAAATTTTTGTACACGTAAAAATTTTACATATTTGGTAATAGGTAATTCTTAATTCTTTTTACAAAGGATAATCTTGATTTAAATGCTTGAGATGACTTTATTTCAACAACCTTAATTGTTTTTGATTACATGCTAGAAATTTATTTTTTAGATAACAAAATATTTATATACACGTAAATCCTTAAACGGACCATCTATTTACATATACGTAAATGTTTTAAATTTGTGTAAACCAACTTGTTACATATACATATGAATATAAAAATACATGTCTTGCGTTGTTTCTTTTTTACATGTACGTCAAAGTGATGGTTTACGTATGTGTAAATCGGCTATTTGTATATACATATGCCCTCTACCTCTATATCTTGAGTTGCTTCCTTTTACATCTATTTTTTCTTATTCTTATAAAAAACATACAAAAGAATGCAAATTATACTTAACTTTTTTACTTGTATGTAAATGTAAAATTTACATTTATTTAAAAGCCCAAACATACATCAAGATCAAAATAATAATAACATAATTTATAATGATTCGAAGTACATAGTATCAAATATAAAAGATGTTAAAAGGATTAGATCCAACTCCTATTTATGATTAACACAATTTTGGGTAACAAAAATTAATTTTAGGAATGTTAAGTTTAAATATTGAGATTCCTTCACTCATTTGCGTGAATTAATAACCATTTTTGTCTATTTACTATATTACCCTTTTGCCATAAATAAAAACTTTAAAATTAACATTAAGTTACATTATCTATCCTATTTAATAACAACCATTGATCAACTAAATCAATGGTTAAAATTAGTTCTGCGAGTTCTTATTTTAAGATGAGTTTTGTAAAGAACCTAACCCTATATATATATATATATATATATATATATATATATATATATATAGATATATATAGAGATATATATAGATATATATATATATAGATATATATATATATATACATATATATACATATATATACATATATATATATACATATATATACATATATATATACATATATATACATATATATATATATACATATATATACATATATATATACATATATATATATATACATATATATATATATACATATATATATACATATATATATATATATATATATATATATATATATAATTGATATGAGCTGAATCAGAAAGTAACCGGCTTGAGTATGACTAAACTGTAACTCTCAGTCTGTTTTAGCATGGAATCAGTGTATTCACAAAACCTTGATGAGTTACCCACTTTAGTCATAAATGTTTATTTTTAGTGAATCACAGTACATAGTGCTTTTCATTCTTGATCGTCAAGCCTATCAACATATCAAACGTAATACAAGTCAGTTTCTTGTATACCTTCAGATGTAATGAATCAAAATCAAGAAATATACTATCATTTCCTATATAACCTTGAAAATTTTGATTTTCTCAAATTTTGTAGACACAATATCTTTTTTATATTTTTCTTCAAGCTTTTTACTCCCCTAAGAAAAAAATCTTTTTTGAAATTTTTCAAATTTTATATCCCTAAAATTGTTATTATCTAGATAGAAAATAACAATTTTAAAATAAAAATTATAAAAAATATTTTTGTAAAGGGTGTAGGAATAAAAGTTGACCAAAGTTAATCATTCCCAAAGATTTGACCAAAAAAAAACAAATCTGGAATGATCAAACGTCTTAGTAAACAATTTGGTGATGTTGTCATCTGAAGAAACAGATTCCAAATGATTAAGTTTCCGCTCAAAACAATCACGTATAAAGTGCATGCAGATGTCGATGTGTTTTGTCTTTGAATGTTGAATTGGATTCTACACAATGTTAAGAACTGCAGTGTTATCACATAAAATCTTAGTGTCATAAATGTTAAGGCCATAATCAAGTTGTTGTTGTTGGATCCAAACAATCTGTGAACAACAACTTGAAGCAGGCACATATTCAGCTTCTGTAGTAGAAGTGGACACTGTCTGTTGTTTCTTGCACTACCATGATATCAACCGATTACCTAGAAATTGACACCCACCAGTGGTTGACTTCCTGTCCAAGTTACATCCTACATAATTATTAGGTCTAGAATCAGTAGATCTAGTCATTATGTATAGGCTTAGTACTTGAATTAATATCTGTAATGAATTTTTGTAATTCATCATTGTGTATGCATTAAATATATAGGTTAACTCATTTATATATGTGTTGGTTTATGTATGACTACTGGTACAAACATTATAATTGGTCAATTTATGAAATTGACCAAGTGTAAGAAACATCTACGGATGAACATTTTGTTCTTCCGTAGATATATTTCTTACAAGTAATTCTACATCCCAAGATCTTCTGAGGATGAACAACCAGAACAAGTTACTTTCGGAAGAACAAGTTACCTTCGGAAGAACAAGACTCCTTCGGAAGAACACATCATCTACGGAAGAACAAATTCCTACTGAAGACACTGTTCCTGCGGAGTCCAAACACTTGTATAACACAAGTGTTACAAGTCAACAAGTCAACAAGGCAGTTATGTGAATCTCGAGAAATCCGATGATTCTTTAACTGAAACAAATCAAATCCCAAGAGATCTGGTGTTTCCTATAACTTAAACATCTCTGTCTATATATATGGATCCTAGGTTTCGATTCAACTACGATTGAGTTAGACGATTGATTGATCGAGAACAGCAATAGCAATACGACAATCACTTCAAAGTCTTTCAATCAAACCCTAGCAACCATCACATCATAGCATTCTTTAATATCATTCATTCAATACTTTTGTAATCATTAACATATTATAATAAAATACTGATTAATCATTAATTGTGTTTTGTTACGTGTGTTCTTGATCATTTATTGATATTTAAAGTTGTTTAAAACAATTAAACCAAATCAACATTAATTCCGCAAACGTTGACTTGACATCAATTGACACTGATAATTCATGTTGACGATCCTTGGATTCACAATAATCACTGTCAATAAAAGCAAATAAATTAAAATCAAGTTTTTTAGGATACCAAAGACCAAGTGTTGGTTGACCTTTGAGATACTTAAAAATCTGCTTAACAGATTTCATGTGTGATTCATTTGGATTACTTTGATAACGTGCAGACTAACAAACAGAGAACATGATGTCCTGCCTTCTACTAGTATGTTACATCAGAGATCCGATCATTGATCGATACATGTGTTGATCAACATCTTCTCTCGTGAGATCTGGAGTCAAAGTGGGACGAGAAGACATAGGAGTTGGAGCTATCTTGGAATCTTGAAACTTGTATTAGGATCGTTAAAATAATCAGATCGATCTCATATTTGAATATGCAGAATGTAATCAAATATGGATAAGAAGTAGAAGAGTAGAAGGATTCAAACACGATGTAAATAATCTTCTTTACTATTGCTCTCTGAATTCAATGAATCACACTTGAGTACAAATTCAGGAAATATGCAAAAGCTTACTAAATACAAAACAAGCTAAGTATTTATACTAAACAAAATGTTCTCGCGTGAAAACAACCTTTCGTGCGAGAACCTAGTTCTCACGTTACAGACACTTATCGCGTAGAAAATCTACTTTTCGCTTGAACTCTTGAACTTTATCTTGAACTTGATTTGATTTCCCGAGCCTCTAGGTTCAACCCCTACAAACAACTAGATGATTTAAGTTTACTTTAGTCAAACGGATCAAAATGAACCAAAAACACTTAATATACTTATAGAAACATACAAAAGTTATGTTGTTTTCACCTATTTTGACCCGTTATAACCCTTTAAAATAAAACTTAGATAATCTAAGTTAATTTTAGTGATAAAGGGTCATTTTGACCAGTTTAAACTCAAATCATATTGTTTTCACACATTTTGGCCCGTTTTGACCCGTTTAATCCAAAACTTAGATAATTTAATTCTATTTAAGCGATAAATGGTCAAAATAACCTAAACAACTATGATATACTTAACACTTAAGTCATATCGATCCATTTAAACTCAAATCATGTCATTTTCACCCATTTTGACCCGTTTAAATTAAAACTTAGATAATTTAAGTCTATTTTAACAATAAAGAGTCAAAATAACCTAACCTACTATAATACACTTAACACATCAAATTTTAAGTTATTTTGAGCTGTTTAATCTCAAATCATGTCATTTTTACCTATTTTGACCTGTTTTGACCCGTTTAAACTAAAATAATAAAGAGTCAAAATAACCTAACCCACTATAATACACTTAACACATCAAACTACGGTTACTTGTGTAAATGACTGAGGTGTTTGTTCCTGATCATGAACAAAACAAGTCGACCCTGCAGATGATGATGATTTACGTCCAATCCCCCTGATATGTCCATGTCGTTGTCCCAACACCGACTTAAAAATATCAAATTCATTCTGCGTAGACGAAGCACTTTCTTCATTTTGGGATTGACTTAGCTCATCAAACCACTCCTTTAATCGGTTTTGTATTAATATATATATATATATATATATATACACATATATATATACATTTGAAAACTATACTCTTTAGAAATACTTACATTTTGTTGTTCTGCTACCTCGCTATCAAAGGTTCCATCTTTACCGGTATGAGTATCATGAAACGTTTCAAGTTTGCTCTTATTTTGTTTAAAATTAAAAAGTATATTATATATTAAAAAAATACTTATATATAATACACAAAGATATAAATTTAAAGCCTTACCATCTTGTAACCAACTATTATATGAAGCAGTCCCACCACGGTTTGTGTATTTTTGTTGTTAACTATTTGTTTTGTTTGAATTTGACGCATTTCTAAACGCGTCACTTATGAAATAGTTAACAGATTTCTCCAATTTTCATGATTCATGCCCGTTGGAGGGTTGACCATTGCTTGTTCTACATTTTCATATCCTCCAACATGATCAAAGTGTTGTTTTGCAATATTTTTCCGGTCTCTGAATCGCTTGAGAAAGATCAACTGAATGTCATCCTCTATCTGAGCGCGTTCACGATCTCGTAAAATCTCATTAAAGTCAAAGCGTCGCTACATTTAAGTTAAACAAAGAAAAAGTTAGTTAAGTAAAAACAAATAACAAACATTTAACTTATAAAAATTTACCGCCATATGCTCTTCCAAGGCATTCTTCTGAGCATCAGAAAGATTATCATAAGAACGTACATTAAAAGGATAATTAGCCTCCATGTATATCCCCACCTCGCGAACAAACATATCATTAAGTTTATTGAAGGGGGTATACGTGGTAGCTCTATCAAAAGTGAGAGATAAAGGTCTCCCTTTTTTCGTCATCTCCTACTGTAGTGTTTTTTATTTTTCGCCTTCCCTCTTGTTTTTCGAGAAGTCGTACCTGCAATAATAATAAAGATTATTATTTACAATAATTGAATAAACATAGTTAATAAATAAATTATAATAATAATTATCATGCAATGCGTGACTTCCGGGACCGCCAAATGGAGAAAGTGGTGGATCCCCCGCACCATCACCTTCATGATTCATGACATCAGCCATGAGTTATACCAAAACAATCCATAGTGATATCATCTCTTGAAATTCTTTGAATGAATTGCAACATTAGTGAAATTGTTACAAGGATGTTTCTTTTGATGTTTCGGGTAATTTTTTATTTTTGTTAATAATAAGCTAACTATTTTTGTTTCTCATAAAGTAAAGTTTAAATTAATATTAGTGTAGTGTTATTTGGCTCATATAAATAAGAGCAATAAAGTAAACTATTTTAAAAGTCTAAATAATTTTCAATCAATTTTCAACCAATTAAATATCAACATCTAAACATCTTTTAACCATTTAAACAAATAGTCTACATCAAATGCTCAAGTACATCTAAATAATCTTCAACTAAATTTTAACTAACTAAATAGCATATACTATAAACAAATACCTAAATTCATTTCTCAAATCCATTTAAACAAATAGTATACATCAAATGCCCAAAATACACAAAATACCTAAATCATCTACTTCAAACCTACTAAATACATAAATACATTGCTTAACTAAGCATAAATTCAAACATATACTATATGTTATCTCACTAATTCACCATCTTGAACAAGTTTTTTTAAACCTAAAAATTACACAGATCCTTTAACAAATCTTATTTAACCAACTAAATATCAACATCTAAACATCCTTCGACCATAAATTAATATAAACAAGCCTAACTTTATGTTTAAATAACAAAAAAGAAGAAAAAAAATAAAAACCTTACCTTGAGTTGAAGGCAACAATAGGTAGATGGAAGAGGCGGCGACGGTGGTTGAGGTCGACGGCAGCAGAAGGAGGTCAACCGGGGCAGGAGCAGCAGGTCGATTGGGGCAGGAGCAACAGGTCGACGGAGGCAGCAGAGGAGGTCGAAGGCGTGTAGCGAGGGAACAGTTCGGAGGGTGGACGTCGGAGGTTGAGGGTGGAGGTTGGAGGTCGAGGGTGGAGCTTGATCAACGAGTGGAGCTTGAGGGTGGATGTCGCCGGAGGTCGCGTAGATGGCTGCTAGGGCAAGAATGGAGGGAATAATGAGCAGGGAGGTAACAGATCACAGGTTAATGTTTAGAGCAATAGCGGGGACATGTCGCCGCTAATGGTGTCGCCGCTATTGCCTTTGTAGGATAAAACATACGCCTAGATCTGCATACTGATCAACGCCAGATCTAAATGAATTGACCTTTAAACAGATCGTCTATCATTAGCGGCAACATGTCGCCGCAAATGAGTTGCCGCTATTAGTGTCGTCGCTATTGGCATGTGTCGCCGCTAACAGTAACATTTCTTGTAGTGGATTAACTGAACATGTTTTACAGATATATATTTAACTAAACTTTTACATATATGTAAACATTGTTTAGGTACGAATAATGCTTATACATATAAAAAAGTTTCACATATTGTTTGCATGTGTAATTCAAATGAGCAATTATTTCCAATAAAACAAGAGTCTCAAATGAGAAATGCATAACAAGAGCTAACAATTCAGATTGAATTTTTAATTAAGAAATAATTAAAATGCTTATATATACATTTACTAAAGATACGGAAGATATAACTTTGAATGGTTCACATGCAACTCAAAAATTTAAATTTTGAAGTACATTTCTCTTATTAGAAATGTTTAACTATCTATTAAAAATGTCCAGTACACAGCTTAATCCAATATGCATTCAGTTTTCGTGGCCCTCTCATGCTGAAAGTTCACTTCGTTGGTGTATCGTGCATGGGATTCAAATTCAGTTACCATGAGAATCAAAGTCGTGTAGAATACTTTTACATCGACATAATTCAATGGTACACCCAAATAAAGTAATTGGATGCATCTTAGAAAAGATAAAAAAAACAAGTATGATTAATTGTGTGTTCTTTGTGAAGCGGAAGAAGAAAAAATTGACCAAAATCAAAAATTCTTATCTTGGGGATTAGGGGTCAAAAAACTACTTTTGTAACTCCCTAATTTTGAATTTAAAATTCACTTAACTTTGAGCCCATAATTTAGTTCTGATTTCTCATGTGAGATTTTAGAAAAAACAAATTACTTATAACGCATTTTTAATGAAGCATTTTTCATCAAACACAAACTTTTGGCTCGATGTGTTGCCTCCGGACCCCTATCATATGAGTTTGCCCCCCTCGGAACCCTCATTGCTTAGGGGATCATTGCTAAAGAACCTATTTATGAGGTTCTAATATCGAATATGATCACAAGAAACTCAAACAAATACTTCACATCTCCTGACTAGATTAATAAATATGATGATCAAATTGGTTAACTGATTAATTCAATTACACTAAAGCACGAATAAAAATACAATTTTGATTGTTTAATCCACATAACACTTGCTAATAGATGAGAAGATATCATGAAGGCTTAATACTTACACCAACAAGCAATTATTGATTGAAGTTAAAAGAATAAGCTTATGACAGGTCTTTACACGAAACAACTGCATTACAAATATCGGGGTTCCAGTTACATCTCTTATTAACTTATTTAATAAGATGACATATCTCTTACTAGTTACTTGTAACTATGCAATCAAAGCAACATTGACTTCTAACTACAATACTATTAGTGAAATTAATATTACAACTATGTCATAGCATGTTATTCTAAACGTTATATGATATTATATAATATTAAGTTTTACGATTTGATGGGTTTAGTTAAACGCATATTTTTTATCGACCGATGTTGCCCAGAGAATTGATAATAATCTTCTATAGTGTGAGTTGATATTAGATGTAGAAGTATTAACAAACTATAGCAATAGTTAATATAGATGCATAAAATTTTGTTAATATCATATCATAAGGTATTTGGATTTCTACTACCCTTTTAGGTTTATCAAAGGGAAATGTATATATTTGATGTTATTATATTATGAAAAGGTAGCGTGTTATTAACATTAAAATTTGTAAAACAAAATGAGTACGTTGAAAAAGTGAATATTACAGAAATTTTAAGTTTAGTGACGTTTATTTTTCATTACATTGTAACCACACCATCTTAGCAACCGTTGACTTGCATTGTTCGTGATGAAGTTTAGACTTTTTTATATGAGACAAAGTTGAGAAGTCTTATGACAATAGCTTTGTATGTTTCTATTACATGAATCTAACTATCGTTGACCTTATAAGTTATCTTGATTTTCGAGCTAAACAAATTTTCAAATACGTCATGTTATTCTTAAATCTTAAAAATAATGTACGTGTTATTTGTTTTTAAATGATGAAGCAACTCTATTTGAAAAAAATGATGAATGTACTACACTTCAAAACCCTAAAAGTGTAGTACACTTAAACCCTTAACGGGGGAGCAATGGAAAATAGAGAAGTTGGATGTACTTGCAATGTAAGATGCTTTGTACTTCGTATGTTATCACATTGACCCACTATGGCAATAAAATATACTAGTTTGAAACATGCATCTGGATACCCAAATAAGTAGGAAATATTATAGGTACTAATAAATAATCACTTTGTTATAATCTTATCACCGACTACGATATTATACATAAATTTAGAGGGGAATCATCTATTCATCTTAGCATAGTAATTACTTTCAAAATGCATATTTTGTCCATCAAAATTTTATATCTAACTCGTCAAATTTGGTAAGGAGCTAGGAGCGAAGGATGTGCATCTTTTTGCATCATGTTACCTTTTCATTTTAATATCAATATCACATCGATCACAATTTGCTCATCTATTCTCTCCCATAACTATCCAAGTACAGGTGAAGAAAGCATATGCCCAAGTGTGAAGAAAACAATCGGGGTCATGAGTGGCCAATACCCAATCAAGGAATTGTCGACGTCGTGACAAGCGGACGGTGTTCTTGCAGGACCGTTTAAGAGATGGTCACATACAACACAACACACAATGAGAAGAGTGTTTTAGAACACTTAACAGATCAAATAGAGAACTGGGAACTATATGGTTTGATACTTAGAACACAAGCAAATATGAGACAGAACAAGAACAAACAACACAAGGATATTGGTTTTCAAGAATGATGTATATTGCTTCTCAAGTTCTTTATAAGTGTTTCAAAGCATAAAGAAAAATACAAAGACCTGAGATACTTTATACTACATCCTACAGCCGGCCATGCTTGGAAAGCTAGCTGGAAACATTTGATCTAGACAACACCAAAATCAAATGTAGAGTCAAAAGGCAGATTGTCTTTTGACTAGTGACTATGACATGTCATAGCTCACATCCTAATATATTACAAAAAGAATAAAATTACATAAAGTAGAAAGCAACAGACTCAAGACCTCAACGTACAGTTAACAAAAGCATGGACCTTTTCATAAACTTGTGTAAGTTTGTGAGTCTTCAGAGTTGCAGTAGAAAGTGGTCCAGCTTTATGAAAAAGTACATCAGATAAAACATGTATTAAAAGTGTTCGTAAGAAATCAGTATTCACTTCTTCGCTTCGGAAGACTTTGTCTTTGAAGATTCGAAAGACTTCACTTTTGGCTTCGGAAGATGTTGGTCTTGGCTTCGGAAGATATTACACTTGGAATAATTCTGATGCAGGGTATAAAACTTCTGAAGCATTTCTACTCTGCACTTAAGTGCATGTATGCAGGAGAGACTTATGATGTTTTAGGTGCATCAGCCTTACATGAAACCTTACAGTTCCCTTTGGGGCCAGAACATCCCGATTAAATCAGATCCAAACCGTCTACTCTAAGAAGCATAATTGAAGATAACTATTTTCTAAAATAAGTTCATTTCCGATATATTATAGTAAGCATAAACTTGATAAATAAAAGAAACTAGAATTAAGCCCCCTGCACTGCAACAGAAGCGTAAAACCATGTCAAATAACACCAATGTCACGCTACTGCTAGTGACCACAAAGACTGAAGTCGCAGTGTGTTAATGTGAAGAAAGTAGACCGAAACGTAAAACATAAAAAATACAACTAATTTGATCTGGGATCCGCATGGTGCGACGCACCTATATATCAAACGGGAAAAAATTACGTAAAACGTTAAACCACACACGCACGTTGGGCAGTGATAGCTCACAAAATTTAGAACAAAACGTAAAGCGACACGTAAAATTGTTGAACCACACATGCATGTTGCGACGTGTTAACTTGCAAAATATAAAACGAAAATTTTAAAAAGATAAAAAGTATAAGATAACAAAATTGAAACTAAAAAGTTGTAAGGTTAAATTGCAAATTATGAAAATTATTGAGTTACAGTAAAAAATCAAATTTAGGAGGCTACATTGCAAAATATGTAGAGTTTTGAATTAAAAGCAAAAACTCAATTTTTTTTAGAAACACCCTAAAACCAAATTGGTAATTATTATATTAAATTTATGAAACCATTAATATCATTATTAATTAACTTATCTTAAATATTTTTATTTAGAGCACAACACAGACGAGCAATTTTATTATAATGCACAATCCCCTTTCAATTTATTGTAAAATCCGAATATGCTTTTTCATATACCAATGAATTCCGAATATTAATATAAACCTAAAATTTATATATTATTCATCTGACAAGTAACTATTTTAAAATTAATACACCTATTTCATGATAAATTGATAATCATTGCAAAACTAATAGTTCAACAATGTTACAAATCTAAAGTTCCACATTAAGCATTGCAATTCTCAAAGGGTTGTAGGAAAATTGACTATTGTTTCAACTTTCAGGCCTGTATCTTCCTACGAATAATGTCAACTCCTCGCCCTTCCTTTATGCGCACAATTCATAAGAAAACTTGGGCTTGAAATCTATCACACCTTATTACAGGAATAATACCGGAACAAAACCGAAAGTAGCACGGATAATAGTAAGTTATAATAATGCATGGTGTTTATTGCCAAGATCAGTTAGTTTTGATAAAAAAAAAATTCTAAACAAAACTGCTAAGTACGTTTTAAAAAACTCGCAAACCAAGCCAACATGATTGGATGGATCGATCTGATTGTTTGGTTACACACCTTTGACGGTTTGCCGATAAGGTTTTGATGATTTAATACTCTTTTTTCTGATGATTTAATACTCTTTTTTCAAAAGCGTTACTTTGTAATTGAAATTGATAAAAGTAAAGTTGTGTTTATAACTAGCATTATACATAAACTCATATTTTAAATTTAAATAAATAAATAAAAATGCTCGACCAATGGTTTGGTTTAGAATACGTACATATGCTACTGAGATTCAAAATATAAATGTTATGGACCAAACATGATAACTCATTCCAAAAGACTAGTTTTTAAGAGTGCTATCAAAGCCAACTCAAGTGGCATGGCATAGTCATGTAGAGATGGGCATAAAAACCGGGTCCGAACCCGACCCAGTGGACCCAACCCCGACCCGGGTACGAGTAGTACCTGATGGGAGGTATACCCGGGTTGGACCCGTTTAAACCCGTAGGATTGGAACCGGTTTTTAAATTTTGAGTTTTTTAGTGAACCCGACCCTAAACCGAACCGAACCCGGCCCGGTTGAACCCAATTTGAACCAGGTATTGGACACAAACACACAAGAAAATAAAAGAAGAAAAAAACTAAACCCGGTATTGGACCCGGTTCCGGACCCGACCCGACCCTACCCTACCCTACCTGGGTATAGCGGGTAGGGTACTCAAGCAAGTGAATTCGACCCGGGTTCATACCCGGTGTCGCCTCAATCCGGGTACAAAAAAACCCGGTTGGGCCGAACTTGGTTTCGGGTACGGCCCAAAACCCGTTTTGCCCACCACTACCTTTAAGTTCGTAAGTTGACTCGTTAATCTCTATATATATTTAAATTTCATAAATAGATATTTTACTTTAAATTTTAACTAATATAAAATATCAATGAGGATGAGTTTTGTATTTTAAACATAATCATCATTTTTATAAAACAGTAGTTTTAGTATCACGTGTATTACACAGATTAAATAAATAAAATATTAAATAGATGAAAATTTATTAAGGATGAAACGATATGATAAGATAAGATATGATTAAAATTACGTATAAGTGATAAAACAATGATATTAAAAATTTTGTTTCAAGACAAATTGTTTTAAAATATATATATTTTTAAATTTACTTGTTATAACTCCAAATTTTAATTAATTTTGGTTTATAAAAATTTTATTTATTAAAAACACCAATTTTAAATTTTTTTGTTAAAGTTTGATGTTTTAAATATTTTTTTAAAAGATTGTTTCTTTTATAAAAGACATTATTAAACAGATCTCTTTCTTAATATTAAAACCTATTTATAATCTAAAAAATATTAAATAATATTTTTAGTAATTAATTTAATTATTTAATAGATTAGAGAAGCAGGAAAAATTTAATAAAAAGAAATGTGAGGCTCACACATGTCTTTCTTAGTTACTTTTTTTATTAAAATAGTAAGATAAGATATTTTTTTTAATGTAGATATGCAATTTGGTTAACAATTAAATAAAAGATTAAATAAGCCATGCATATAAATGCAAGTTCGGTTCATGTGTCTAACATATATTTGGTTTGATGGCCAACAAAACAAATTAAGCGCGCACTTGTTAATGTGATCCCATGAACATTACCAGAACAAGCCTAATATTGACCTGGATAAATAGTTTTTAGTAATTAATTTAATTATTTAATAGATTAGAGAAGCAGGAAAATTTTAATAAAAAGAAATGTGAGGCTCACACATGTCTTTTGTAGTTACTTTTTTATTAAAGTAGTAAGATAAGATTTTTTTTTAAATGTAGATATGCAATTTGGTTAACAATTAAATAAAAGATTAAATAAGCCATGCATATATAAATGCAAGTTCGGTTCATGTGTCTAACATATATTTGGTTTGATGGCCAACAAAACAAATTAAGCGCGCACTTGTTAATCTGATCCCATCAACGTTACCAGAACAAGCCTAATATTGACCTGGATAAATAGTTTTTCAAGAACAAATTAAAAATTCAACTATATTAACATCACGGGAAGTAAATACATGTATTATAATCCCCTTTATTATATGATAATATATAACTTATCAGGTACTTACAACTCTTCAAGATGTACACGTCCCGGCAGAAAGTAGTCTTCAAACAAAAGAGACTTTACATGCAAGTCAAGGTACATCTTTATTGATGATGAAGTTGCATGGGAATAGGATATATTGTGTTAGGTTGAATTGATAAGCTAACAAACTCGATCTCCATTTTTAGTGATAAAGTTAGGTCTTATGCATAAAATACAAGATATAAAATTTTTAATTTTGTAATTTTTCTTCTAGTTTGATATGAACAAGGAATGTACTCATGTGTGCTACGTCGGAAACTCCGCAACAGCACCCAATTGAATTTGTGCTAGAAGCGACTTGTGTTCCCGTCACCTGTTTGCTGACCAACAAATATAAACGCGGATAGAAAACCGCATTCTAATGACTATTACCTTTTAGCAAAGTCAAAAAATAGAAAAATACATAGTAAAAGACCCATTCTCTGGAAATTATATATTTTACAAAATGGGTCTGCAAAATGCATAAAGTTTTAGAAACTAATATGTATAACTTTATAAATTGAGTAGTGATATTACCACAGTGAAGTAGTTTAAGGAAAACTAGGATTTAGACCTGCCGCGTGTTGCAACGGCGTATTACCCGACTTGATAAAGTATAAACTACATTCTACCCGACTTGTTTCTGAATTACATTTATATCGAAATGTAGAGTAATTCAAATTTACACTGTCGAATAAAAAATTACATTATTTGACCCGGCTATAAACAAAATTATGCGATAAAATATACACTACAATCGCCCTAAGTCGTATCCAAATTAAATCTATGCCAAAACGTAAAGTAACTCAAATTTATACCGTGAAATAAAACGTATTATAATTGACCCGACTTGATCAGACATGCAAGTCTAGCTCACAAGCAGCTGTGGAACGTCTTCCCCGATCTCTGCTGGTGTGTAATGCCAGTTTATTTCCAAACAAAATTTAAATCGATACGCATACCTTTAATAACCTTTAATAAATAAAGGAATAATTAGATATATACACTGATAATAGACGAAAAACACTGAAAAATCAAATGAGAGGTTTAGTTTGCAAATTCGAGACAAAAATAAGTAAAAATTTAATGAATCCAAGTCTCGAACCCAAGGCGTTATGGTAAAATAAAAAAGCCTAAGCACTTGATCTACCTTGCTTTTGAGTTGTGAGTAGAATTAAATATATAAAAATAAACTATTATAAAGTATTTAATCTACTATTGTATATGTACGAGGCGGTTGTACCAGCGCTAAGCGGCGGGAAACCCGTGTTAACACGCCTTGATTGTAAAAAAAACTATATTGTAACTTAGATAAAAAAAAGTATGTCACAACGATAACTCAATCTTGTATAAATTTTTAACGAAACATAGTGATCATGATACAACTAAAATTAAATTTCTTTTGAAAAGTAGAATGTAAAAGTTACAAATATTATATCTTATCAGTTTTAAATAAAGTTTATATCAAAACATAGATAACATAAGTACGTCATAATATACATTTAGAAACTAAAAAATACTTTATTTTAAAATTTATAAAAGAAAACAAAGTTGCCAATAATTAATTATAAATACCGAAACTAAAATTAAAAAAATTGGAATATCCTATTTCTTATATCTGAGTCCAATTGTACAAAATTTAAAATACTATTATATTTATTCATACATGAAGCTTAATTTTTGTAATCATTTAATATAATATGTTTGTTATTTATCTATCTAATTGTAAAACGGGAAAAAAAAAAGAAAAAGAGTGTTGTGAGAATCTGAAAATAAAAACCATTTAATATTAGCCACAAACAATAATCAACTAAAATAAATAAAACAAATGCAAAAGTAAGAAAAAATTGTTGGGGCAAACACCAGCAGCATGGTTCGAACTGTGGTTAAATGGACCACCACCAACATTTGTTTTCAATCTCAGTTTGTGTATAATGAAAGTTATATAAAAAATAAAAAAGTTTGTTGTAGACACCGACATATGTTTTTAATAATATATGTAATAACTTTGAGAACAAACCTGTTGCCCTTGACGGTAGACAAATCAGCCAGAGGAGCACAATAAGATTTATTAAAGATCTGGTTGCAAACCCCATCAATCATGTCGTTAAATATCGGACCGACGCATGCATAGCACTAACATACAAGTTTTTATCGTTGGAGGAATCGAACGATGACAATGATGATGTAAAAGATGAAATATCCATTTTCCGAAGTGTATGGAGAAAAAGAGTGAGGTTGCAAGTATTAAAAACGTTGTAGTGTTTATACAAGAGAGAGTACCGTGTGTGCATGTATATGTTAAAATTAAATATTTAATTTATTTAAACAAAATATCCATCAACGCCCCGAAGAAATGAAAAAGTGTCAAATACCTCTATGTTTGTAAACCTACTCATGTTTCCTTTCATCATGCTCCTATCACGAAAGAAGGACAATGTTCATTTCATGATAAAAGCTTCCCTGACACAATACTCTTTCATTGTGTCACTACAAATGACCTTAAAGTTACAACTGTTACCAGAACAGGCTTTGAAGACCCAAATTTTTTTAAAAAAGTCAAAGTATCTAACTACAAACACATTACCCCACTTATACAAAAAGGGGCATGGTTAAAAGAACTAAGACCTAGAGCCCTATCATCATAATTATTCTCTAAAAAAAGACAATGCTAGATACAGTAAAGTGTATGTTGTTAAGCAGATTTTACAAGTGACTAATGCATGTGTTTTACTCAAGGCACAATGTACTACTATTTAGGCGCATGGTACAATCAACAAATCGTGGGTTATATATTGTACCACTTATCCCCTTTTCACCGCTTCCTTTGTCCGACTTCACCTTTCATCTATCTTTCTTCTCTCGATCTCTTCATGTTCTCTTGAGACATTGAGCCTGCTATTCATATGTTTTACCCAAGGCACAATGTACTACTAGTTAGGCACACATTTGTTTTCTCTTATTAATTTTTCTGGATTGCTACTATATCTTTCGATTGGTCTGCACTATTTTGGGTTTGACGTATTTGGTAAGGCTACAAAATCTTTAGTTACAAATTGACGTAAGATAATAGGACCATGATCATTATAGGAAAAAAGAAACAAAACCAACCCATTTGGTTAACAGTCACTAGCAGCTTAAAGTAAATTAACATGTTAAATGAATGGGTGGTAGGGTTTATGAAGTTTATAGAGATCAATTTTTAGCTTTCTTTTATTAGGTATGTTTTAAATTGGGTCACAATCTAATTACTATAGACTACATAAAAGAACTAAAGAAATGGGGAGGGGGTACGCTCACCATTAAGGCTATTGTGACTATTAAAATTGTTTATGATGTTGTTACTATAGTTCTGATGTTGTTTTATTCTCTGAACTGGTATAATAACTAGTTGATCTTCCTCCAAATAAGTATCCAATTAGTACAAAGTAGGTATTCAAAAACAAACTGGATGATCGTGGAATGGTGGAATGGTGATTAGAATTAAATCAAGGCTGGTTGTTCAAGGCTTTGCTCAGGGGAGGGGATTGATTACACCGAAGTGTTTGCCCCTGTAGCCTGGATTGAAGCAATTGGGATTTTTCTTGCTCATGCTGCTCATAAAAACTTTAAACTTTTTCAGATGGACATCAAGTGTGTATTCCTGTATGGAGCTATTGACGAAGAGATCTATGTTTGTCAGCCATCGAAGATCTAGATTTTCCAAAGAAAATTTTCAAACTGGATAAATCCTAATATGGATTACATCAAGCTCCGAGAATCTGGTACGAAATCCTAACACAGTATCTCCTTGGCAAAGGCTTCACACGTGAAACCATAGATATGACCTTGTTTAAGAAAGAGGTTAATGGAGATGTGCTCATTGTTCAAGTATATGTCAATATCATCTTCGGATCAACGAATGAGAAGTTGTGTAGAGAGTTTGAAGAAGTGATGAATGAGAGTTTTGAAATGAGCATGATGGGGGAGATGTGCTTCTTCTTAGGATTACTGGTCAAACAAAAGCCAGATGAAATTCTTATTCGTCAGGAGAAACACATTTTGGAAATCCTATTGAAGTACAACATGCATGATGCTTCACTCAAGCTTACTCCATTTTCTGCACAAACCTGCCTAACCTCGGATGACAGTGGAAAGCCAGTTGATGCTCATCGTTATCGTTCTATGATCGGATCCCTAATGTATCTCACCACGAGTCGTCCATATATTACATTTGTTGTGTGTTACTGTGCTCGATATCAAGCCAATCCCAAAGAATCCCATGAGAAAGTTTTAAAACGTAACTTCCGCTACTTGAAGGGATCTCCCCGCCTGGGTCTCTGGTACCCGAAGGGAGGAAACTTTGATCTTCATGCGTATTCTGACAGCGATTATGGAGGTTGTAAGCTTGATAGAAAGTCTATTACCGGCGGATGTCAATATCTCAGGGATCGCCTTGTTTCATGCCAAAGCAAAAAGTAGACAACAGTTTCTCTATCCGTAGGCGAGGCTAAGTGTATTGCTGTTGTCAAGTGTTGTGGATTCAACATCAAATGATGGATAACGGAATCAACTTCCTTCACACACCACTTTTCTGCGATAATGAAGCGGTTGTTGGAATTGCCAAAAATCCAATCCATCACACTCGCACCAAACACATTGAAACAAGAATTCATGCAATCCAAGATGCTCAAGAAAAGGGTTTTATAGATATTGTTCCCATTGACACCAAAAGTCAAAAAGCCGTTCTTTTCACGAAAACCTTTAATTAACCTTGTTTTTATTAATTGATCAACATGTTGGGTCTAATATCATTCTAAGGGCAAATTCTGGCTACAATCTGTAAATATTTCATAAGTGTCTTGTATTTGAGTTAAAAAAATATGCTAATAAGCTTCTAAACCCACACTTCCTAGAGTGTATCAACGTTTAAATGGAATTTTCTTTTGCTGCACTGAAATAGAAATTTCGGGGGGAGAATTGACATTTTTAAATTTACAGTGTTTTCTCTTTTAATCCTTTTTTAAAGTTATTATGTATATATTCTTATTTTATTTTTGGTGTAGGATTTAGGAAGCTTGGATAGTGTCTGAAGAAGGTCAAAGGCATAGTGTTTGGATATGTCGGTAGGCCCGGTGGCCTAAAACGAAGTAGACGGTGATTATGTGACTTAACTAAGAATTAAATTCAGTGATAAGGATTATTCTCATATCATCTTGGCTTGCATAATGCTACAAGTGTCGTCAAAATCTGTGTTGAGAATGGATGATGTCTGTGTCTGAATGTAAACTCTCAAAATTCCCTCATCTCTTAACCTTGAATAAATTATGTGTACAACTCCTCTGCTATGCGTAAGTATTGACCTGGATGGATGATCTTCTCTGTTATACGTGAGTATAGACCTGAAGTTTTCATCAACACGCTCAAATGATGATCATCTTTGTTATACGTGAGTATAGATTTGAAGCTCTCATCATTTGACTTAGATAATTATCTCCTCTGTTATACGTGAGCATAGACCTAAAGTTTTAATTATCCACCCCTCATACACCATTATCTTGTATATCTATAGATGTCAGATATAACACCCGGTTATTTATCTCTTTTGAAGCCGACGAAAGGAGAAAAAGAAATAAAGTCCTAAGTCGAGGGACCAAACTCGCCAACGAATGAAAGACGGGTGAGTGGGGGTATATAAAGGGAGAGGGCAGCCCTTACCCTCTCCCCACCCTCATATTTTCAGCCAAAAGGAAGAGAAGAGAGAAAGAAGAGAAAAATAGAGAAAAAGTTGGTTCGGGTTGGTTCGAGCGGGCAAAATCGTTGAGTAGCTAGTCCAAGCGAAGCCCTTCTTGTTGTGATCGTTTGTGTGAGTTCTAGGACCCCTCATTTACTTGTTTTCAACCGATTTTGGGGCTGGAAAACATAGAAAACTTGTTTTTGTATGTGTGTGTGTTTGACCCATTTGGGTGTATTGCGTGTGATGCGTTTGGAGTTTGTTTCCGGGCTTGTGTGTGCTTGTATGGTGTTGTGGTGTGCATTCCTAAGGTTTAGGATGGTTGATTTAGGCTTAGAATGGGTTTGGATGAGCTTGGAGGCCGAAAATGGCAAATTGGGTTCGGGATGAACTCCTTTCTGCATCAGCTAGGGTTAGGCGACCGACTGAAGGCCATACGGCCGATTGAGGGGCGATTGAGGTTCATTCGCACGATTGGGGTTTAGTCGCACGATTGAGGGTTTATTCGCACGAATAAGTTTTAATTCGTACGATTGGGGGTCCAGTCGCATGGGGAGTCATACAACTGAGGGTCCAATCGCATAGGTGCTTAGTCGCATTGGTTCCAATCGCTTGGGACTCATTCGCATTGAGTCCATTCGCATGAGGTCAGTCGCATAGGTGTTCATTCGCATTAGTTCCATCCGCATGAGGTCCATACGCACGACTGGATGTCCATTCGCATAGATGTTCATCCGCATGAGTCCAATCGCATGATGTTGAGTCGCCTGGAGGCCATGCGACTGAAGGATGTCCATACGCCCAAACATAGCTGTTGTACCCAGGGAAACGTGTGGATTAACTACTGACTTTCAGGGGAAAGTGCACGCGTAAGTTTTGACATAGAAATTCCCGTAAGTACATGTAAGATGACTGTTGAGGCCTTAGGGAGTAGGTTGGGCATGATGATGATGATGGTGTTGCATATTTATGTATGTTGTATGTTATGCACGCATGATGTTCCTAATTATGATGAATGTTTATCTTTCTTGTGGCTTTACGTGTTATGCTAACGAATGAATTGAAAGTATTATGTAACGTAAAGTGAAAGATGATAAAAAGGGGAAACATGAATTGAAGGCATGCCTTAATGAACGAAACTAATGAAAGACTTGCAAGCATTTGATAACAGGACACGCCAATTATAAGGTGTTAGCCCAACGGTGTGCGGGTTCGCTACCCGGGAGGATGCACATTGGGGTCCGTCTTTATGACCGACCATTTGTATAGACCCTCTACCGCTTACCCCGATACTACGGCGTACGCTCAGCTGTTCATTTATTGACTTCGGCCCAGTAGCCATATCGTTTGGGGTGTAGCACATGGTATTGGTACGGAAGATATCAAATGCGCAAGTAAAGATATAATGAATGAATGAATGAATGAATGAAGAAGATCATAAAGATATTATCTATGTGTACGTATGATGTGTGATCATGCAAAAGTAACGAACGGTTTTAAATGAAAGTAAAGTATGTTTTATTATAAAACTAGAACTCACTCAGCAACGCTGACTTTTATGTGTTTCCAGTTGGCAGGTAATGTTGCTGAGGATGGCGCTGCGAGGCTACTCAGCTCTTTTTGATGGCATCCATTTATATAGGGCTTTTGTGATGTAATGCAAGAACATATAACGATGTATTATTTGGCAAAAGCTTTTATAAAGTAATGAGATGTCTATTTTGATAATTCCGCTGCGATCTTTTATGATAGATAAAAGTAATTATATGTTTTATTGCGATGAATGACCAACTGTAGGCGTCCCGGGAACGGGGCCTTACAAGTTGGTATTGGAGCCAAAGTTTAAGTGAAATGGGTAAATTTTCAAATAAACCTTAACTTAAACTGAGAATGGGACGGAAAAGGAATGGGATGCCAATCTGAGTAGCTGCGTGCCATCAGGTATTTTCTTAATGATAACCGGTATTATGTGCGCATGTTATGTGGTTTACGTGTTGTATGTAGATTTAGATACTGATGTAGTCATGATAGGTAATACTCGGGGTATGAAGAGTAAAGTAAGTGGCTAATCATAACTGGCCACTATAACTAGGGACTTACTAAATCTGAGTTGTTTCCTTGAATGACTGTGTTAGTGTTTGAATCTTTCAGTGTGAATTAGAGAATGGCTGGAGGTAGATCTTCTAAAGCTTCAAGGGGTGGAGGCCGTGGCAGGCCTGATGCTGAGCCACGACCCAAAAGAGGAAGGCCGAGGGTTGAAAAGGTGGTTCCTGAAGAACCTGAGACCCCTCATCCGGAGGCTGGGGATGAGAGTGCAAACTTGAGGGCCTCGGTAAAGGAGGCTGTTGTTGAAGAAGTGCACCAGGTTATGCAGACAATCTTACAGTCTATGGTAACCGAAGTCATCAAGGCTGTGAAAGAAGGAGAAAGGAAGGAGAAAACCAGGGCCTCGGGGGAACGGGAGCAACCGGAGCCTGAAACAATTTTCTCTGATAATGAAGAAGAGGAGGAAGATGAGCCTGTGCAAGAGGTGGCACAAGACTGTAACTATGGGGCGTTTATGAGATGCAAGCCCCCTACTTTCGATGGAAACGAGACTGCTGTTGCTGCTTACCGGTGGGTGAGGGAAATGGAGGCTGTTCTCGACATCAGCGAGTTCCAGGAAGATCAGAAGGTGAAGTTTGCCACTCATTCATTTGTGGACTCAGCTCTGTGCTGGTGGGATAACATTGTCCAAGCCGAGGGTAACCGGGCGATAGGAAGGATGAGGTGGAAGGAGTTGAAGAAGATGGTGATCGAGGAGTTCTGTCCTCAAAGGGAGATGGATAAGATCGAGAGAGAGTTCCTGCAACTGGATGCGGGGACTATGACACACCAGCAATACACCACCAGATTCAACGAAATGGCACGGCTGGTGCCGGATCTGGTGACGCCTCTGTCCCGAAAGATCAAGAGGTACGTTCAGGGTTTGCCAGTGGATGTTCGCAGGCATATGATCGCCGTTCGGCCAGGCACGTTTAGGTCGGCGGTTGATTTTGCAGGGAGACTTTATGAGGAGCGAGAGGTGGTGGTGACTGAAGCGAATAAGAGGGGTGGTGGTGATCGGAACTGGAACGGGAGAAGGTTGGGTCGGGTGATGCCTCGACGAGTAACAAAAAGGCAAGGGTTGATGACCGCCGTGTGGCCACATCGGGAGCGGGGTCGAAGAGGTGTGGCAAGTGTGGAAAGGAGCATGCGGGGGAATGTAGGCTGGGTTTGAACGTGTGCTTCAAGTGTGGAAAGGTAGGGCATATGGCAAGGGATTTCCTTGCGGGCAGATGTTTCAACTGTGGGGAAAACGGACATCTGAGTAAAGTTTGTAAAAAGCCGAGGGCTGAGGGTTCTGGGGTGAAGAAGACCGGGGGTGAAGAAACGAGGGCGAGCGCTAGGGCATTCACCATGACACAGGTGGAGGCTAGGACGAACCCTGACTTTGTGTCCGGTACGTTTCTAGTGAACCAAAATTTAGCTTCTGTGTTATTCGATTATGGTGCTAGTAAAAGTTTTATTTCTGCTGCTTTCTGTGCTAAGCTGCCTGCTAGTAGTAGATGTGTCGATGCGCCCTTTGATGTAGAAACTGCCATAGGTAACTCTACCCGGATTTCTGAGATGATAGAGAATTGTGATGTGGAACTTGAGGGTCATAAGTTTCCTGTTATTGTGATGACCTTAGGTGGTTTCGATTTGGTTCTTGGGATGGATTGGTTGGCGGACTCCGAGGCAAACATTGTGTGTCGCAAGAAGATGATTCGGTTGACAACGCCTTACGAGAGTTCGGTGACGGTTTATGGTGATCGAGTCACGACGATTCCGAAGGTGATTTCGATGGCGGTGGCGGGAAAGTGTATGAGGCGTGGATGTAGTGCCTACTTGGCCTATGTAAAGGATGTAGATACGCCAACACCACAACTATCCGATGTACCGGTTGTGTGTGACTTTCCAGACGTATTCCCAGAAGACTTATCGGGAGTGCCACCTGACCGTGAGATCGAGTTCCCGATTGACTTGATACCGGGTGCCCAACCTGTTGCAAAGGCACCGTATCGGTTAGCTCCGACAGAGATGAAAGAGTTGATGGAGCAGTTGCAAGAGTTGCTTGATAAGGGGTTCATTAGACCGAGTATCTCTCCTTGGGGTGCTCCGGTCCTGTTTGTGAAGAAGAAAGACGGTAGTATGAGGATGTGCATTGACTACCGTGAGCTGAACAAGTTGATAGTGAAGAACCGATACCCCTTACCGAGAATAGATGACTTGTTCGATCAGCTTCAAGGCGCCAGTTGGTTTTCAAGGATCGACCTTCGATCTGGCTATCATCAGCTGAAAGTGAAAGAGCAGGATGTTCCTAAAACAGCTTTTCGCACGCGCTACGGTCACTACGCGTTTCTTGTCATGTCTTTTGGTTTGACCAATGCGCCAGCTGCTTTTATGGATCTGATGAACCGGGTGTGTCGGCCGATGTTGGATAAATCAGTGATTGTGTTTATTAATAATATCCTGATTTATTCAAAGAACGAGATTGAGCATGCCGGTCACATCCGAGAGGTTCTGGAGACGCTAAGAAAGGAGAAGTGTACGCCAAGTTCTCCAAGTGTGTGTTCTGGTTGCGTGAAGTTCAATTCTTGGGTCATGTGGTGAATCCTGACAGGATTATGGTGGACTCGGCAAAGGTGAAGGCGGTTATGCAATGGAAGTCACCAAAGACGCCATCCGAGATTCGTAGCTTCTTGGGTTTGGCGGGCTACTACAGAAGATTCATCCAAGACTTTTCTAAAATCGCTTCTCCACTAACCAAGTTGACCCGGAAAGATGTGAAGTTCGCATGGGGTCAAGCTCAAGAGAAGGCGTTCGAAGAATTCAAGGCGAGGTTGACTCAAGCTCATGTTCTGTCATTACCCGATGGAAGTGAGGATCTGGTGGTTTATTCTGATGCTTCCTACTCGGGCTTGGGGTGCGTGTTGATGCAGAGGGGAAAGGTTATAGCCTATGCATCCCGACAGTTAAAGGTTCATGAGGTCAATTACCCTACTCATGACTTGGAGCTAGCAGTTGTGCTCTTTGCGTTAAAGATTTGGAGGCACTATCTTTACGAGACGAAGTGCACCATCTTCACTGACCACAAGAGCTTGAAATACTTCTTCGAGCAAAAAGATCTGAACATGAGGCAGAGGAGATGGTTAGAACTTATCAAGGATTATGATTGTGAGATCCACTACCATCCAGGCAAGGCCAACGTGGTGGCTGATGCCCTTAGCCGAAAAGAGAGACCCGAGCCGATTCGGGTGAAAGCTTATCAGTTGATCATGACCTCCGATGTAATGAAGCAAGTCAATGAGTTTCAAGATGAAGCATTGAAGGAAGATCATCTTAACTCTGAAAGAATGAGAGGTATGGTCGAAGAGTTAGGTGAAAACACACTTGGTGTTAAAACCCGATTTGGACGGGTGTGGATTCCTCGTTTTGGGAATCTACGGGTGAAGATTTTGGATGAAGCTCACAAGACTCGATACTCTATTCACCCCGGTACTATAAAGATGTACCAAGACATGAAGAAAGATTATTGGTGGACGGGTATGAAGCGTGACGTAGTGGAGTATGTGAGTAAGTGCCTTACTTGCTTGCACGTGAAGGCCGAGCATCAGAAACCGTATGGGAAGATCCAACCCTTGGATATACCGGAATGGAAGTGGGAGCATATCACCATGGATTTCTTACGAAGCTGCCACGTACCTCGAAAGGGTATGATGCCATATGGGTGATAGTTGACCGTTTAACGAAGAGTTCTCACTTTCTACCGATCCGCGAGACATATTCATCTGAGAGGTTGGCTGATCTATTCATCAGGGAAATTGTAACTCGTCATGGTGTGCCGGTGTCTATGTGTCTGATCGTGACACCCGGTTTACATCCAAATTCTGGAAGAAATTCCACGATGCCATGGGGACGAGGTTACATATTAGCACGGCTTATCATCCCCAAACTGATGGTCAGTCAGAGAGGACCTTTCAGACATTGGAAGACATGCTTCGGGCATGTGTTATTGATTTTGGGGGAAGTTGGGATGACCACCTACCGTTAGCCGAATTCTCAAACAACAACAGCTATCATGCCAGCATTGGTATGCCACCATATGAGATGCTATAAGGTAGGAGATGCAGAACACCCGTTTGTTGGGGTGATATTGGTCAGAAGGAGTTGGGGAGCGTCGAGGTAATAGAGGCTACGACTGAGAAGCTTGAGAAGATTAAAGCCTTCATGAAGGCAGCCAAAGACAGACAGAAATCGTATGCCGATAAACGACGCAGACCGATTGAGTTCCAGGTGGGTGACCGGGTTATGTTGAAGGTCTCCCCTTGGAAGGGCATTATCCGATTCAGGAAGCGAGGCAAGTTGAGCCCAAGGTATATAAGCCCTTTCCGAATCATCGCTCGAGTAGGGGAGGTGGCCTATAGATTGGAGTTACCGGACGAGTTAAGCGAAATTCACCCGACATTCCATGTATCTCATCTGAGAAAGTGCTTAGCTGATGAAGACATGATTGTTCCAATGGAGGATATCGAAGTAGACGAACGGCTCAATTATGTGGAGCAACCAGTGGCAATCATCGATCGAAAGGAGAAAAGGCTGAGAAATAAAGTGGTTCCTCTTGTGCTTATACAGTGGAAGCACAGGAAGGGATCCAAGTCAACGTGGGAGACTGAGGAAGAAATGAGACAGTATTATCCACGTTTGTTCGAGGAATAACAGGTTTCGGGGACGAAACCTATTTAAGGGTGTGGACTTGTAACACCCGGTTATTTATCTCTTTTGAAGCCGACGAAAGGAGAAAAAGAAATAAAGTCCTAAGTCAAGGGACCAAACTTGCCAACGAAAGAAAGACGGGTGAGTAGGGGTATATAAAGGGAGAGAGCAGCCCTTACCCTCTCCCCACCCTCATATTTTCAGCCAAAAGGAAGAGAAGAGAGAAAGAAGAGAAAAAGAGATAAAAAGTTGGTTCGGGTTGGTTCGAGCGGGCAAAATCGTTGAGTAGCTAGTCCAAGCGAAGCCCTTCTTGTTGTGATCGTTTGTGTGAGTTCTAGGACCCCTCATTTACTTGTTTTCAACCGATTTTGGGGCTGGAAAGCATAGAAAACCCGTTTTTGTATGTGTGTGTGTGTTTGACCCATTTGGGTGTATTGTGTGTGATGCGTTTGGAGTTTGTTTCCGGGCTTGTGTGTGCTTGTATGGTGTTGTGGTGTGCATTCCTAAGGTTTAGGATGGTTGATTTAGGCTTAGAATGGGTTTGGATGAGCTTGGAGGCCAAAAATGGCAGATTGGGTTCGGGATGAACTCCTTTCTGCATCAGCTAGGGCTAGGCGACCGACTGAAGGCCATACGGCCGACTGAGGGGCGATTGAGGTTCATTCGCATGATTGGGGTTCAGTCGCACGATCGAGGGTTCATTCGCACGACTAAGTTTTCATTCGTACGATTGGGGGTCCAGTCGCATGGGGAGTCATACAACTGAGCGTCCAGTCGCATAGGTGCTTAGTCGCATTGGTTCCAATCGCTTGGGACTCATTCGCATTGAGTCTATTCGTATGAGGTCAGTCGCATAGGTGTTCATACGCATTAGTTCCATCCGCATGAGGTCCATACTCACGACTGGATGTCCATTCGCATAGATGTTCATCCGTATGAGATCGCATGATGTTCAGTCGCCTGGAGGCCATGCGACTGAAGGATGTCCATATGCCCAAACAGGGCTGTTGTACCCAAGGAAACGTGTAGATTAACTACTGACTTTCAAGGGAAAGTGCAGGCATAAGTTTTGACATAGAAATTCCCGTAAGTTCATGTAAGATGACTGTTGAGGCCTTAGGGAGTAGGTTGGGCATGATGATGATGATGATGGTGTTGCATATTTATGTATGTTGTATGTTATGCACGCATGATGTTCCTGATTATGATGAATGTTTATCTTTCTTGTGGCTTTACGTGTTATGCTAACGAATGAATTGAAAGTATTATGTAACGTAAAGTGAAAGATGATAAAAAGGGGAAACATGAACTGAAGGCATGCCTTAATGAACGAAAGTAATGAAATACTTGCAAGCATTTGATAACGGGACACGCCAATTATAAGGTGTTAGCGCAATGGTGTGCGGGTTCGCTACCCCGGGAGGATGCACATTGGGGTCCGTCTTTGTGACCAACCATTTGTATAGAACCTCTACCGCTTACCCCGGTAATACGGCATACGCTCAGCTATTCATTTATTGACTTCGGCCCAGTAGCCATATCGTTTGGGGTGTAGCACATGGTATTGGTACGGAAGATATCAAATGCGCAAGTAAAGATATAATGAATGAATGAATGAAGAAGATAATAAAGATATTATCTATGTGTACGTATGATGTGTGATCATGCAAAAGTAACGAACGATTTTAAATGAAAGTAAATTATGTTTTATTATAAAACTAGAACTCACTCAGCAACGCTGACTTTTTATGTGTTTCCAGTTGGCAGGTAATGTTGCTGAGGATAGCGCTGCGAGGCTACTCAGCTCTTTTCGATGGCATCCATTTATATAGGGCTTTTGTGATGTAATGCAACAACATATTTTGTAACTGAGTAACGATGTATTATTTGGCAAAAGCTTTTATAAAGTAATGAGATGTCTATTTTGATAATTCTGCTGCGATTTTTTATGATAGATAAAAGTAATTATATGTTTTATTGCGATGAATGACCAACTGTAGGTGTCCCGGGAACGGGGCCTTACATCAGATGATCTGTCATATAACCATCCCATAAAATATCAAGCAGAATAAATGATTACATAAAATAACCCATGATAACGAGATGAGTTCTTTGCCGAATGACTGTAGGAATCAAGTTTCTTGAGCATTCTTAAGCGAACCCAAAACATGATAAAACTATGTTACAAGTCTTCGTTGAAAAGAATACGACATGTGTTTAAATGAACAAGCATATTGGCAATCTCGTCAATCCTTGACTCTCTAGACGATTTCTCGAAAAAGCGTGTCCGATATCCTTGTCTTTGTGCTTCATTTTAAAATTCTTCTTTTACTTCTAGTCAAGTCTCGTGGGTTGAGAAGTCTTCATTTTACATAAAAATCAATAATAATAATAATAATATGATAATATAAATATTTTGGTTCATGCGAAACTATTATTTCGTAGTTCGAAACTATTGTATCGACATGCGAAATTACACTTTCGCTGACCTGGTTTTGCAAGCGAAACTATAATTTCGCTGGCCATGCGAAACTATTGTTTCGTTGTGCGAATCTATAGTTTCGGCACATGCGAAACTGTGGTGCATAAATACTAGTATCGTCGGTTGTTTCGTCATTTGCGAAATCCCCAAAATTATTTTGAATTCGAATTGCCTTTTTCTCTTGATATCAAATCCATATTCTATAGTCTGTTTTGTGTTAATCTAACCGCTAAACCTTTCGAAACCGTGGAACATATTTAGTTTTGATTTTTAGTGTAAAAACGATCTGGTGACTTTTGGGTTTCGCACATTCAATGTGCGAAACTAAGGTGTCATGGTGCAAATTTGAACGAAAAGCTCACTTATATGTGCGAAATTATCTAGTCATGCTACCCGTGTGCACTGAATAGTTTCCCCCGGATCTTGCGAATCTATAGTTTCGAAGTCCATGCGAAACTATAGTTTCCAATGCGAAACTATAGTTTCTCATTGCGAAACTATAGTTTCTCACATGTACTTTCTTCTTTTTCGTCTATTTTCGCGAATCTATATTTCTCCATGCGAAAGTATAGTTTCTACATGCGACACTATATGCGAAACTATAATTAAATATATGTGTGTGTGTGTGTGTATATATATATATATGTATATATATATATATATATATATATATATATATATATATATATATATATATACACATACATACATACATATATATAATAAAGTTCAAAAAATATTATTAAAATTTAAAAATAAAATAAAAATATAATAAAATCATAATTAAACTTATACAATATTATAATGATAAGAAATAGAAAATAGAAAATATTAATTAAAATTAGAAAATTTTCAAATATTTTGTAACCTCCATTCATCTAACAAATTCTTGATTTCACCTGCAGTTATCATGGGGAGCTTAAAGTTTGATCCCAGATCAAACGTGATGGCATATCTAAACGATCGCGACCCAAAGTCTGTTGTATATCTAGATGTTACTGATTGACTGAGGAGATCTCCCATTTTCTATGCTATCTCTCACTCTCCTACCATAGACGAGAAGCAGATTAGAGAGTTTTGGAAAACGGCTGAATATGATGCCAGGCAAAGGATTATCAAAGCATCTCTTCAGGGAGAGCTAGTTGAGATCTCAGTCGAGACGGTGGCTAAGGCCCTGGAGGATGATATGGGGGAGAGCATTGATATGACTAATACAGAGGTGATTAGAGCGTTTAAAGATATCGGTTATAAGGGAACAAACTTTAAGAAGAGGAAGGAGATTAAGAAGTCCTTTCTATCTTAGGAGTAGAGGTTCATAGTTCATGTGTTCATTAGCTGTCTAGATCACAGGAAAGGGGGATCAGATGAGCTGAATCTGAGATGGTCCACAGCTATGATCATGTTCTGTAAAGGGGAAAAGGCAAACATAGCTCAGACCATCCATGATTATTTGCTAGAGAACATCATGGCTCTAAAGAAGGATAAGTGGCTGCTCTATCCCGTTGGTCTGCACCATTTGGGTTCGAGGTATTTGGTAAGGCTACAAAATATTTAGTTACATATTGAAATATGATAATAGGACATGGGCATTATAGGAAAAAGAAACAAAACCAACCCACTTGGTTAACAATCACTAGTAGCGTAAAGTAAGTTATCATGTTAAATGAACGGGTGGTAGGGTTTATGAAGTTTACAGAGATCAAGTTTTAGCTTTCTTTTATTAGGTATGTTTATTTACATCAATCTGTCACAAGACAAACTTCGAACCGTGGTTAGTTTCTTTGCTTAGCTTTCTCAAGATTATTCTTTATCTCTTTTACTTTATTTTGTAATTGTTTTTTCTTCATCTCCTATCCTATTCAAAATCCACATAAGGTCCTTGATCTATCTTCTTTCTTGGATGCTTCAAATTGTAATTCTTCATAACTTCCTCAAATGATTTTTGAGCATAAGGTTTTGATCTATCTTTTTTCTTGGATACTTCAAAAAAGTTAGGAAAATGTGGGTTAGTTTATACCACACTATACCAAAGAGCTAAAGAAATGGGGAGGGGTTATGCTCACCATTAAGGCTGTTGTGACTGTTATAATTGTTTACGATGTTTTTACTATAGTTCTGATGTTGCTTTATTCTCTAAACTGAACCCCTTATAGTTTTTGCGAATGATATTTAATATGGAGTAATTCTTGTAAAGAAGTAAAGATATAATAGTAATATCCAATGGGCCAAAAGTGGTTGAAAGTTCATTGCATAACCGAGTGAAAAATGCCTGGAAAATAACTGCACGTTTGGAATTGTTTTGACAACAAAATGTATGTTGTTCCAAGATCGGTTTTATGCAGTATGATGATGTAAGTAGGTTTACGACCATGGAAAGGCATCATAAGCTACCATGCAACATTCAACCTTACCTTAGGATACCTTGTATGGCCTTGGATGATTTTGTCTTGCCTTATCCTGTGTTGCCCTGCCTCAAGCTATTTGGCTTAGCCTTACCCAACTTGGCATTGCCTTAGGCTACATCACATAGCCTTACCCAGCCTGGCATTTCCTTAGGCCGCATCGCATGGCCTTGCCAAACCCGGCATTACCGTAGGCTGTATCGCATAGCCTTACCCAACCTGACATTGCCTTACCCAACCTAGCATTACCTTATGCTGCGTCGCACGACCTTGTGAAACCTGACATTGCCTTAGGTTGCATCGCATGTCCTTGCCAGCCTAACCTAACCTTAGCACATATACGGGTGAGGTTATCTCATATGAATTTCTAAGTCAGAGGGCCAACCACATGGGCTAATCAGAATAATTCATTGGGCTTGGCCCAACCCACACTACCAAGCCCATTAGGGTTTGAGGATTCCCCCACTATAAATAAGAGACAAACCTCTCATTTAGAAGGATCCCATTCTCCTCCTGAAAATCATCACACTTGTCCATCAAAAGTGTGAGTTTCCTCTCCAGTCTTCATTCCACTTTGCTGAATCCCCTCCTTACAATGTCGCAAGGTCATCTTTCAATCTCGCAAGGCCGTCCTAATTTTCTCTCTAATCTTCACTCCACTTTGCTGAATCCCCTCCTTGCAAGCAAGGCCATCCTATGATGACAAGGTCATCCTGTGTCAACAAGGCTCTCTCTAATCCTCATCTCCTATATTTGTCTATTCATTTGTCTTATATATGTTATGCTTGACTATATAATACTTGGTATTGACTTGAGCGTCGAAGTGCTTTTGGGGTTAAAACCCCCGGGCCCTCTAACATAGATCTCCTTTGTGGTTACAACCAGGTTCAAAGTTCGAGAATAAGTCACGGAGTCCAGGCTCAGCCATACCCGGTGACAAGACCTGACCCGGATTTGAAGGTAACAACACAGTATTTTAGCTATATTTTGGGAATGTTTTTATTACTAAACTACGTCAGAATTGGATTAGCGCTTTAAGTTGGTGATAGGCTGATAACGCCATTGGGTTACACCAATTTGATTTTGGCTGGTTAAGTAGTATTTTCGCTTTACCGTTATACATGATTATTGATATATTTTGCTTGTTTCACCGCTTTGTTTGTATGGTAAACGAGATCACATGGAACATGACCGGAGACATGCTCTTGACCTACAAAGCACGGAAGCGCCTCCAGGTAAGCTGAACCTGTTTCAGGTACCCGTTCGATATGAAAACGCGTTCGAAACGCATAGAAAACATTTCCTATGCGCTTCGGTTTCGCTGGGACTGCACGGGGACATTTCCAACACGTTTCTTGTTAATTTTAGTTACTAGATTTCGTCTGTGTTGTTGTGGCTGTTAGGCTAAAACTTGAAGAAGAGATGAAGAGAAAGGAGAAGATAAGAAAATGAAAAGGAGTTTAAAACTTACCTTTTAACTAGTAAAGATACTTTACAAAAAGCTGCAATATTTTGCATAAAGCATTTTTAAAACAATTGAGTAAAAGAAATTTTTTCTTCAACAGTTTTTCTTTTTAATTTATATAACTAGTACACTTATAATTTTTACACGGATTAATTTTTTTGAAGGTTTTAAGTCTTTTTGAAATTTATTTAATATATTCATATTTTTTATATGTTTTTGCCATACCTTTGCCACCCGTCTCTTGAATTTTTGATATGTCGTTCCCCGTAGCCGTACCCCCTCCTGTACCCGTTCCGGTGCTACATAGCTCTTGACTACAGGAAATGGTGAGAATACTTGATTTTTACGAATTATAGTTTCCAAGCTTTTATGAACGAATACTATTACGCCCTATAATGTAGTAGGATCAAAGTAATAATTTTTGTATTTAATGTTTATAGATTGATCAAAGTATATTGTTTTACTTACCTGCAATATATTGTAGAAGATAGAGAAGTGAACAGGAAAGGCCGAGCTCATTGGGATCGTTTTAAAGTTAATTCAAAAGAGTAGAGATTCTTGCACATCAAACTTTTAAGGAACATATAATTGATAAGGTAAATAAAGGAACATCATCAATAACACTATACTAGGGTTATGAGTTGATTTGATATGTTCCCACGAAAACTCACAATTGCAATGCTTTAAGCTACAAATCTTTCCAACTCTAATAATGGTAGTTCGTTGTTTGTACATTGGATGTTCACATGTGTTTACCTTGCGTTTGCCTTTTTGTGGGTTTTTTTTTTTTTTGTTTTTTTCAATTGATGAGCCTCTGTTTTATTTGTTTCTATGTTGCCATTTGACTACCAGCACAACAAGCAATGCCACTGTAGTAAAGCATCAATTCCACAAAGTTATTGGTGGTGTTGGCAAAAGAGTTTTGAAGATCTATGAAAGATCTAATAACCTACCGACGAAGCTTCAGAGAAGCACAAATGGATCGTAAAGAAATAAAGCTCCAGGCATGATTATATTTTTGAACAACACTACACCACATGGTGTCATAACCAAACGTTGAGCCAGCGGTTGGAAATCAACGATGCACCAACTCTTAAAAATAACTAGAATTAGAGGCGCACAAATTTTAAATATGAGTTAAGGACTATCCTAATTACCAGCTACCACAAAACACCATAATAATATGAACACATTAACCACTCTGAAACATTCAAAATAACCACCAAAATCTACTATATATGTCCCTCTACTCTACTCGGCCCATAAGATAGGTTGCTCTCATATCTTCCTTCAACGTCACCAAATTATCCGGCCAAAAGAGAGAGGGGTAACATACGTTATAAGCATGGCAGACATAACACAACGAACCTAACATAACGGAGGTGATATGCGCGGTTCTCCTTTTCGAGGCTTATACGACATGCAAAATATATATCTTGCAATATCAACGACACTAACATAGTTACATAGCGATGTAATACTTGGTCATCAACTATAGCGGAAGCTATAATTAACTTCACCAATACTAAAGATCATACCTAGGCCAGTAGATGTGAAATTAGGCAATATGTTAAAGCTATACCATAGTTTTCAATAGGCCCAATGATAACACTAGCATGAACATTATGTTGAATTGACCCTTCATCCTTCTGTTGGGCTATTTAAAACCTTAATCAAACTTGCATGTGCACCAAGCCCAAAATAATAGATCATACTTACTATGGGCCATTCGACAGTATCAACCTAAACCAAAGTAGATGTCTATGAGTATGACTAGAAAAAATCAATCTAAAAAACCTACATGTCGATTGTGTATACGGTCGCAAAACAGTAGGTCCACAAGCCCAATTGGAGACCTGATCATGGGCTGATCTACACATATCAGTCGAGCATATGATAAGAATATAGCTAGACGACCAACACACCTGATGTCGATCATGTCGTATACTACTATTGTAGTACATGGTATGGCTTGATAATTCATAAGTGATTACTTATCCAATATAGTATAAGTGAAGGAGTTAGCAGCAGATAATTCATGTGGTTTGCTAATATGACATGTATAAATACTATGTTTATAAAGTTGTAACTTTAGTCCTTACCTTACCTTTTATAATCAGGCAACACATATACTCCTTCAAATGAAACAAATATAACCAACAATCTCAACTCAAGATTGAAGAAAGAATCAAATATTTATTAATCAAAGTATTCACACATAGTCGTATATATCTTTTGAAGAACTGATTAATCGGACAAGAATAAAGATAGAGTCCCATTCTATATGTCAATACCGGCCGGCAACAACAAAGTTTATAATAAGAGGAGAATCAGTACATTTCAAAAATCATGAGGGTTCAAGTCCCTCTATCCTTAATTTGTCTCCCTAATTCTTTAACGTATCCTTTTCATTTATCTTTTTTCGTTAGCGGTTTAAAAGTACTTATCTTATTCATTCACTACTTTTTATACAAATGGATCATAGCGGAAATGTATCACGTCACATGTTACATATATGATGCTTTGAGTTTTCATGTCTAAATGTTGCTACATTAAGACATCTCATCCAAAGAAAAAAAAAACCTTTCTCAATTAACTAAGTTAATTATTATAATAATATATTATTTTTAGTTTGTACATTTATTCTTTTTTGCTTTTGTTTTGCACATCCGGTCCATATAACATATGCCACAGTAATATACAATGAGATAGCATGCAAAGACGTATCATACATTGATATAGAATGCAATGAGATCATATAATGGAGCTATAAGAGAATCAGAGTGTACAAGCAAGCTAGAGCAAAGCTAAGCAAAGGCAATAAGCATGTAGGAGTATGCTAAAAAAGCATACGCGCGTGAAAGAACAATAAAAAGACACAAATAAAATAAAACATATAAGAGTGTAAGCTCCGGATAAATAAATGTAAGCTAAGGCAAACTAAAGTGTTAAAACAAATTAAGGCCCTAAGACCCCCTTTAACACATGGAGCGTTTGTGGACAAAGGGCTTCGTGCTAGCAGGTAGCATCAATCGGTAAAACTATAGGTTCATAAACTTGCCTTGAAAGCTATTGAGATGAGCGTTTTCATAGACTATATAGTCGTTAAGGGTACCTTTTTTCTATAAACTAACCCACATTTTTCAAACTTTTTTGAAGCATCCAAGAAAGAAGATAGATCAAAGCCTTATGCTCAAAAATCACTTGAGGAAGTTATGAAGATTTACAATTTGAAGCATCCAAGAAAGAAGATAGATCAAGAACCTCATGTGGATTTTGAGCTAGGATAGGAGATGAAGAAAAAACAGTTGCAAAATGAAGTAAAAGAGATAAAGAATAACCATGAGAAAGCTAAACAAAACAACTAACCATGGGTCGAAGTTTGTCTTGTGACAGATTGATGTAAATATATTATCGTCTAGATTAGCACAAAAATTTCTATCATGGAAGTTTCTTGTACACTTTAATTTATTCATCTTTTTCTGACCCTTTGGTTGAGCAAGTCACATACTCATTAGATGATTCAGATGAATAGTTTCTATAATGTTTAGTTGATTCTTTTTTTAGGATTTGTTTAATTTTTAAAAATTGTTGTTCTTTTAGAGTTGAAATATGTTTGATTCCCGAATTCCATTTTCGATTTACTTTAACTCGCCTTTCATCAGACGATGATCAGAGGCTTATTTTGCAGATCCATGTATGGATATCCGATCTCCAAATACATATAGTAAGATTAGTAAGTTCTACTAATGGATCTTTTATATAGTAGACTGCTTACTGGTCAGTTGATAAAATATATTTTGCCCATTTATAATTGTTGTTTAACGTGTGACTCGGGAGTACCTTACTGAGCTCGAAAGTTATAGGGCATCAAGTTGTACCGAGTAAAAGGGAGAGTCTCAAAGTACGTGGGTTATTGCAGCCCTCCTAACTGTGGGACAATGTGGCTGTGTTGCAATTCCTATTTTATGCTAAGTTTTGAATAAGTAGCTTTAGTAGTATTGTTTTTCTTCTCTGAAACTTTTCTTCTGCAGTAGTGTCTTCCTTGTATTCAGTATCTTTTTGGAGAAGTTTATATAGTGAGAAAAATTGCCCCATCTCTAGTCTTTTGATACGTACCAACAATAGTTTTAGGTTCATTATTTTATTAATAGATCTGGTGGTTTTCTGAATGATTGCATGACATCCTCTAGTGATTACCCAATAGCCCCCGACCAAGTGTGAGATTTACATAAGAGGTTTGTTATCCTAATGGTTAGGACTAGGAGGCATATATTCTCAAAACATATGCATTTCTTGGGCCTATTTTTCTCTACTTGCCCAAGGCCCAATTTATTTAAATGATTCTTGGGGACGGACATGTATCGTGATGATAGAATAGTTGTTTATTGACATGTATTGAGGCTTAGGGTTTTATGTTTATTCCTATGATTGCATTAGAGAGCTATTATCTGCTGCATATCTCACCTGAGAATACGTAATGTAGTAAGGTGTTGATGATAAAATTTCTAAGATCCCTTCGTATATATGTTTTATGGTAGAAAAACTGAATTTTTCATAACTGCAGCTTCACTATTGCCAATGTACTTTTTGATTGTCATGGTAATTTTAACATGTACCTTAAAAATATACAGATCAATATAAGTAATATTATATATATCATTAAAATGATAAACAAACAGATTGAACTAAGTTAACTTTAACCTTAAACTATCCCAATTGCTTTTCGACTCTACTATTTATACTTTGGCCTTCAGATTTTAGACAATACCACACAGATTCGAATCAAGCGACACGATTCTAGTGCTTAAGGTCTTCCATATGTTTAGAAATTAATGCAACTATATACCAAGCGAAGATCATCATATCTTCAGTCGTAAGCCTCAAGTTCTTAAAATATGTGTTCTTCTCTAATTATTCATTTATAGTCTATATTTCTTGTTATAGTAGTTATATTGTTTGTGTTGCAAACTAATATTATCTTTTATTGGTTAAAATGCTAATGCAGCTAAAACATGTGCTATACTCCACGTACTAGTTCAAGGTTCTTCAACTACTCTAAATTCATGTCTTTAATGGTTTTGGACTAAGATATTGATTTGAGTCGTGTATTATTTCTTTGTCTATTTTCGATTCTGCGTCAAGGATATTTACTCATGCGTTTGGATGTTTCACATTTAATAATCTTTGTTTGGCCCTAAAAAATCTGCTTGTTCGTTCATCATTATGTAATTCCTTTTTAAGGTCAGTAGCATGTACCTGTGCAAGTAAACCAAGAGTGTTGTGATGCTACTAAAACTTAGAGGGTTTTGTAATTATTATTCCAATAATTCTTTCTACAGAATTTATTCAATTTATAGGAATGATAAATCATGAATTTAGGTGGCTTGTTGGTAGTGGCGAACGAAGTTCAGAATCAACAAGGGTTCGTAGAACGAAGGGAGTGTACAACCGGGTCGTAGCCCCAGTTTTTTGTTCGTAACTAGGGAGAGATAGAATGGAGTTCTTCACGAAGTTCGAGACAAAGGAATAAAAAAGACTTTCTCTATGGCCTCCTCGTTTTGAGTGCTGAATGTGTCACTAGTGTTGGAAACCTAATTAATCAAGAAATCTTAAAGTTTATTTAGTATTACCGTGATTAAGTGTTGAACCAATAAAAGGTGTGAACCATTAAATGCTGAACCATTAAGAGATCTGAACCATTAAGAGCTAGTATATCGCTTAACAATTCAAATGCAAATGTTTTATCAATTTAGATAAGAGGTTTTAACCATTCAGCATTAGACCTATTAATCATTCAGCATTAGTATAATGCTTAACCATTTAGAGGCAAATGTCTGAATCCGTGAAACAAACAGTCTGAACAAGAAAGTGTGGAACCATTCAGATATCTGAACCATTAAAAGGCTGATTCAGACGCTACCAAACAACCTCTATGTAACTTTAAGAAAGTCAAAATTGTATAAGTCAAAACCGGTAAATTAGTGTTGGTCAGATTAGTTGTTTCGGTTACTTGGTAACCACTACTTGTAAGGGTATAAATACCCATGTATTGTCGACATCTGTGTGTGAGCAATAACAGTAATTGTGTGTTTGTTTCATTCTCTGATTTTGTACCGTGTTCTTCACGGGTCTGCACACATAAGTGCAAATCCCTTTTGTTCATCCGAATCACATGATTGATCATTGATCTGGGTGCAACAACTAGAAGGAAATATTTGCCAAGCACATGTGGCCTATTGCCTATTGGAGCCTCTTCCAAGGAAACATTGTTTAAAAAGGTTAGTTTACTTGGTTCTTTTATAACCTCTTAAACATTTTTTTTATGCTTAATTCTCGTCTATTATGATGAAAGAAATGAAAAACATGTTATACAATAATCTTAAAATGGAAAATCAAGATAGTTTGTGATAGCTTAGAAATTTAATATCCATCTTCCGCATTGTACTGTAGTTCATCGTGGTTATTGCTAAAAACCGATAATCAAACTACAGAAAAGGAATTAATTGCCTCTGCAATTATTCATAGAGTTATTGATTTTCAGCTTGATAAGACTTCCTTACACATATTTGGTTGTTTACTATAATGAAGCTTAACTGTTGTTTAATGCAGTAAGATACGACATGAATTTATTTCCTTTTAGGTACTAATACATGTAATCATTTCCTTAAGTGACACAAAGATAGAATGGGAAATTCAGTTAAAAGAAAAGGGATGACTCATTCAATGTATAACCAATTGTAAGTATAGAACTACATTATGCATATGCACTTATATGCGGTGCATTACGTAATTGTTTATTTCCGCTTTTACTAACAAATTGCAAATGCTAGTTTTGTTTACACTAGCATCACACAAGTGTGTATGTTATACTGCTATGTTGGGTTTTGAAAACCAATTACTTGCCACCAGCATTCATATATTATAAAAAAAATAAGCTCAAAAGTTACAGTAAATTTCGAAGTTCTTTTCTTTTAATCACATGAGTTTGACTTTTCACATGATGCTTAGTTTGGTACAAAACTTATCCAGTGTTCAATTTAGCCACAATATCATCTTTTAAAACCCACTTCAAAGCTGCCTAAGCCAATTATGTTTTAAGATGGTTATGTTTCGAAATAAATTATATTTTTGAGACAAGTTAAATAGAGTATGTTGTCATTCGACGGTATAAATTCGAATTACTTTACGTTTCGACGTAAATCTAGTTCAGAAACAAGTCGAGTTGATTATATCTATACTTTATCAAGTCGCATACGACGCGGCTGCAATGCGCGCTAGTAAAGCTAGTTTACATATATAAGCATGGTTCATGACTAAACGTATATACTAGTTCCCAAATGAAGGCACGTAGTTTATATGTTCATTTGCATAGTCACAACTCACAAATACGCTATTGTAAAAGAAAATGTTACCTAATTTGATTTCTGTGTAGCATAATATGTTGTTGTTTTAACGTTTATATTGTGTTTTATTAGTTACAGATACAACAGTTAAGTGAGGAAATAACAAACCAGAGAAGAAAACCAAAAGACTGAAAAAAGAAAAAGAAAGAGATTGAAAAATTAGAATGATGGAGCACATTGCAGAACTAAATTAATGTTGAAGAAGAATCCTCGATCTAGTTAGTTAGCATGTTCTTTTTTAAATATAGTTAATCTCGATATTTGTTTTCATGCTTATGTTTGAATATAGTTTTATATATGGTATTTCTGGTTGGATACTTTGATAATATTTCTGTAAGATGGTAAAATCCTGAATAATATTATTGAACGGTTAGGTTACAATATATAGAAATAAAAGTAACCTAGAAACCTAACTGGGCCCGTGGGCTCATTATTATCAAACCCTAATAATATATTGTAATACTCCCCCGCAGTCGTAGCGGAAGTAACGTGCGCTAAGACTGGAAAACAAAAAAAAACATAAATCAATAATAATAAGATAAACATGCTTCAATCGACTTAACTATCCAAATTTTTGCCAAAAGATAATGTTGTGCTTGATGTTGTCATCCATGTTTTGGTTGATTGTGTTACCATAGTTGGCTTGATAGTAAATTAGTTCTTCAATCTCGGTTCTTGATTCTCGAAAGGATAAATCCATAATTGACGAGTCGTTCATGACTTGTCGAGGCTAGTAGCTGGTTGTCGCTTGTATCCGTAGATCAAGAGATTAAAGCTAAATGAATAAAAAGAAAAAGAAAGCAAGGCACGTGACCGTGTTCAGGCGGCGATGTTTTGGATCCGTAAATCAAGAGAAAAAATTCGTAGATGTAAAAATAAAAAGAAAAAAAACAAAGAGAAAGGCCGGTGACCATGGTCAGGTGGCGATCTTTTTTACCCGTAGATCAAGAGATAAGATCCGTAGATCTATAAAAAAGAAAAGAGAAAAAAAATCAATCAAACCATAGTTTGAGATCGATGGCCGTGGTCCTTGGTACGGCTAAAACATCGAGAATAAAAAAAGTAAAAAAGAAGTGATCGTTGCATTTTGTGAGTCATAAATCACGAATAAACCAAGAATGTGATTGTGAACCAATAGATATATTGTTTGAATATTCTGTCAATAACGAAGCTTTATTCAATAAAAACTAGAAAACGGAGAAGAAACAAAACGGAAAACAAAGGTAGGACTGGGGGGCGGCGGTGGCGGCACACCGCCCTGTCTAGGGTTTGAACTTGGTGGCAAAGGCTAGGGTTTGTATGTTTTTGTGGTGGTGCAGCGGAGAAAAAGGTAACCAGAACCCTAAGGCTCTGATACCATGTAAGATGGTAAAATCCTGAATAATATTATTGAACGGTTAGGTTACAATATATAGATATAACAAGTAACCCTAGTGTAAGGATTCCTATAAGTCTGATGCAGCCAAAACATCCAAAGTCTCTCTGCATGCATGCACTGAAGAACATAAGTAGAAATGCTTTGGAAGTTTTACACCTTGCACTAGAAATATTCTAAGTGTAAAATTTTCCGAAACCAAAACCAACATCTTCCGAAGCCAAAAGTGAAGTCTTCCGAAGCTTCAAAGACAAAGTCTTCCGAAGCCAAAGAGTGAAGACAGATTTCTTCCCAAGACTTTTAAATACATGCCTTTATCTGATGTACTTTACCATAAAGCTGGACCACCTTTCCGCTGCGACTCTGTAAAGTCACCAACTTACATGAGTTGGTGAAAAGGTCCATGCTTTTAGTAATTGTACATTGATGTCTTGAGTCTGTGATTTCTACTTTATGTACTTTTATCCTTTATGTAATATATTAGGATGTGAGCTATGGTATGTCATAGTCACTAGTCAAAAGGCAATCTGCATTTTTGACTCTTGATTTTGTGTGGTGATATAAGATCTCACCATCTTAAGATCCCTCAAACACACAAAATACTTAACAACTCAAATGGCAGCTATTATAAAAGCTTATATGGAAACTAGAACTATGATAAAGTCTCCACTGATCACTCCTTAAGACTTTGATACTTGGTGTCAAAGAATGGAAGGCTTCATCAAGTCTCAAGAGTTCAGGATGTGGGACTCTGTTGTTGAAGGACCTTACATACCAAGCACTACTTCTGCTACTGGTGGTGGTATGATTCCAAAGGCTATGGCTGATTACTCTGAAGAAGACAAGAAGAGAATAGAGATTGATCAGAAAGCCATGACAGCCCTTCAAACTGCTCTTCCAAACTCCATCTACAGAGGCTTCAAGAAGTGCAAAACTGCCAAACAACTATGGGACGCACTGAAGCTGATGTATGAGGGGTATACTGAAGCAAAGGAGAACAAGAAGGATCTCCTGAAGCAGTAGTTTGAAAACTTCACCTTCAAGGTAGGTGAAACCATGACTCAACAATACTTCAGGTATGTTGAGATTGTGGATACTCTAATGGATGTTGGAGTAACTCTTGAGAATAGGGACATTGTAAGGAAGTGTAGATACATGTGTTCCTAGTTTATGTGCTTAAATGTAAAAGTCTTTCATGTCTTACATATGTGTAATTTGACGAAGTAATGAAATATGATATATGATTTGATGTTTATTTATCTTTGATTCATATGTATGAACTTCTTATATAGGTTTTAGGTTGTTGTACACAATTCTAAGTCAATAATGATTGAGTATTATGTTCAACCTAGTCGGGTGATTATTCATGCTAATGGACCATACTTATGGACTATACACATGAATACATCATGCTTATGGACCAGTCGCACGACTGAACGAGGAGACTGGATCAGTCGTATGATTGAGACATAAGATTGACTTAGTCGCACGACTGAACCTTAGGTCGTGCATATGACTCAATCGCATGATTCAGTCGCACGACTGAACCATGCTAATGGTTCAGTCGTACGAATGAAAACCACTAACCTATAAATACCACCTAATTCGTGGAAAAACATAACACTTGAAGAGATATTTCTTATACACATAACCCCTAGCCGTCCAGAGCGTCCCAAACAACTTGTTCAAGTTCATAGTTCGTTCCTGATCGATTCTTACTCGTTCTTAACGTTTAGTTCAATCTTATATCGATCGGATTATCGTTCTCACTGATTGGATTGCCAATCAAATAGGATTCCACACTATTTGATCCGGTTTAAACGCAGAATCAGTTAGTACTCCGTACGTACACGGTCCTAACAAGTGCTATCAGAGCTTTGGCTCTTGATTTTGAGTTTGATTCAATTAGGTTTGGTGTCAAAAACCTATGTTTTAATCAAAAGAGTCACCACTTTGCTTCTAAAGGTGTTTTCGACGTTTTCTGGCATTAAAGTTTTGATTTTTCACTATACGGCAGATTAGGGTTAATTCGTATTTTGTGTCAAAGTGTCAAAATCTTCGATTTTGCAAAAACAGCAGCCTTTAGTCGCATGATTAGCTCATTTGTACGATTGAACTCATTCGTATACTTCATTCGCGCGACTGAATTCAGTCGCATTCCTCATTCGCACGACTGAACAACTCTAGTCGTTTGATTCCAATCGTCCTGTTCATACACACGACTGAATCCAATCGCACGATTGAATTCATTCGCACCGTTCATTCGCATGAGTGATCCATACTCATTGTCCATTCGCATGATTGAAAGTGTCCTGTTCCCCAAGTATCAAGTTTATAGAAATGGAAGATCAATTTGTTGCGTTTACTACCGGAAAGGACTCACGCATCAAGAACCTACTACTTCTAGAGAATGAGATTGGTAATCATAATAAACCGCCAAAGTTGTTAACGTTAGATGAATATCCTCAGTGGAAACAGCGGTTTGAGATCTACTTAAATTGAGTTGATCCCAATCTTTGGACATCCATTGAGACTGGTTACACAATACCGGTCAGTGCTAATGGAGTCATGTTAACCTTGGGAGGAATGAGTGATGCTCAGAAGATTCTCTTCAATGCTGAGAAGAAAGTTTATGCCTTGTTGACTCAGTCAATACCTAAGGACATCTTTCATCAGTTCTTTGAGAACAAGCAAGCTAAGAAGTTATGGGATGCACTGGAGAAGAGATACGAAGGGAATATAGCTCTGAAAGCACTGAGGGCAAAATCTCTTAAAATGGAATTTGACAATTTCTCTCCGATTGGGAATGAGAGCTTAGATGATATTATTGACAGATTCTATCATCTAATGAGTGAGCTGCACACTCATGGCATAACCACATCAATAGAAGATAAAGTTTCAAGCTTTGCTGATGGTTTGCCTGAGAAATGGGATTCATTTGTGTCTAATCTGAGACAGAACGACTTCTTGCAACATTAGATATAAATGACTTCATCTTGAAGTTAAGAGAGGAAGAAACTGAGAATGAAATACAAGTCGAAGAAAGGATCCTATTGTAACATCCGCCATTTTCAAGTTATAAACCCGAACCCGAACTAAAATCGAACTTTCTTACGATATAAATTTCTTTATTTAACTTATTTTATTTATATTAATGAATTATATAGATTAGACGTGTCGTTTAAATTGATTTATTCAATTTATCATTTAAACAACTTATAATAACTTGTTGATTTACAAATAATTCTTTTTCATAAAATTATAAAGTTTATTAATCATGCTACAACAAATAACTAAATGGAAAAGACTTATTAAAACTTATAAAGTTATAAAATAAATTTTATTAAACTTATAAAGTTTTATAAGTAATTATGAATTTTTAATATTGAAAATAAATAATCAAATTATAAAGTTTACAAGTTTTATAAAAGTTATAAAGATTAACAAATAAATAATTTGATTAATTATTCAAATTGGTTTTATAAAGTCTATAAATATTTTATAAAAAAAGTTGTTAAAATTAGAGTCTTCAAGAATTTAAATTTTAAATTATAATTATTTTTTTATTTATTTAAATTATTTAATTTTATATTTATTTCAAATTCCAATCATAACCCCCTTTTAAAAGACTTATAAATCACCATTAACACCATTCATAACCTCCTCCTAACCTCAAGTATAAAAGCAAGGCTTAGGCCTCACTTTTCATTTGCTCATTCTCTAAAAACCTTACTCTCATATCTTTCTTTCATCCATTGGTTATGATGAATTTGAAGAATTTTATTTTACAAGAAATTTCAAGAATTCATAATACTAAGGTAATCCTTTATTGTTTTTATATTATACATTTTAATCATCCTAAAATCCAATTGTTCTCATGACTTTATGTTATTATTATTATTCTTTCTTCTACCAAATCTCTTTTTATTTTAATCATTATGATTTGATCATTAACATTTTAATAATCAGTAATATTATAACAATCACTAACATTCCTAAATCAAGCCAACAACACACTAACATAAACAAAGAATCCCGTTTGTATATGGACGGCTATGCCGCCACATTCGGTTATTCCGCAAGATTATTGTTCTAAATGATGGCTATGCCAAAGTCTTAGAATATTTTTATAATTCAAATGAAGACTAATATACCATATATTAACATAATAAATTGTTCTAACCCGTTTCATGTATTAACAATTTTAAAAGTGCACATAAGTGCCTTACTACAATTCTGGCAGAATATAGTCTTACTTCAACCGACCATAACTTGATCATAACAAACTAAATTTGGGTAAACTCAGACTCCAATGTTAAGTTCATTTAATTACCTTTTCAACGACAGTTTATACGTCTTCAAACTCAATCGGACGACTCAATAATATCCTTCACAAGATAAGTGCGCATTTCAGCACCTTCTGTCTTGTGATGCTTGTTTGACCTATTTAAAGATCTTTTCATAAAAATGTTTCTGAATGAAAGTTGTCCGGGAGACTTTGAACTAGTCAAGTATAAATTTTTATAATTTTATGAAACCGTTTGATATTTTTAAAACCTGTTAAAACACATACCATATATTCTGTCCAGAATCTAAAATTGATGTAATTATCCTTTTTCAATCTACCTTTCGCTTTTTAGCATTCCCTAAGCGTCTTAAGTTCTTGTAATGAATTTCGACCTCAAGTTATTGTTTTTTTATCATTTAGGACATCACATTTGACTCTTGACATCCAAGCTTTCTTATGTACTCTACAACCATCACTATACTTGTGAGTTTTCCATGTGAGTATTTCCATACCCCTTTTTGCTTATTTTCACACTTTGGGGTGAAACATGTTAACTTATTAACATTGCACTTGTAAACTTATTTGAGACTTGTAATCTTTATGGCAATTCATCATGCAAAGTTGTGGTTAGTTGAACTTTTGTGGTTACCATATTATGGCGTTATATGTACAATCATTAACTATTGCTAGCCCAGCGAAGTCATAGATCTATGGGCCAGACAAGCCTGCTTTGGTTGATCCAAGTACACTTAGCTGATCGTATAATCTTGTAAACGTTTGAGACTTGTAAAACTTTGTCGAGGTTTGATTGTTGCATTGTTCATAACATCCCTAATCACTTTATTCACTAACTTATGACTTGAATTGCCATCTTTTATATACTTATGTATTGAAAACTATGGATTGCTCACCAACATTTTTATGTTGACCTTTTATTTTTTAACATGTTTCAGGAATACCCCAAGTATGTGTTCTACTCTTTGAAGCTTATCACATCTAGGATTGGACCTAGAGATAAAATGGATGATCATGTTATTTGTAGCATTTGTACATGATGTATTCTTTGTTGAAACTTTTGCTTGTAATGTTACAATTGAATCTTATGATTAATATATTTGGATTTAATAAATAGCGTTGTGTGGCTGTGAACAATCGTAACTCTCACATCTCGACGTTTCCGCCGTCAAGGTTGGGGTGTGACAGATTGGTATCAGAGCCCATAACTATAGGGATTTAGGTTATTAGAAATGGTGACCTAGACTATAGTTGCATGAACCTCATAGAAAGATCCTTATACCTTTGTGCTTACATGTTGTTTGCATGCTACATAATGCTATGCCTTTTGTGCAACTTGATGCCTTAGCATAGGAATGCCTTATGTATGCTTAAACTTAGTTACTTGTCTCCCTAAACTTAACTTTAACTCTTTGACTCTCTCCGACAAATGAACTTCTTAAACCTATTCTTGGCAACATGTGAAATCTACACTTATCATCGTGGGTTCAATTCCTTAGACTCTATGTCTAATCTATGAACATCTCATCAAGGTTTTGATTTCATAAACCAAAGAAATTTGTGTGACACATAGACACCTGTATTCTGGATTTCCTGGCAAAAAGCCTTCGGGCTAAGGCAAGCATATCGTATAAATCTCATTGTGAGACCAGTTATGCTTACCTAGGGATTTCTGGGATGAGTGATAAACTATGGTCAACATACACAAGTCTTTATGGCAAATGGGTCAATTTACCTTGACGTGTCAACAATTCCAAATGGTAATGCGTTACCAAATGGAACCATCCTCTTTGTATCTTAAAAATCTTTGATTCCTTGAACTGGTACCACTTCATTCTTATCATACATAATGTTCCTGTTAATATTGAACCTATCCTACATTTCAACTCTTACGTTTAAACACCATTACACGTTGAGCGTTTCATGTAACTATTTCTATATCTTGACCAACATGGACATGGACCTTAATATACCCGAAGATATTGGGAATCTAAACCGAATGGTCATCAAAAACTTTAAACTGTTACTTATGGTTCTCAAGTCTTCTTAAGGATGTGTCCCATAACTAAGAACATGCAATGCTATAGGTGGAATTCCTACATCTCGAGATATTTTGTCTAGGCAAAGTGTAAATGGTGATTTGACTCGATCATTGAATCCATTTACTTGACTCGAAACCCTTGAGATGAGTGATCGCTTATAAGTACGCATGTCTTTAATAAGGTTATGGCTGATCTCATATCTTGAGAAGTCCATGTATTTCCTTCGATTGTGATCGAATATTCACATCTCATTATGATGTCGAATCATTCTTGTCCTTGATTTTGCCTTCCTGATTTAAATTATTCAAGATTTGAACACCATCATATCAAATTCTGCTATCTCGAACTTTGATCTTAAGCTTGTAAGCATGATTTTTTTTCCTTTTATTACATTGATGTAACTTGAAATTTTCCGAATTTCTAATTGATATTATTTTCCTTTCGTCGTTAAGTCAAACTCCGTACCGTCTGCACCGTGAGAGATGCAAGTGTTTGCAAGGAAAACCTATGACTAAGAACACTCGTATCTCCTAAATGATTCTAACTCATCAAAACAGGGGTGATTCCCTTACTTTGATGATTCTCTATTCGTTTTGATAAATGGTTTCCAATGGTGATTTATAAAATTTCATCCTCTGGATCGGGGTGATTTCCTTATCCCGAGGATTGACTTCAATTATTTTCTTCGGAATGACATTTCACAAATGACATTATCTCACCAAAATAGGATTGAAACCCGTACTTTGGTGACAAATGTCAATCTTCGATTGTTTTCTTGCTATTATGAAATTCAATCATCAAGATAGGCGTGAATCCCATACCTTGATGATAATATCATCTTTATGAATTGTATTTGTTCAAATGAGACGACTTCATCAAAGTAGGAGTGAATTCTGGATTTTGATGAAGAAGTTCATCTTGTTATATTTTGTTTTTGTAAAACTTCACCGTTAAGATAGGAGTGATTTCCCTTACCTTAATGGTGAGTTACCTCGTCTTATTTCTGTGGATCCTCAACAAGGAGTTGGGATCGAACTTCTTGATTGGTAAGTTAGTGGTCATACCTTGGGAATACACTATCAAGTTAGGAGTGAAAACCACACCTTGATGACTATTCCCATTCCTTGATCTCAAACTTACCAAGGTTTTAAGACTTCAATTGACAAGAAACATGTAATAACTTGAAGGGTGAACACGTTATCTGATTTACCGACGATAGTGTTCCAGCCAGTCAAGCTAAAGCATGAATCTTGAACTCAAAAGGGGTCGTTGTTACTATGGGGTAACCCTAGTTCCAAGCCTGGAACAGTTAAATTTTAAATCGATTTCTTCTCTCACGCTTTTATATTTCAATTTGACGTTTGATCTAGTTTATGGAACTTTTTTATCGATCTTTATTCTGAGTTATCATCAAAACCTAATTGCATGATGATAACACTCCTAAAACAATCTTTCGTACAAGATAAAATTTATTATAAATTTATGCCATGCCTTTCTGGTTATAGCAATGTACGTTTGTGTTCATGAGTTTGATAAACCGCGTGTGCAAGCCGTACTTGGAAAGCTATTTGTGATTGTCTTCATCATCGATATTCTGAATTATTTAAATTCCAATCCGATCATGAACGATGTCTTTGTTTAACTCTTTATACCATTTCTCTTAATGACCATTGAAAATCTTTCTAAACATCTTTCCCTAAAAACTACACTTGTCCCGAAAGCCTATTACAATGATGCTTTCATTCTAAATTGAATCCTTAGTCATAACGAACACGATTCTCGTATCAACGTTAAACTAATGAAACTTTGAAAACCTCAACGATATAGTAAACAAGAATTGATCATCTAAGAACCTTGTTAACGTTAGTTGTTGAGAAGCTCTTATGAATTCCGTATCCCATCCGAAAGCATCCTGAACTTGTCTCCGAGTCTCGTGTCACACTAATACTTAGTGTTTCCCGCGTGACAAAACCTCCCAATTGTCTTGAAACATTTAAAATACAAACGTTTATCAATTAAAAACTCTAGATTAATAATCTTGTAACCATTGCCAAGTAACACATGAAATCATAAATAACGAACTTTTAACAAACTTAAGCTTAGTAAGACATCATAATTAAATTCATTGAATTTAAACGTTCCAAGTGTCACCTGCAAATATGGCATAAAATTCAAGTCTCCTCATATCTTGGAAATCAATCTTCTCGTGATTAACTTTCGGGACGAAATTTCATAAAGTAGGGGAGACTGTAACATCCGCCATTTTCAAGTTATAAACCCGAACCCGAACTAAAATCGAACTTTCTTACGATATGAATTTCTTTATTTAACTTATTTTATTTATATTAATGAATTATATAGATTAGACGTGTAGTTTAAATTGATTTATTCAATTTATCATTTAAACAACTTATAATAACTTGTTGATTTACAAATAATTCTTTTTCATAAAATTATAAAGTTTATTAATCATGCTACAACAAATAGCTAAATGGAAAAGACTTATTAAACTTATAAAGTTATAAAATAAATTTTATTAAACTTATAAAGTTTTATAAGTAATTATGAATTTTAAATATTGAAAATAAATAATCAAATTATAAAGTTTACAAGTTTTATAAAAGTTATAAAGATTAACAAATAAATAATTTGATTAATTATTCAAATTGGTTTTATAAAGTCTATAAATATTTTATAAAAAAAGTTGTTAAAATTAGAGTCTTCAAGAATTTAAATTTTAAATTATAATTATTTTTTTATTTATTTAAATTATTTAATTTTTATATTTATTTCAAATTCCAATCATAACCCCCTTTTAAAAGACTTATAAATCACCATTAACACCATTCCTAACCTCCTCCTAACCTCAAGTATAAAAGCAAGGCTTAGGCCTCACTTTTCATTTGCTCATTCTCTAAAAACCTCACTCTCATATCTTTCTTTCATCCATTGGTTATGATGAATTTGAATAATTTTATTTTACAAGAAATTTCAAGAATTCTTAATACTAAGGTAATCCTTTATTGTTTTTATATTATACATTTTAATCATCCTAACATCCAATTGTTCTCATGACTTTATGTTATTATTATTATTCTTTTTTCTACCAAATCTCTTTTTATTTTAATTATTACGATTTGATCATTAACATTTTAATAATCACTAATCTTATAACAATCACTAACATTCCTAAATCAAGCCAACAACACACTAACATAAACAAAGAATCCCGTTTGTATATGGACGGCTATGCCGCCGCATTCGGTTATTCCGCAAGATTATTGTTCTAAATGATGGTTATGCCAAAGTCTTAGAATATTTTTATAACTCAAATGAAGACTAATATACCATATATTAACATAATAAATTGTTCTAACCCGTTTCATGTATTAACAATTTTAAAAGTGCACATAAGTGCCTTACTACAATTCTGGCAGAATATAGTCTTACTTCAACCGACCATACCTTGATCATAACAAACTAAATTTGGGTAAACTCAGACTCCAATGTTAAGTTCATTGAATTACCTTTTCAACGACAGTTTATACGTCTTCAAACTCAATCGGACGACTCAATAATATCCTTCACAAGATAAGTGCGCATTTCAGCACCTTCTGTCTTGTGATGCTTGTTTGACCTATTTAAAGATCTTTTCATAAAACTGTTTCTGAATGAAAGTTGTCCGGGATACTTTGAACTAGTCAAGTATAAATTTTTATAATTTTATGAAACCGTTTGATATTTTTAAAACCTGTTAAAACACATACCAAATATTCTGTCCAGAATCTAAAATTGATGTAATTATCCTTTTTCAATCTACCTTTCGCTTTTTAGCATTCCCTAAGCGTCTTAAGTTCTTGTAATGAATTTCGACCTCAAGTTATTGTTTTTTTATCATTTAGGACATCACATTTGACTCTTGACATCCAAGCTTTCTTATGTACTCTACAACCATCACTATACTTGTGAGTTTTCCATGTGAGTATTTCCATACCCCTTTTTGCTTATTTTCACACTTTGGGGTGAAACATGTTAACTTATTAACATTGCACTTGTAAACTTATTTGAGACTTGTAATCTTTATGGCAATTCATCATGCAAAGTTGTCGTTAGTTGAACTTTTATGGTTACCATGTTATGGCGTTATATGTACAATCATTAACTATTGCTAGCCCAGCGAAGTCATAGATCTATGGGCCAGACAAGCCTGCTTTGGTTGATCCAAGTACACTTAGCTGATCGTATAATCTTGTAAATGTTTGAGACTTGTAAAACTTTGTCGAGGTTTGATTGTTGCATTGTTCATAACATCCTTAATCACTTTATTCACTAACTTATGACTTGAATTGCCATCTTTTATATACTTATGTATTGAAAACTATGGATTGCTCATCAACATTTTTATGTTGACCTTTTATTTTTTAACATGTTTCAGGAATACCCCAAGTATGTGTTCTACTCTTTGAAGCTTATCACATCTAGGATTGGACCTAGAGATAAAATGGATGATCATGTTATTTGTAGCATTTGTACATGATGTATTCTTTGTTGAAACTTTTGCTTGTAATGTTACAATTGAATCTTATGATTAATATATTTGGATTTAATAAATAGCGTTGTGTGGCTGTGAACAATCGTAACCCTCACATCTCGACGTTTCCGCCGTCAAGGTTGGGGTGTGACACCTATTTTCAGAATACTTCACTTTACAACTCAGTTCCGACTCCAGCTGTTTCAGAAGCACCGTTACAAACAGTATTCGTGTCTAGTTCTTCTGCTCCTTCCCAAACCACTGCATTAGGAACCGAAACGTCAGGGTCATCTGGCACCCAATACACAGCTCCTGAGGCAAATACTACGAAGTTGAAGACCGATAATCTCGGTAATATCACAGTGGAAGTGGCTAAGGAGCGTATGGATCTTCTAGCAGCAGTGGTACAATCTTATGATGGTCTAGTTGCCGGTAAGATTGGAAATTGTCATCTTGATGATGAGGATTACGAGCAAGTTGATGAGAATGAGCTGGAAAGAATGGACATCATGTGGGCACTAGCAAGTGCAATAAGAAGAGCTAAGAAGTTTGTCAAGAAGACGGGGCAAAATTTAGTCGCCACTAAAGATACGACTTTTGGTTTTGACAAAACCAAAGTCACATGTTTCAACTGTGGTGAAAAGGGGCATTTTAAACGTGAATGTGTAAAGCCCAATAAAACTGGAAATGGTAACCCATTTCCTACTTTCAACCGTCAAGATAAAGACATGATTGGAACTGCTTCTTCAAGTAAATAGACAAAGGCTCTGACTGCTCAAGGTGATGAAGGTCAAGATTGGTCCTTCCGATTTGTCTCTCCAGGGGAATCCAATATTGCCTTTGTCGAAGCACTGGATGATGGATCTGCTAGTGAAGGTGAGATTACAGCTGATCAAGCGATGTCGGATACCAAAGAAGCTGTGAACGTGGTAAATCACCTGGTAGAAAAAGAACTTAGAGCCACGATTTCCGAATCTCCAGTCACCGAAGGGTCTGATTCTGCTTTGATGGCTAATTCAACTGATTCATCACAGGTAAGTTCTTTAGATCAATTATTTGCAAAACATGCTTGTTCTGAATGTGAAAGATTTAGGGAAAGCATTGATCTGAAATTTGCTAGGTTATTAGAACCCAATGATAACTTAGTAAATGATTTACAACTCTACACTGAAGTGAATCGTGTTTTAAAACAAAATGAGTGCAGTTTCAAAGAAAAGATAGAACTTTTGGGAAAACAACTAAGGGAAACCGAGGTTGTTGGCTTAAATCAAGCTAATGATATAAAGTTTTATTTAAATTATTTGGAAGAAACCAAGAAGGAAAAAACAGTTTTAGAAGTCGAGGTTAACTCTTTAGAACAAAAACTGCATAGTTGGGCTAGTTCTTCTCACATAGTTCAAAACTTAGTGAAAGAACGAAATAATGGGGAAGGTCTGGGGTACAAAGTAGTTCCGCCACCACATGAAATCCTTTTGAACACAAAATGTAGACCTATCAATAACAACCCAGTAAAGGATCATGTGGTGTCCACTCCTCTGGTTAGTGATCCTGATTCCACGAGTAAACTGGTGGAATCTATCACTAAATAGAAGGAGTCTACTTTGAAATCTGCCAGTTGAGAATTTGGATGATGAAATTAAAAAGGTTAATGTAAGGTCAGGTTCACAAACGTCAACTTCAGAACCCAAAATGACTAAACCAGTTAACCATAAACGTGTAATTCATCAAAGTCCAAATAAACCAAAAGTTAAAGATGTTCAAAATGTCAAAACAATTAATTTTGTTAAAGAAGCTGAAACATCTAAAAGAGAAGTGACAAAACCCAACCAGACACATCTCACACCTTTACCAAACTCAACACCACATAAAAGTTTTCTTCAATCTGTAGAAGTAAGATCTTGCTACAGTTGTAGAAAACGAGGACATATCTCTCCTAATTGTCCTTATTATCAGACGCCTAGAAAGAAAATTGAACTTTTTGATGAAAAACCATGTTTTTCTAAAATGAGATATAATACTCCACCTAAGAATTTTAGTGAACCTAAAGTTCAAACCATAAGCCAGTCATCTGTTTACCACAAACAGGCCTTATATAAAACTGCTTTATGGAAAGAAAAATCATGTAGAGGGATGTGCCCTCATCCTCTAAAGGACAGTGGGTTGAATTTATGATATGTGATTCTTCTGGGTCACCCAAGACAGTTAAGGCTTGGGTCCCAAATATGACCTAATAAGTTTCTTTGAACGTGCAGTGTGTCCGCTACAACACTATCACTAATACCTGGATTATTGATAGTGGGGCGTCCAGGCCCATGACAGGGAATTCGTCTCTCCTTTTCAACGTCAAACAAATTAAAGGGGGACATGTTTCATTTGCCGGAAACAAAGGAGTTGCATCACCACTCAAAGCGAAGTGGGAAATGAGAAAGTAAAGTTTGATAAGGTCAACTACGTTCAACAACTACAGAACAACTTACTTTCAGTCTCCCAGATTTGTGATAAAGGATTCAAAGTTGTATTTGACAACAAGAAGTGCTACATGTTAAAAAAAGATTATGTGATTGAGGAGGATAAGGTTCTTATGTCAGCTTCAAGATATAACGACTTGTATGTCTTGGATCTATCAAAAGCCTCCACAACTGATCACACTGTTCAATGTTTCTTGTCAAAGGCAACTGAGAGGGATTTAGTCTCATGGCATAGGAGAATGGGACACATTAATTCAAGGAAGATGAATCATTTGGTTCAGAATGATTTAGTAAATGGAGTAAATGTCAAGAATTTCCAGCTTCCGGATTTCTGTGTAGCATGTAAGAAACGGAAACAGACCAAGAAGTCTCACAAGGCAAAGAAAGTGAATTCTATTGATATTCCTCTTGAGCTTCTACACATGGATCTGTTTGGCCCTGTAAACACAAAGGGCATTGTTGGAGATCTATACTGTTTTGTAGTAACGGATGATTACTCAAGATTCTCTTGGGTGATGTTTCTGAAAACCAAATCAGAAACTTTTGAATCATTCAAACATCTAGTAACTACATTGGAACCACTCTACAAGCTAAAAGTAAGGCAACTTCGATCAGACAATGGCACAGAATTCAAGAATCAGTGGATGGAGGCATATTGTAGAGAGAAAGGAATTGTACATCAATTTACATCTGCCTACACTTCACAGATGAATGGGGTTGCTGAAAGAAAGAATCGTAGCTTGATAGAGACAGCAAGAACAATGCTAGCCGACTCGAAACTGCCTATTCAATTCTAGAATGAGGCAGTGGCTAATGCGTGTTACATTCTCAATCGAGTCTTGGTGGTCAAACGTCATGGTAAAACATGTTACGAACTGCTCCAGTGACGTAAACCAAACTTGGAGTATCTAGAACCGTTTGGCGCACCGTGCATGTTGTTGAAGAAAACTCAGTCTGGGAAGTTTAGTGAGAAGGCAAAAGAAGGTATCTTTTCTCGGATACAACATACCAGACAAGAGAGTTTATAACAACTCAACGGGTCAGGTAGAAGTGTGGTGCAATGTTGATGTTCAAAGATACACCACCCCTTGCTGGAAAAGGACCCTCCTTCTTCTTTGACTATGATGGATTCTTTAAGTCCTTCAATCTACCGCCTTCTCATACTGATGATGAGCTTTCTGCTAGGATGATGTACGATATTCTGAACACTCACTACCAGACTCAACATCAACGACTCCAGTAGATGATACTTCTAGCCCTTCAGGGGGAGAGCTTGAAGTAAGTGATTCTTCCTCTGATGATGAAGCAGTTGAGACTGAAAATATGGACCAGAAGGAACAGGTTCCCACCAATGAAAGTACACAAGCATCAAAACCTAATGCCTCTAACACTTCTGAACCTCATACTCCAACAACTACAGATACCGAACCTGGGTTTCACAATCTGGATACTGAGGTAGCTGTTCCCACCACTCCCGGATCTCGGATTAATGTTTATCATCCCTTGGACAACGTCATTGGAGATGTTCGATCAAGAGTACAAACACGAAATCAGCTATACTCAGCTGATTATGCCTCAGTCATGGAAAAGGGATATCTTCACGATGGTGCATATCGATGTTTTGTGTCTTAATTTGAGCCAAAATATGTGAGTGAAGCCTTAAACGATGAGGCATGGGTTAGTGCAATGCAAGAAGAACTCCTACGGTTCAAGAAGTTAGAAGTATGGACCCTTGTGGACAGACCAAAAGGTGCTAAGGTGATAGGCACTAAATGGGTGCTGAAGTGCAAGAAAGATGACCAAGGGGTCATAATTAGGAATAAGGCTCGGCTTGTGGTTCAAGGATTTCGACAAGTCGAAGGCATAGATTACAATGAAGTGTTTGCATCGGTAGCAAGGATGGAAGCAATACGTATATTTCTAGCCTATGCATCCTACATGAAGATTAAAGTTTATCAACTAGATGTAAAAAGTGCATTCGTTCATGGTGAAATCCGTGAAACAGTCTATGTCAGTCAACCCCGAATGATTAGAGGATCCGTATCATCGGGATAGAGTTCACAAACTGGACAAGGCTCTTTACGGGCTCCATCAAGCCCCTAGAGCCTGGTATGAGAAACTCTCAACTCATCTCGTGAAACTCGGTTTTTGCAGATGAGTTATTGACTGTACATTATTCATCAAAGAAAAGGATGGTGATTTACTGCTGGTAAAGATATATGTGGATGACATAATCTTCTGTTCCAAAAACGAAGAATTATGTAAAGAATTCGAATCTGTAATGAAAGCAGAGTTTGAGATGAGTGTCATGGAGGAGATGAAGTTCTTTCTTGGCTTATGGGTGGACCAGACACCCAAAGAAATCTTCCTGCATCAGATCAAATATGTCGGAAATATCCTCAGTCGATTCGACATGGAGAATGCTTCAACAGCTGGAACTCCACTTGCCACGAACCATGACGTGGCACCCGATAAAAATGGTGATCTGGTTGATGCCACCATGTACAGAGGAATGATCGGATCTCTCATGTACCTCAAAGCCTCGCGTCCTGATATTATGTACGCCACATGTGTCACACCCCAACCTTGACGGCTGAAACGTCGAGATGTGAGGGTTAAGATTGTTCACAACCACATAACGCTATATTTAAATTGCAAATATTATTATCATAAGTCTTAAAATGAAATACAAGCATAGGTCTCAAACATGAAATAAGTTCCAAACAAGACTAAACATTTCATAAACATATTATTCATTATCTAGATCCAAGTCTTAGTTTTATTGCAAACTTCAAAAGTCCACTTTAAACTTGGGGGTTTCCTGAAACATGATAAAAATAAGAGTCAACTAAAAATAGTTGGTGAGTTTCCAAGGTTTTCATACATAATATGAAAAAGGTTACAAGTAGCAATTCATGTCATAAGTCATAAGCAAGTAAGGTTATAGAACACATATCGTTACAACCAAACCTCGACTTGATTACAAGTATAAAAGATTGGCTAAGTGTATTTGGTTCCCATGATGAACAAGCATACGTCATCAGGAGTCGGCAATACCTTGACTTTAGCACCAAATAGGCTTGTCAGGCCCAAAGATCTAAGACGTCACCAGGCTAGCAATAGTTAATGATTGTAAACAAACTATGTATCTCATATAATCACTTACAATACACAAATAACCATGACAAAATAATAAGTTGAATTGCATGTGGTTTACAAGTCTCAAATGTGTATAAGTGTATCATGTATAATCTATCATGTTTCACCCCAAATTAGTGTGAAAATATGAAAAAGGGGCAAGGAAACTCACATGTTCAATAAGTATAAGAATGATGATTAATAAGAAATAATAATAACGTTCCAACGCAATCCTTCACGAGGTACCTAAATATGTATATATTTACAAGTTTTAAGTTAATAATAAGGTTAACGATTTAATTTGAACTAGGGTACTAGAATTTGGGGATTTAAAAATAAATAAGATTAGTGAACTCCTTACTATTTATAAAATTTTTTTGAAGGAATTAAATCTTTTATAATAATTTGTGAAATTTGATTATAAAATATATACATAAACGTTTTTAGTTCTATAATTATCATGATTAATCCATCATTATAAAATATATAGTGACTAAATAATAAACAAGTAATTTAAACTATTATTTAAAATCTATTTTTTTATAAAAATAAACTAAGCATTAATATATGTTTGATAATATGTAAAAAAAATAAAAGAAAGATGTTAAAGTATTTATAATAATAAATTTACAGAAAAATAATTTGGATGATTATAAAAATATTTGAAGTTTGTAAAAAAATCATTTTATGTTTATTAAAAATTTTCATAATTAAAATAAGGCTGAAAAGCCTTTTTAAAAAAAATGTGCAGGTCACGGGGTTCGAACCCGTGACCTTAGATATGATATGCAAGTGTGGAACCATTAGGCTGGCTAGCCTATGCCTGTTAAGGCTTGGTTTCTATTCCTTATAACAACTAAAAGCCTTAAATCCCCAATTCCACATAAACCCTAGAATCGTTTACCCCCAAATCGAACCCCAATTTGATCATGTAAACGTTTGTAATCATGGGGCTTTTGTTCCCCATGTAATTTCGAGCATATACATGTATTCAATTACCCGATTTGATGTAGAACTAAGGATGAACAGTACGAAGAACAACCGCGAATGTCTGGTACCCAATCGATGATCAAACGTTGGAAACAATCGAATTAAACCTAAGGACAGATTCGGATGGAGTTCTTGATGCAAAGCCCTCGATCAATTGCAGTTAATAATGCTCGGAAAGTCGATTTTGTTCAAGTTGCAGGTTCACGATGAAGGAGGTAATCGAAAGAGATGTTTGCGTTGATTCTAGGTGAAATTGGAAATGTTAATGATTTAGGAATAGTTAAACGATCTTTATGTTCGGTTAATTAGATTATTATTAGGTTTTAATTATCAAACGGTTAACTTATTGATTAAAGCTTCGGTTTCAAGTTTGATCCACTTCATAACCGAGTTAAAACCCAATTAAGTCTTACGTTTAGGTTCGAATCATGTTCTGGAGACGATTGGAATCGTTTGAGGTTAGAAATTCGAAGGTTTTACGCGGTTTTGAGGCTCGCCGGACTCTGGCCGAAGGTGACCGGAGCGGTCGCCGGAAATACGGGGAGAAGAATGTGGGCGGGGGGTTGGGTTTGTAAAATTGAAAGTTACACTCTGGTCCCTCAACTTTGGATTCTTATTATTTTATGCCCAAACTTAATATTTTAAGTTTCTAATTTGACAATTAGGCCCCCCTGAACTTAATTAAGTTTTAACTTGTTAACTTTTATAACTTATTATTATTATCTTTATTATCATTATTATTATTTTATTACTATTATTGTTATTATTATTAGTATTATTATTACCATTATTATTATTATTATTGCTATTATTATAATGGTTATTATTATTATTATTTACTTAATTTAGAAACTTAAACAAAGAATCATACAATAATAGCCCAACAAGATTCATAAATTGCCTAAATAACCCATATAAGAATTAATAAAATTAAGTTTTACTTAACGGAATTACGAGATGTTACAGTCTCCCCAACTTAAAAGAATTTCGTCCCGAAATTAAAAGAAATGAAACTATACAAATAAGAACGGGTATTTCTTCTTCATGTGCTCCTCACGTTCCCAAGTAAATTCAGCGCCACGTTTATTCTCCCAACGAACCTTGACGATTGGGGTTGTTGTGGTTCTAGTCTTCTTCATTATGCGATCCATGATTTCTATAGGTATCTCGACGAAATGCAATGACTCGTCGATCTGTATGTCCTCCAGCGGAACATACAGACTTTCGTCAGCCAAGCACTTTCTCAAATTTGAGACGTGGAACACAGGATGAACTCCACTAAGGTCGGAAGGTAGCTCTAGTTTATAAGCCACTTTCCCAATCCTTCTCAGGATTTTGAAAGGTCCTACAAATCTTGGAGCCAGTTTGCCCTTCTTTCCAAAGCGAACCACACCTTTCCATGGTGAAACCTTAAGAAGAACCATCTCCCCAACTTGGAATTCCAATGGCTTACGTCGCTTATCAGCATAGCTCTTTTGTCGACTTCTCACCACTTCAAGGTTCTTGCGGATGATAGAAACTTTATTGGTCGTCTCTTGTATAAGTTCAGGACCAGTGATGAAGTTTTCACCAATGTCGGTCCAACAGATCGGTGAACGACATTTACGACCATAAAGTGCTTCAAACGGTGCCATCTTGATACTCGAGTGGTAACTATTGTTATACGAAAATTCCGCGAACGGTAGATGCGTATCCCAATCACCACCAAAGTCAAGAACACAAAGGAGTAGCAAATCCTCCAAGGTTTGGAATCGTTCGCTCGGTTTGACCATCAGTTTGAGGATGATAAGCCGTGCTTAGGTCCAATTGAGTACCCAAGAGTTCTTGCATAGACGACCAAAAGTGTGAAGTGAAACGAGCATCTCGGTCGGATATGATGTGCAGAGGTACCCCATGACGACTTACAATCTCATCAACGTATATACGAGCTAACTTTGATGTCTTGTAAGTGTCACGTATGGGTATAAAATGCGCCGATTTGGTCAATCGGTCAACGATCACCCATATGCTATCATGTCCTCGGGAGGTTCGGGGTAGCTTAGTTATGAAGTCCATGGATATGTGTTCCCACTTCCACATAGGGATCTCGGGTTGCTCGAGTAATCCACTTGGACGTTGATGTTCGGCTTTAACCTTCGTACACGTGAGACACTTAGCTACATAAGTCGCTATGTCCTTCTTCATTCCAGGCCACCAATATTGACCACGTAGGTCCATATACATCTTATCGGAGCCAGGATGAATAGAATAACGAGTTTGATGAGCTTCGTTCATGATAAAGGTACGGAGGTTATCACGATTTGGAACCCAAATTCGATTTGCGAAGTACATCAATCCATTAGGTTTCGTTTCCAACTGGGTTAGAAGATTATGCTCCAATTCATCCTTCATTCTTCCTTCTCGTTGTACCATTTGTTGAGCCTCCAGGATACTAGACTCGATGTCACTATCTATTCTCAGGTTTTGTAGCAGTACGGTGGTCTCGTTGACATCAAGTCGGATCTCAGTATCGAACTCACCCAAAGTGTCAAACCATTGACGTCGATCGCGAATTTCTTGGAATGAGATCATCTTGTTGTGAATCTTTCGGCTTAGTGCATCGGCTACAACGTTTGCTTTACCAGGATGGTAACGAATGTCACAATCGTAATCACTAATCAACTCCACCCAACGACGTTGTCTCATATTGAGATCTTTTTGATTGAAAACGTGTTGAAGGCTTTTGTGATCGGTGTAGACTATACATTGCGTACCATACAGGTAGTGCCTCCAAATCCTCAAGGCAAAAACAACAGCACCAAGCTCAAGATCGTGTGTTGTGTAATTCACCTCGTGAACCTTCAATTGTCTCGATGCATTAGCTATGACCTTCCCTCGTTGCATGAGAACACAACCAAGGCCTTGTTTAGATGCATCACAATACACGGTGAAATTGTCGTTTCCATCGGGTAGGGTCAAGATAGGAGCATTGCACAACTTGTGCTTTAACGCTTCAAAAGCTTCTTCTTGCTCGGGACCCCACTCGAATGGTTTATTCTTTTGCGTCAAAGTAGTGAGCGGTTTCCCGATCCTCGAGAAGTTGGCAATGGATCGCCGATAATAACCAGCAAGACCAAGAAAAGAACGGACTTCGGTAGGAGTTGTAGGAACACACCAACTTTTCACAGCTTCCACCTTTGCAGGATCAACGTGAATTCCTTGGCTATTCACCACGTGTCTTAGAAATTGAACTTCCTCGAGCCAGAAATCACACTTCGAGAACTTCGCGTACAATTGCTCTTTCTTCAACAGCTCAAGAACCAATCTCAAATGCAGTTCATGATCGGTGTGGGATTTGGAATAGATAAGTATGTCATCAATGAAGACGATCACAAACTTGTCTAGATAAGGCTTGCATACTCGGTTCATGAGATCCATGAAGACAGCAGGAGCATTGGTTAAACCAAAAGGCATCACCATAAACTCATAGTGCCCATAACGAGTACGGAACGCGGTCTTTGGGATATCATCATCATGGACTCGCAATTGATGATAGCCAGAACGTAAATCGATCTTCGAGAAAATAGCAGCTCCTTGAAGTTGGTCAAACAAATCATCGATACGAGGAAGAGGATAACGGTTCTTGATGGTAAGCTTATTAAGCTCACGATAATCGATGCACATACGAAACGTTCCATCTTTCTTCTTCACGAATAGAACAGGTGCACCCCAAGGCGAAGAACTAGGACGGATGAAGCCCTTCTCGGATAGCTCTTGAAGTTGACTAGAGAGTTCTTGCATTTCCGATGGTGCAAGCCGATATGGTGACTTAGCCACGGGTGTTAGAACTGACATATCGGTTTGCAATTTTCTAACACCCCTATTTTTGTTGATAATTCTGCGGCAATTGCTGTAACCAAAAATCCGGTCCAACACCCTAAAACAAAACACATCGGTATTAAATATCACTTTATACGTGACTGTTTTGAAAAGCAATTAATCGATGTGGTTAAAAATTAATACTGATTTTCAACGCGCCGACCTCTACACAAAAGCATTTGATGAACCACGGTTTTTATATCTTTTAGAGGTTAATGGCGTGAAAAAGAAAAGTGATGTGATTCAAGAAGACGGCAGTTCTAATTCCGACAAGTAGGTTGGTAGTTGTTTAGTTATTTTATTTTATTTTCTTGTCTATTAAAATCCAAAAACACAAAAAGATTTTCGATTTTAGAATTTTAGGGGGAGAATAGTTTAGTTAGTTTCAGTTATAATTTCAGTATTTAATTACTTAAAAAAACGAGGGCAGGCAGATTAGCTGAAAGTTAATCAATCAAATCTGTGAGATTGATTCAACAATTATAGAAAATGATAGTACACAGGAAACTAATTATTTAGGACATCAAAAGAACTTAAATGATTAACATGTTATATTCAAATTATAAGTCTGAAAAGTCTAAGCAAAATAGAGGAAAAATGATAGTAAACTAGTTTGCCACTGAGGTAACATAAAGAAAGTAGACCTAGAGGTTGCTAGTTCATTATATGATGTGTCGGTAGATTCAACACAATGGATGAGTAGACTTCATTGGTGAATCAAATTCAAACTAAGTTGTTCAACTTGTTATGGTTTCTCATCTTATCCCTGGTTAACACAATCAACATAGTTCCAATAAGGGGTGACAAGCAAAATAAATGCCACAAATGTGTGTGGATGACCATAAAAATGAGCAAAGCACATGAAAAAATTGTTAAGCGCAATCAAGCTAATGACTAATTTTGTTGGTGCGTTACGTGCAAAAAGAAAAAAAATGCTCTAGCAAGAAGATAGGTTGTGTGCCTTTCTGTTGTGCGATGGCACTGACCTGAGGATAAGCATAACCTAAATATTCTAGAATTCATCGTTGTTTGCGCCTCTCTGTTGTGCGATGGCACTGACCTAAGGCTTGGCATCTCTTTGAAACCTTTTAGAATAGTCTCTTCTTGTCAAATACCCGTAGACCGCTCAAAAATCTCCTGAGGAATGTTGATTACCATATAACTATACGATCCACAAATGCTTGTTGAAATAATATAACCTAACTTATCACCAATGTGAGTCAAAAATCTGTGTATGGATTTAAATGGAGAAACATACTGACAATCATCGTGACTGCAACTCTCGACTGTCCAAATCAGTATGTGCATCTTATAGCTCTAGTATGATTTCCTACAAGTGCTATTGACTCTCAAACAAATAAGAATCTAGTATTCAAGTACAAATAAAAGGGTCCCAAATAATTATGATATACATGTATGATTCCATATGAATCTCTCCAGATATGATTAAAATAATGTGAAGCTGTTCTGTTTAGGAGAAAAAATCAGTTAATGGATTTTAAAAGGTTTCAATTCACCTCAAACCAAAAACACAAAATTATGTTTTCTCTCTTTGTTTATGTTATTTCAAATTGTTTCTATGTTTTTGTTATTTGCTATACGTAGATGTCGGACTGTGTAACTAGAGGAACTCTGTGAATCACAAGCTAAAAGGATCACGTCTGAGGTGATCAAATGTTTTCAAGCTAAAAGGTTCACGTATGAGGTGATCAAATGTTTTCAAATTAAAAGGGACACGTCTTAGGTGACCAATCAGTTTTAAATTAAAAGGGTCATGTCTGAGATGATCAAAGGGCAGAATGTTTTTATATCAAAAGTTAATAATTTTAAGTGTTTGAAAGTGTATGAGTTCAAGCTCATAAGTATGAGCCAATCGTATGATTAAATCATAAGGATGAGCCAATCGCACGTTTGAACCATACGAATGAGCCAGTCACACGATTGGACCATGAGTATGGGACAACCATGCGATTGGACCACAAGACTGAACCAATTGTAATAATGGATGAAGTAGTATGATCCAGTCGCACGACTGAAACCCAGTCGCACGAATGAAGCAAGCGTATGGGTGCAGTCGCACGACTGAAATTTAAAATAGTTTAAATAAGGGGGTCAGTCGGTCGTAACCCTTACCACCTTCAAAGTTCTCTAAAATCGCCCATACGCACACACACCCTGCCCAAATTTATACTGTTGTGATTACTACATGATTTGTGATACTAACGTATGTTCTACTCATTACAGGTACTGGGCGACTGAAATCGATCCAAATGAACATCTTAATCGCATCTTTAAGGACCGATTATGCTAAAACCTAGAACCGAGACTAAACCCTAAAAATAGACCACTTGAATGGACATTAAAGTTGATATAAAAAAGTGCTATTTAGAGTCTCTGCGGTCCAAATGAGTCTAAACACAAAGTCTAATTTAAAGTTTTGAAAAAGATTCAAATCTAGGGTGTTCAACAGTGTGGGATGCGAATGGACATGCTAGTGAACTTCAGTCGCACGATTGAGCTAGACGCACGATTCAATCGCATGTATGAATCATGCGTATGGGTTCACGCGCACGATTGATTCAACCGCATGGTATAGCATACGACTAAGTTCAGTCGCAGGCTCAATAGCACGACTGAACTGAGCAGCAGGCTTAATCGTACGACTGAACTCAATCCTACGACTAAAACTCAGTCGTATGGTTCAATCGCACGATTGAACCAGTTTGATCAAAACAGGTTAAGTTCAAACTGTCATCTCTTATACACAACTAATGTATATGTTTCTTGTGTTGCAACAACATGGCTGATAGATGGACGATGAGTACCAAGCACAATATATATGCTCATCTTGATGCAACTTCCAGGAACGCCGTTGAGTTCGCTGGGATTATAACCTTTCTACGTAGGTCGAGGATCTACAAGGCTATCTCTGCTCCTTGCATACCCTACATGTCTATACAGCAGGCCTTCTGGGAAGGTGCTTCAGTTGATAGATCTGTTGAGCCTCACTGCATTAGGAGCTCTATCTTCGGGCAGGATATAGAGATCATAGAAGACGATCTTAGGAGAGTCTTGGACCTAGGTGATGATGGTGCTTGCCCAACCAAGTTGCATCCCCTGACTGTTCGAGGATGCTTTCTACGGATAAAGTACGCTGGGGACATCAACGCAGGAGTGCTCAACAAGAGCAACATGTGCCCCTAGTTCAAGTACTTGGCTCATGTTATACTAAAGTGCATAGCTTCTAGGAGAGGAGGATTTGATGAGTTATCGGACCAAATCCAGAACGCATTTGTTGCTCTGGTACTGAACCACCCGTTTAGTTTCTCGCGCATGCTCTTCTCTTATATGGTCGAGAACCTGCATAGCTTCTGTATGTACCCACGTTTTCTACAGATGATCATTGATCAGAAGCTTCCTTCGCTACCAAAATAGAGAGACGTGCCGTTACACTCGAGGTGATGGATTACACGACTTTAGGTCGGATGAAGGTCTACCGGGGGAAGCAGGTGAAGCCCCCGGTCAGGAGATTGTTCGGTCATTTGGCCAACATGGACTACGTGGCGCTCGCTCGAAAGAAGTGGCGTCACGATGACAGTGATTCAGATATTGAGCCAATTATGGTTCAAGACGATGAAGACGACGACGATGATGACGACCAGGATGATGGTCAAGGTGGTGGAGATACTGGTCCTAGTCAATCAAAGGCCACTGACACATCTACTATGTCTCCACCATCTCCACAGGGTACTTCTTCCGCTCCAGGTGGATCTGAGCAGGCGGCTATCCACCCTGACTTTCTGTTAGATGAAGAAGAAGAGTTAGATGATGAGCCTCTGGTGAGGACAGTTGGTAGCCGGGTTGTGGCCACCGACAAAGGGAAAGAGGTGGTTGGTGGGCGCCTAGCTGGTACTATAGGTGATGATCCTGATGTCACTGATCCCACTTACACACCTGACCAGCCTATCAGCTCAGGGGGAGCTCCTATTGCCAAGGGCTTAAGGAAAAAGAGGATGGCCCAACCCCACGGCAAAAAGAGCAAGAGGCAAAGGATCACCCTAATCACTACAGCCACCACCACTACCACAGCAGCCACCACCACTACCACAGCTCCCACCACCACTACCACAGCTCCTACCACCACTACCACACCCACTACCACAGCCACCGCTCCATCCACCACTCATACACCTTCTCCTCAACAATCCATTCCCATCACTCCTCCCATCTCCACCACATCCACCACCACAACCACCACTCAACAAGCCGGTACATCCACCCAAGCCCCAATAACCCAAGGCTCCACTCTACCCAATATCAGGTTAATGGAACAGTTTGCCAACCTCAATCGCATCGTGCTGAAGCTGATCGCTACTGATAATCTGAGGGCTACTCAGATCAATCAGCTAATGCAGGTGAAGGCAGCTCAAGCAAAGCAGATACACAGCTCAGTGAGAAGAACGCTCAGTATGAGAGGGTTTTAGGCCGAGCTCACCATGTGCTTACTAGTCAAAACGAGCTGGTGATGGCATCGGTAAAGAGGATTGAGGATCTGGAGAAGAAAATTAAGAAGATCTTGCTAAAGCTAAAGGGATCAAAGAGAGAGCTGTTAAAGATTAAGAATGGTGATGATGAGGATGATGAGGATGAAGATGAATCTGAGGAAGATGATGATGATGAGGAGGAAGCTGGAGGAAGTGAAAAAGGAAAAGAAGGTGATGATAGTGACAAGGATGATCAAGAAGGTGATACATCTGCGTCAGCCTCAAATCCATCAGCGAAAGAGATGCGTACCAAGAGAAATCAAGGTCAAGGAGCCTCGTCCTCAGCTCCTCAAGCGGAAGAGACTACAGATCAAGACAAAAGTAATGATTAGATGTTTATGTAGTTGAACCTTTTGTACTTGAAATGTGTATACATTAATGTAATTAATGATTAATTATGTTTAAATGTCTTATCTAATGATTTATGTGTGTTGTGTTGAATGTTTAATCAAATAGATGAAGGTCGACAGACAGATGAATATGATGTCGCCCCCCTTCATCAAGTTAAGACTCAACTTACTATGATTCTTGACTTGCAAGGGATCGTCAGAAGGTCAGTGAGCTACACTCCCGAAGAAGGAGAAATCATTCATGATCTGACCGATGACCAGCTAGCTGAAATGTTCCGACTCAATCCTCATGAAATTGTCAATGATGCTCCAGAAGTAGATGTACTGAGTGATGAGGAGCTACAGGATGTTGATGAGATTGAGATTGAGGATGTTACAGCTGAGCATTATCCAAAGTACACTGACCCTGAAGGAAACATTATCCCCAACTTGGGGGATACTTTTGGCAGTGCTACTTTTGATAAGTTGGAAGAGATAGAGAAAGAGAAAGAGAAAGAAAAGGATGAAAGTAAAGCCCAAGCTTCAGAGGCTAATGTTGATCTCAAAAAAGTTGAATGGGTCGTTTGCTTTGCTGAAATGAAAGCCCAGCGCGCACCTCCAAAGGAGAATGCCTACACCAAACTTTACAGAGTCAAAAGACATCAAAAAGTGTCAGGCAAGATTATAGCGTGATGCATATTTTGAAGACTTGGAAGTCTATGCTGTTAAAAAGGAGAAAGGGATTGAGTACTTTAGATATCCATATGATCTGAAGATTCTTCCTGGTTTTGAGCTCAACCGACTGGCATGCTTAGATCTGTTATATGCTAACCCAAGAAAGATGTCAGGATGGTTTGAGGCTGCATTGAAGAAAGAATACCACACCAGGTGGGTAACTTCAGACCTCAACAACCTAAGAGGTTCATTCATAAGTCTGAAGTTGATCCTATATCTAGAAAGCCTAAAGTTGTGTTGAAGTGGAGTCCCCCACGCACAATGTCCAAGATTCCCTTACGGGAAATGCCTCAGGACTTCACTCCACACTTCAAATGGTGGTATTATGACTGGAGGACAGGGGAAGCGGTCATAGATTTGAACAGAGATGGGAAGATAGAGACTATCAGGGTATTTGACCCAATGTGACTCACTAACTTGTTGCTGAAGATGTCTATACTTTAAACAAGTGGTCACTGTTCTATGGCACGCAAGACATTGTACAAGCTCTTCAGATCTTCAGATCATGTGGATAACTGTGGGTATTCGTCCAAACTTAACAACTTTGACGGTTTGTTGTGGTTTCCAATCTCATTCTCCAGAAGTAGAAGGTTCAGGATACGCGAGTCCTTTCCAGCACTGAATGCAGCAAACTGATCTTCCATTGCTTAAAACTTGGTAAACTTAGAACATGACAAATTCACTCTTGCGAATGAGCTATGCGAATGGGTCACTTGTGCGAATGAAAGATGCGAATGAATTCAATCGTGCGATTGGATTCAGTCGTGCGAATGAGCAGGACGATTGAAATCAACCGACTGGAGCTGCTTAACCGTGCAAATGAGAGACACAACTGAGTTCAGTCGTGCGAATGAGAGTATACGAATGATTTCAGTCGTATGAATGGTCCAATCGTACGACTGAAAGTTGTTGTGTTTGAAAAATCGAATATTTTGAATACTTCGACACAAAATACGAATTGTCCAGAAACCTGCTGTTTGATGAAAAATCGAAACTTTAACACATGCAAACGTCAAAAACACTTTTTGAAGCAAAAAGGTGACTCTTTTGATTGAAAACGTAGGTTTTAACACCAAAACCAATTGAATCCACACAATATCACAAACCTGGCTCTGATACCACTTGTTAGGACCGTTTTCGTACGGAGTTCTAACGGATTCCGCGTGAGACCAAATCAAATAGTGCGGAATCCTATTTGATTGGTGATCCAATCAGTGAGAACGAAAACCTGGTCGATCTAACGATGAAACAAACGTTAAGAATTGATTAGAATTCGATCAGGAACAAACTATGAAGTTGGATAGGCTGTTTAGGACGCTCTGGACGGCTAGGGTTTATCAATATTCCAAGTCTCTGTTTTTCCACGAATTATGTGGTATTTATAGGTTTGTAGTGTTCATTCGTACGACTGAACCATTGGCATGGTTCAGTCGTGCAACTGACTCATGCGGTTGATTCATACGCACGACTGAAGGTTCAGTCGTGCAACTGAGTCAATCTTATGTCTCAGTCATACGACTGATCCAGTCTCCTAGTTCAGTCGTGTGACTGGTCTATAAGTATGATTCATTCATGCGTATGGTCCATAAATATGGTCCATTAGCATGAATAACCACCAATAATATGAAATATTTAAAGATAAATAATCATCAAGAACATATCATATTTCATTTAGTAATTACATTACACATGTGTAAGAAATGAAAGGCTTTTACATTAAGAACATAAACTAGGAACATGATGTATCAATAGCATGTTCCTACTCTCTCCCCGGTTCAAGAAAGCCCTGTGCAAGAGGCTGTGGCAGCTACACAAGAACCTCAGGTAGACAAGGAAACAGATAGGCAAAACATGATCAACTACTTGAGTACCACAAGTCTCTACCAGGCATCTGCACTTCTTCCCTTATCCTTTGAGTACATTAAGTTTGAGTATCTCAAACAAATTGAACTTTAAGTGCTCAAAGAATAAAATGCAACAAATAAAAAGATGAGGGAAGAGGTTGTATAGTCAAGAGCCATCATCCAAAAGAGTATGAAGAAGTCTGCTGACAGACAAAGGAAGATGAGCTTCTTGAAACTGTATGGATTCTTCGTAAGGAGACTTAGCCCTATGTCCTTATCTACAATGGATGAGCACATCAGGATAATCAAGCAGAAGATCAAGAGCAGAGAGCTAATTGACTTACACTCCCTTCCAAGTCAAGCCCCACCTGAAGTGGAGGTTAAGGTTGAACAATTTGAGACAACACAACCTGAACCTCCTGCTGAGCCTCCGTAAGGTTCATATTCTGATCCAAACAGGGTCAAACTCCCTCTCCTTATGAACTTGTGAGGGAGGAACATCCAACTGAGCAAGACATGACTGATTAACAAGGTGCTGCAGACCAGTCTTCTCAGTTAAAGTCTTCAAAGAGGAAGAAGAGGATGGCTTCCAAACCAAAGTCAAAGAAGAAGAAGAAGCCTGAATCATCCAACTCTACACCTCAAGCTGAGTCAGATCAACCTGAGGAAGTGCATGAAGAGGCAACCCAATCAACTCTAATTCAAGTGGCTCCTCTTAAAGCTGAGAGACCCATCTTATCTTGGACCTTCACAACTAATCCAGAGAGATGGCATGTGATTAGAGATCAAGGTGGTAAAAATGTCTACTCATTGCAATACTTATTCAACCTACCTCTACATGATCTCTTTGAGATGAGAAGATATTATGAGAGTCTGAGTGATCCTGACCTCTAATGAAGAAGGGCATGGTCATCATCATTATGAGGACTGTCAACAGCTGAAGATCTTCAAATGTTTTAGTAGCATCAGCCTAGGGGAGTTTGTAAGGATTCCTATAAGTCTGATGCAGCCAAAACATCCAAAGTCTCTCTGCATGCATGCACTGAAGAACATAAGTAGAAATGCTTTGGAAGTTCTACACCATGCAATAAAAAATATTCTAAGTGTAAAATCTTCCGAAGCCAAGACCAATTTCTTCCGAAGCCAAAATTGAAGTCTTTCGAAGCTTCAAAGAGAAAGTCTTCCGAAGCCAAAGAGTGAAGACAGATTTCTTCCAAAGACTTTTAAAGACATGCGTTTATCTGATGTACTTTACCATAAAGTTGGACCACCTTTCCGTTGCGACTCTGTAAAGTCACCAACTTACATTAGTTGGTGAAAAGATCCATGCTCTTGGTAACTGTACATTGAAGTCGTGAATCTATGCTTTCTACTTTATGTACTTTTATCTTTTTTGTAATATATTAGGATGTGAGCTATGGCATGTCATAGTCACTAGTCAAAAGGCAATCTGCCTTTTGACTCTAAATTTGATTTTGTGTGTTGTCTAGTCTTATGTATCCAGCTGGCCTTCAAAGTATGGCCGGCTATAGGATGTCGTATATGTATCTCAAGTACTTGTAACTTTTATCATATGCTTTGTAACATTTGTAATAGAACTTGAGAAGCAATATACAGCATTCTTGAAAACCAATTACTTGTGTTGTTTTGCTATCTTGTTCTGTCTTATTCTTACTTGTGTTCTTAGCATCTATCACTAAAGTTAACCAATTCCCTATTTGATTTGTTAAGTGTTCTAAGTAACTCTCCCCATTGTGTTGTTGTGTTGTCAGTGCATACCTTTCAACGGTCTTGCACCTAGAAACCTAACGGGACCCGTGGGCTCATTCTTATCAAACCCTTATAATATATTCTAATAATTTCATGCAAATGTTTGGATATTTTGGTTGCGAATATGGTCACAAAAAACGATTGTAAATGTGTCGTTAATTATTTTGGTTGCCCAAGCTATCACGAATAGGTTTGGTTGCAACTTCGGTTGCTAATAGTTCAATCGCATAATTGGCTGCAAAAAAGGTTCATAGAAATAGTTATAGTTGTGGTTGCTAAGAGTTTAGTTGCAAAATCCAAGGAGAAAAGTTTAGTTGCAACTTTGGTCGCTAACGGTTTAGTCACAACCTTGGTCGGTAAATTTTTTTTCTTTCTTTCTTTTTTTCTTTAAATTGTTTTTTACGAATACTTATTTTTTTAATAGTGTCACACTCTGTGAAACTGAAAATAAAAATTAAATATTTCTCACTTTGAAGTAAAGACTTAATATGTCAAAAAAAATTTGGACCAAAAGATTTAAAACGACCAAACCACAAGGGCCAAAGTAGTAATTTACTTTGAACAAAAAGATAGCTTAAAGTTAATTCAGTTGGGTTTAGATAAGTTGGGGTCGGTTACTATACACAATGTAATTAACACAGTGAATAATCACGCACATTATACGCACAACACATAGGCGTTTTCATAAAAAACATTGTTTTCTTTTATAAAAAAATATAACAAAGCTATACTCATATTAAAGTGGATAAAATGCTTGTTATTATAATGTATTTTTTTGAAAAAAAATATCATATGAAAAAGTTATATGTGTTTAAAAAACATGGGGAAGTTAAAAAAAGGTCAACAATTTTAGGTTATTTCCATTTCTACCCCTCCAGACATATTTCTTACGTGATAATTTCATCTTAAATCTGAATCGTTAATATCTTAGATCAATGGTCCTAGTTGTTTCGTACCCTTCGCACGAAAACAACACTTTGTACCGTAAACTTTCCCTAAATAAGTTAGTTATAAATGTTGAAAAAATAATTTAACAACAGGTAAAATAATATAGATTTAAAGAAATAAAAATAAAAAAACACCTATTTTAATAAATATTTTTCAAATCATTTATATTAGTAAACAATATTTCCAGCAACACCTTTTTAGTAGAAAAAAACTCTAATATTTCCATCGTATCAGGATTTTCATATATATATATATATATATATATATGTATATATATATATGTATATATATACATATATATATATATATACATATATATATATATATATATATATATATATATATATATATATATATATAGATATATATATATATATATATATAGATATATATATATATATATATATATATATATATATATATATATATATATATATATATATCTATATATATATATATATATATATATATATATAGATAGGTATTATATATATATAGATATGTATATATATATCTATATATATATATATATATATATATATATATATATATATATATATCTATATATATATATCTCTATATATCTATATATATATCTATATATATATATCTCTCTATCTATCTATATATCTATATCTCTATATATATATATCTATATATATATATCTATCTCTATATCTATGTATACTATATCTATATCTATATATATCTATATGTATATCTATCTATATATATATATATATATATATATATACATACTAGGAGGTGACCCGCGCGTTGCATCAGAATCAAGTATGATAATTTTAAGTCTCGAAGCTAAAAGTTAAAGTAAGTAGATTTGCTTGTGGATTCTTAATGTAGCATCCGCCTGGCAGCATAATTACAACATTTCACGACATCATTATCAAATCGCGCAGTACATCCGGCCTATTTCAAGGAGTAAAAACTTGACTTTGTATGCAGTATAAAATCAAAACATATATGAATTGTAAGACCCCGTTCCCGGGACGCTTACAGTTGGTCATTCATCGCACATAAAACATACATTTACATTTGTACTCCATAAACATCGCAGCGGAACATTAAAAATAAGCTTTCATTTCCATATAAATGCTTTTGCAAGTTAATACAACATTCGTTATAAAATAGTTTGTTCGCATTACAATGCAAAAACATTAATCAAAAGAACGCCATCCCAAAAAGAGCTGAGTAGCCTCGCGGTGCCATCCTCAGCAAACATTACCTGCCAACTGGAAAACATATAAAAAGTCAGCGTTGCTGAGTGAGTTCTAGTTTTATTATAACACATACTTTACTTTCATATAAAACCATTTGTTACTTTTGCATGATCACACATCATACGTACGCATAAATAATATCATTATTATCTTCATTCATTCATTCATTCATTCGTTCCATATAACTTTACTTGCGCATCGGACATCATCCGTACCAATACCATGTGCTACACCCCGATCAGTCTTAGCTACTGGCCGAAGCCAATAAATGAACAGCTAAACGTATGCCACAGTACTAGGGGTAAGCGGTAGAGGTTCTACATTAATAGTCAATCACAAAGAAGGACCCGTTATCCGATGCATGCAAGACTTTTCATTTCTTTCCACTTTACGTTACATAATACTTCATTTCATTCGTTATCATAGCACGTAAAGCCATAGGAAAGATAAACACACATCATACTAAGGATCATTAACATGCATCAACATCACATCATATAGCGCAACCTCATACATACATAACATGCATCACGTATAAACATGCAACATCATCACTATGCCCTACTTGTTTTCTAAGGCCATAACAGTTATCTTACATGCTCTTACGGGAACCTTTACGTCAAAACTTACATCTGCACTTTCCCCCGAAAGCCAGAAGTCTAACTACACTTTCCTTCGGGTGCAACAGCCCTATTCGTGCGTATGGACACCCTTCAGTCGCATGTCCTTCATTCGACTGAACATCATGCGATTGGACTCAGGCGGATGATCATCTATGCGAATGGACATCTAGTCGTGCGTATGAACCTCATGCGAATGGATTTAATGCGAATGAGCACCTATGCGACTGATCTAATGCGAATGAACTCATGCGACTAAGTACTTATGCGACTGAACCCTCAGTCGCATGACTCCCCATGCGACTGGACTCCCAGTCGGGCGAATGAAACCTTAGTCGCCTCTCAATCGGCCGTATGGCCTTCATTCGGTCGCATAGCCCTAGCTGATGTAGAATGGAGTTCATCCCGAACCCAATCTGCCATTTTCGGCCTCCAAGCTCATCCAAACTCATTCTAAGCCTAAATCAACCATCCTAGACCTTAGGAATGCATACCACAACACCATACAAGCACACACAAGCCCGGAAACATACACGAATCGCATCACACACATCACACCCAAATGGGTCAAACACATACTCACACAAAAACGGGTTTTGATATTTTCCAGCCCCAAAACCGGTTGAAAACAAGTAAAAGTGGGGTCCTAGAACTCACACAAACGAGCACAACGACAAGGGCTTTGATTTGGCTTGCTGCACAACGAGTTTGGCCACCCGAATCACCCGAACCGACCCTTTTTTCCTCTTTTTCTTCTCATTTCTCTCTTCTCCTCTCTATGTGGCTGAAATATGAGTGTGGGGGAGAGGGTAAGGGCTGCCCTCTCCCTTATATACTCTCACTCGCCCGACTTTCTTTCGTTGGCGAGTTTGGTCCCTCGACTTTGGACTTTATTTCTTTTCTTCCTTCGTCGGCTTCAAAATAATAAATAACCGGGTGTTACAAGTCCACCCCCCTTAAATAGGTTTCGTCCCCGAAACCTGTTATTCCTCAAACAAACGTGGATAATATCGTCTCATTTCTTCCTCAGTCTCCCACGTTGACTCGGATCCCTTCATGTGCTTCCACTGTACACGCACAAGAGGAACCACTTTATTTCTCAGCCTTTTCTCCTTTCGGTCGATGATCGCCACTGGTTGCTCCACATAATTGATCCGTTCATCTACTTCAATATCTTCCAATGGAACAATCATATCTTTATCAGCTAAGCACTTCCTTAGATGAGATACATGGAATGTCGGGTGAATTCCACTTAACTCATCCGGTAACTCCAGTCTATAGGCTACCTCTCCTACTCGAGCGATGATTCGGAAAGGGCCTATATACCTTGGGCCCAACTTGCCCCGCTTTTGGAAGCGAATGATACCCTTCCAAGGTGAGACCTTCAACATAACCCGGTCACCCACCTGGAACTCAATCGGCCTGCGTCGTTTATCAGCATACGACTTCTGTCTTTGGCTGCCTTCATGAAGGCTTTAATCTTCTCAAGCTTCTCAGTCGTTGCCTCGATTACCTCGACGCTCCCCAATTCCTTCTGACCAATATCACCCCAACAAACGGGTGTTCTGCATCTCCTACCATATAGCATCTCGTATGGAGGCATACCAATGATGGCATGATAGCTGTTGTTGTATGAGAATTCGGCTAACGGTTGGTGGTCATCCCAACTTCCACCAAAATCAATCACACATGCCCGAAGCATGTCTTCCAGTGTCTGAATGGTCCTTTCTGACTGACCATCAGTCTGGGGATGATAAGCCATGCTAATATGTAACCTCGTCCCCATAGCATCGTGGAACTTCTTCCAAAATTTAGATGTAAACCAAGTGTCGCGATCCAACACAATAGACACCAGCACACCATGTCGAGTTACAATTTCCTTGATGAATAGATCAGCCAACCTCTTTGATGAATATGTCTCGCGGATCGGTAGGAAGTGAGCACTCTTCGTCAAGCGATCAACTATCACCCAAATGGCATCATACCCCTTCGGGGTACGCGGCAGCTTTGTAATGAAATCCATGGTGACGTGCTCCCACTTCCATTCCGGTATATCCAAAGGTTGGATCTTCCCATACGGCTTCTGATGCTCGGCCCTCACCTGTAAGCAAGTAAGGCACTTACTCACATACTCCACCACGTCGCGCTTCATACCCGACCACCAATAATCTTTCTTCATATCATGGTACATTTTCGTGGCACCAGGATGAATGGAGTATCGAGTCTTGTGGGCTTCATCCATGATCTTCACCCGTAGATCCCCAATACAAGGAATCCACACACGACCGAATCGGGTTCTAACACCAAGTGTGTTTTCACCCAACTCCGCGGCCAGACCTCTCATTCTTTCAGAGTTAAGATGATCTTTTTCAATGCCTCATCTTGAAACTCCTTAACTTGCTTCATTACATCAGAGGTCATGATCAATTGATAAGCTTTCACCCAAATCGGCTCGGGTCTCTCTTTTCGGCTAAGGGCATCCGCCACCACGTTGGCTTTGCCCGGATGGTAATGGATCTCGCAATCATAGTCTTTTATGAGCTCCAACCATCGTCTCTGCCTCATGTTCAGATCCTTCTGCTCAAAGAAGTATTTCAGACTCTTGTGGTCGGTGAATATGGTGCACTTCGTCCTGTAGAGGTAGTGCCTCCAAATCTTTAATGCAAAGACCATGGCTGCCAGCTCCAAGTCATGAGTAGGATAATTGACCTCGTGAACCTTCAACTGTCGGGATGCATAGTCTATAACCTTTCCTCTTTGCATTAACACGCACCCCAACCCCGAGTAAGAAGCATCAAAATAAACCACCAGATCTTCACTTCCATCGGGTAATGACAGAACAGGAGCTTGAGTCAATCTCGCCTTCAACTCCTCGAACGCCTTCTCTTGAGCTTGACCCCATACGAACTTCACATCTTTTCGGGTCAACTTAGTCAGTGGAGAAGCAATCTTAGAGAAGTCTTGGATAAATCTTCTATAGTAACCCGCCAAACCCAAGAAACTACGAATCTCGGATGGCGTCTTTGGTGACTTCTATTGCATAACCGCCTCCACTTTCGCCGGGTCCACCATTATCCCGTCGGGATTCACCATGTGACCCAAGATTTGAACCTCGCGCAACCAAAACGCGCACTTGGAGAATTTAGCATACAACTTCTCCCTTCTCAACGTCTCTAGAACCTCCCGAATGTGACCGGCGTGCTCTGCTTCGCTCCTCGAGTAAATCAGGATATCATTAATAAACACGATCACTGTTTATCCAACATCGGCCGACACACTCGATTCATCATATCCATAAAAGCAGCTGGCGCATTGGTCAAACCAAAAGACATGACGAGAAACTCGTAGTGACCATAGCGCGTACGGAAAGCTGTTTTAGGAATATCTTGCTCTTTCACCTTCAACTGATGATAACCAGATCGAAGATCTATTCTCAAAAACCAACTGGCACCCTGAAGCTGATCAAACAAATCATCTATCCTCGGTAAGGGGTATCGGTTCTTCACTGTCAACTTGTTTAGCTCGCGGTAGTCGATGCACATCCTCATACTACCGTCCTTCTTCTTTACAAACAGGACCGGAGCACCCTAAGGAGAGATACTCGGTCTAATGAACCCCTTATCAAGCAGCTCTTGCAACTGCTCCATCAACTCTTTCATCTCGGTCGGAGCCAATCGATACGGTGCCTTGGCAACAGGTTGGGCACCCGGTATCAGATCAATTTGAAACTCGATCTCTCGGTCAGGTGGCACTCCCGATAAGTCTTTTGGGAACACGTCTAGAAAGTCACACACAACCGGTATGTCGGCTAGTTGTGGTGTTGGCGTATCCACATCCTTTACATAGGCTAAGTAAGCACTACATCCACGCCTCATACACTTTCCCGCCACCGCCATTGAAATCACCTTCGGAATCGTAGTAACCCGATCACCATAAACCGTTACTCAACTACTGTCAGGCGCCGACAACTGAATCATCTTCTTGCGACACACAATGTTCGCCTCGAAGTCCGCTAACCAATCCATCCCAAGAACCAAATCAAAACCACCTAAGGCCATCACAAATGGTCTAACAGGAAACTTATGACCCTCAAGTTCCACATCACAGTTCTCTATCATCTCAGAAATCCTGGTAGACTTACCTATGACAGTTTCTACATCAAAGGGCGCATCAACACGTCTACTACTAACAGGCAGCTTAGCACAGAAAGCAGCAGAACTAGCACCAGAATCAAATAACACAGAAGCTAAAGTTTGATTCACTAGAAACGTACCGGACACAACATCAGGGTCCGTCCTAGCTTCCTCCTGTGTCATGGTGAATGCCCTGGCGCTCGCCCTCGGTCCATCACCTCCCGTCCTCTTCGCCCCAGAGCTCTCAGCCCTCGGTTTCTTACAATCCCTGCTCATATGACCAGTTTCCCCACAGTTAAAACATTTGCCCGACAGGCAATCCTTTGCCATATGCCTTGCCTTCCCACACTTGAAGCACACATTCAAACCCAGCCTACATTCTCCCGCATGCTCCTTTCCACACTTACCACACCTCCTTGATCCCGCTCCCGGTGTGGCCACGCGGCGGTCATCCGTCCGTGCCTTTTTGTTACCCGTCGAGGCATCACCCCGACCAAACCTTTTCCCGTTCTAGTTCCGATCACCACCACCCTTCTTATTCGCTTCAACCACCACCACTTCCCTCTCATCATATAGTCTTCTAGCCATATCAACCGCTGACCTAAACGTACTTGGTCGGGCGGCGATCATATGCCGGCGAACATCCACCGGTAAGCCCTGAATGTACCTCTTGATCTTCCGAGAAAGAGGCGTCACCTGATCCGGCACCAACCGTGCCATCTCATTGAACTTGGTAGTGTATTGCTGGTGTGTCATGGATCCCGCCTCCAGCTGTAGGAACTCCCTCTCTATCTTATCCATCTCCCTGTGAGGACAGAACTCCTCAATCACCCTTTTTTTCAGTTCGGGCCATCTCATTCTCCTGATTGCCCGGTTACCCTCAGCTTGGACAATGTTGTCCCACCGGCATACTGCAGAGTCCATAAATGAATGAGTGGCAAACTTCGCCTTTTGATCTTCCCGACACTCGCTGATGTCGAGAACAGCCTCCATTTCTCTCACCCATCAGTGAGCAGCGGCAGCATTGCCATTACCGTCAAAAGTAGGGGGCTTGCATCTCATAAACACCCCATAGTTACAGCCTCGTGCCACCTCTCGCACAGGCTAATCTTCCTCTTCCTCGTCTTCGTTATCAGAGAAAATCGTCTCGGGCTCCGATTGCTCTCGTTCCCCCGAAGGCCTGTTTCTCTCCTTTCTTTCTCCTTCCTTCACCGCCTTAATGACTTCGGTCACCACAGACGGTAAGATTGTCTGCATGACCTGGTGTACTTCTTCAACAACAGCCTCCTTTACCGAGGCCCTCAGGTTCGCACTCTCATACCCAGCTTCCGGATGAGGAGTCTCTGGTTCTTCAGGAACCACCTTTTCGACCCTTGGTCTTCCTCTCTTGGGTCGCGGCTAAACATCAAGCCCGCCACGGCCTCCACCCCTAGATGCTTTAGAAGATCTACCTCCAGCCATTCTCTAACTCACACTGAAAGATTCAAACACCAACACGGTCATTCAAGGAAACAACTCAGTTTATGTCAAGTATAGTAAGTCCCTAATTACAACACATAACCACATACCATGCGCACATAGAACCGGTTAACTTTAAGAAAATACCTGATGGCACGCAGCTACTCAGTTTGGCATCCCATTCCCCTTTCTGTCCCATTTTCAGTTTAAGTCAAGGTTTATTTTGAAAATTTACCCATTTCACTTAAACTTTGGCTCTGATACCAACTTGTAAGGCCCCGTTCCCGGGACGCTTACAGTTGGTCATTCATCGCACATAAAACATACATTTACATTTGTACTTCATAAACATCGCAGCGGAACATTAAAAATGAGCTTTCATTTCTATATAAATGCTTTTGCAAGTTAATACAACATTCGTTACAAAATAGTTTGTTCGCATTACAATGCAAAAACATTAATCAAAAGAACGCCATCCCAAAAAGAGCTGAGTAGCCCCGCGGTGCCATCCTCAGCAAACATTACCTGCCAACTGGAAAACATATAAAAAGTCAGCATTGCTGAGTGAGTTCTAGTTTTATTATAACACATACTTTACTTTCATATAAAACCATTCGTTACTTTTGCATGATCACACATCATACATACGTATAGATAATATCATTATTATCTTCTTCATTCATTCATTCATTCATTCATTCGTTCCATATAACTTTACTTGCGCATCGGACATCATCCGTACCAATACCATGTGCTACACCCCGATCAGTCTTAGCTACTGGGCCGAAGTCAATAAATGAACAGCTAAACGTATGCCACAGTACTAGGGGTAAGCGGTAGAGGTTCTACATTAATGGTCAATCAAAAAGAAGGACCCGTTATCCGATGCATGCAAGACTTTTCATTTCTTTCCACTTTACGTTACATAATACTTCATTTCATTCATTATCATAGCACGTAAAGCCATAGGAAAGATAAACATACATCATACTAAGGATCATTAACATGCATCAACATCACATCATACAGGGCAAACCTCATACATACATAACATGCATCACGTATAAACATGCAACATCATCACTATGCCCTACTTGTTTTCTAAGGCCATAACAGTTATCTTACATGCTCTTACGGGAACCTTTACGTCAAAACTTACATCTGCACTTTCCCCCGAAAGCCAGAAGTCTAACTACACTTTCCTTCGGGTGCAACAGCCCTATTCGTGCGTATGGACACCCTTCAGTTGCATGGCCTTCATGCGACTGAACATCATGCGATTGGACTCAGGCGGATGATCATCTATGCGAATGGACATCCAGTCGTGCGTATGAACCTCATGCGGATGGATTTAATACGAATGAGCACCTATGCGACTGATCTAATGCGAATGAACTCATGCGGCTAAGTACTTATGCGACTGAACCCTCAGTCGCATGACTCCCCATGCGACTGGACTCCCAGTCGTACGAATGAAACCTTAGTCGCCTCTCAATCGGCCGTATGGCCTTCATTCGGTCGCATAGCCCTAGCTGATGCAGAATGGAGTTCATCCCAAACCCAATCTGCCATTTTCGGCCTCCAAGCTCATCCAAACCCATTCTAAGCCTAAATCAACCATCCTAGACCTTAGAAATGCATACCACAACACCATACAAGCACACACAAGCCTGGAAACATACACGAATCGCATCGCACACATCACACCCAAATGGGTCAAACACATACTCACACAAAAACGGGTTTTGATACTTTCCAGCCCCAAAACCAGTTGAAAATAAGTAAAAGCGGGGTCCTAGAACTCACACAAACGAGCACAGCGACAAGGGCTTCGATTTGGCTTGCTACACAACGAGTTTGGCCACCCGAATCACCCGAACCGACCCTTTTTTCCTCTTTTTCTTCTCCTTTCTCTCTTCTCCTCTCTATGTGGCTGAAATATGAGTGTGGGGGAGAGGGTAAGGGCTGCCCTCTCCCTTATATACTCTCACTCGCCCTACTTTCTTTCGTTGGCGAGTTTGGTCCCTCGACTTTGGACTTTATTTCTTTTCTTCCTTCGTCGGCTTCAAAATAATAAATAACCGGGTGTTACATGAATAGGTTAATTGGGGTTGTCTTGTATTCAAACATGTAATATTATAGAAAGTTACATAATAGAACCACTCAAACTGGTCAACTATTCTAACTTTTTGAATACAAATTTAGAATCCTATTATCATAATTGTGTTTTTTAAACATAAATTAGTAGGCGTTTCAAAACAAAATCAAAACCAAGTGAATGCTTCATAAAACTATAACCGATGTTCAAATCATAGTATAAAAAGCAAAACAGTGATACTATGACCGTATAATGAAGAACATTAAAAAAATTGTAGAGTAGTTAGACATAAACATATGCATGAAATATGAAGCTTCAGTATCAAATAAGAGATGATTATGTTTTTGTCTGATCAAAACCAAAAAAATCTTTATTTTCTAATAATACAGTAACTAAAATCAATATATTGATCATATGTAATGTAGGTAGGATCAAAACATACCTTACATGGTCATAACATCCTCCATGCTGGGAGATCAGGAATGAATCTTGTTAAGCTAGTCCCAAACCACAAGCTAATTCCATTAAACATTCTTCGAAACATTCCTATATACCAATATATCATATTTTAAGCTCTAGTAAAACTTTTAGAAAAAAGAAATGAGAAAAGAAAAGACTTTCAGATGGCTACAATTATGAATATTTGACTTAAAATAAAGCATACCCGCCTCTTAGCTCATCTCCATTAAACTTGCAGTAATTAATGTAGTTTTCCTATATAAGTTCAATAAATCAGGAGAATATTATAAAAACTATGGATCACTTGTGCTAATATTGAACCATTAATCCATTTGCAGGTTACCAACATTAAAATCAAACAGTCTGCATAAAGAAATATGAATTAGCATAAATTATGTTTTGTATAGAATATGATGTGTATTGGTTTATACTTTTGAACTGCCGTAAAGGGAGACATATCCTCATCTTTGAAACTACTAAGATGCCGTTTACATATGTCATCATATTTAGTTTCTCTCATAAAGAGACTCATATCTTGCAGGTAACTCAAAACCATTAACTCTAGAAGCAGGTTCCTCAAGTGCAACATTAAAGAAAATAAGAAAATATAAAAAACTAAAACTTTATAATTTATCAAGTTTCATATAGTAAGATCATTTAAAATTGCAGATTTATTCATTCTGTTATTTCTAATTTAATCACATCTTTATAATTATATAAAAACAAGACTTTAATTTCCAAGGGGCAAGGATTGTTAAGTGCCAGACTAAGGTTTATATTTAAGCGTCTAGTGGGTCAAATGGGTCAAATGGGTCAAGTGATATTTAATGAATGACTATATATTAATATACTTTATTAATAAATTTCCCTTAAAAATAGTTTGTGAAGTTGTTGAAAGTCATCTAACTTAAGAATTGGTTTCACTCATTCTATACGGCATCATATATATGAAAGGAGTTACATGAAACATGTTATTAGAGTAGTAGAAATCAAAAGAAGCACCACAGATAGTTCAAGTGACTCTAGTCGATCCATCAAGACCTTAATCAATCACAAACATATATATTTTGTTTTGTTATTAGCACCAATATGCAATTACACTATTATGTTCACATTTAAGATACCTCTAATCATGATGAGATGAACATTATACATTCAAGAAAGAATTTCTCAACATTTCGAAAAGAGTCCATAAGCCATTGTATATATTGCCACAAATAACAGATGTTACTAAATAGTAAAAAGCGTACATGTCCATAAGCCAATATCAATGTGTTGTAACCTGCCATTGTACTCTTAATCATGGAGACATCAACCAATGGAAATAGGTCCTCCTGATATCACCAATCAACTTAAAGTCAATAAATTCTTTAGTTCACCTCAAGATACAAATTAAGAAACAAACACATTACACACTCAAACGAAACTCTGTAGTAAAATTTTGGATCTGTTTAGTCATAAACTCGAACATCAATAGTAGATATGTCTTAAAAAAACCTGAACTCTACCGAACCCCTAAACCCAAATTACAAACATCAAGCACTTTTTATTAACAAAATTAGCAACAACTAATGAACTATCAGAAGATTCAATTCGACAAACCTGGCTAGATTTGGAATCCAGAACCGCATCTAGAGTAATCTCCGATTGCCTACAACCACTGAATCATCAATGTAGTTAATAGAGAGAAGGAGATAGGGTTGATTTGAAAGAGGGTTGCGAGTTCTGATACTTTGAGGTTCAGTGTAAATGGTGTAACCGAGGAAGGCGTTACAAGAGTCGTCGTTTGAACTGCTATAGGCGTTTCGACCGCTAACCGGCGTGGGACACCGCCGATGACTGACTCACTCCCCCTTTTTCTTCTACGTACGCTCTCTTTCTTTCTCCTGAAAACTCTTTCTCTCTTTTCTGGATTTCAGAGAATGGCTATGTAGAAAGGGATATAGTGGTGATTTAGGCGGGATAGTTGATTTTCAAGTTTTGGAAGCTTTGAATGATTGTACCTTGTGCTTTATAATGTGTAAAACTCTAAAACTCTTAAAAATATGGTAAAAAGACTTTTTTTCCCTTCCTATATGTATATTAATATAGTGTATATATATATATATATATATATATATATATATATATATATATATATATATATATTATATCTATCTACCTATATATATATAGATTATAATATATATCCATATCTATCTATAGTATATGATATTAGTGTATAGGTATATATGTTATATATCTAATCTCTCTTTATATATATATATCTCTCTCTCTTATATATCTATATATATGTATATATATATATATCTGTCTCTATGTATCTCTGTCTCTATCTCTCTATGTATCTCTCTCTGTCTCTCTCTCTGTCTCTTCTCTCTGTCTCTCTCTGTCTCTCTCTCTGTCTCTCTCTGTCTCTCTCTCTGTCTCTTCTCTGTATCTCTCTGTCTCTCTCTGTCTCTCTCTCTCTCTCTCTCTCTCTATCTCTCTCTCTCTGTCTTCTCTGTCTCTCTCTTCTCTCTCCTCTCTCTCTCTCTCTCTCTCTCTCCTCTCTCTATCTCTCTCCTCTCTCTCTCTCTCTCTGTCTCTCTCTCTGTTCTCTCTCTGTCTCTCTCTGTCTCTCTCTCTGTCTCTCTCTCTGTCTCTTCTCTCTGTCTCTCTCTCTCTCTCTCTCTCTGTCTTCTCTCTGTCTCTCTCTGTCTCTCTCTCTATATCTCTCTCTGTCTATCTCGTGTCTCTCTCTCTCTGTGTCTCTCTCTGTCTCTCTTATCTCTGTGTCTCTCTCTGTTCTCTCTCTCTGTGTCTCTCTCTGTCCTTCTCTCTGTCTCTCTCTGTCTCTCTCTCTGTCTCTCTCTGTCTCTCTTCTCTGTCTCTCTCTGTCTCTCTCTCCTGTCTCTCTCTCTCTCTGTCTCTCTCTCTGTCTCTCTGTCTCTCTCTCTCTCTCTGTCTCTCTCTGTCTCTCTCTCTCTCTCTCTGTCTCTCTCTCTCTGTCTTCTCTCTCTGTCTCTCTCTGTCTTCTCTCTCTCTATCTCTCTCTCTCTCTCTTCTCTCTCTCCTGTCTCTCTCTCTCTCTCTCCCTCTCCTCTCTCTCTCTCTCCCTCTCTCTCCTCTCTCTCTCTCTCCTCTCTCTCTCTCTCTCTCTCTCTCTCTCTCTCTCTCTCTGTCTCTCTCTCTCTGTCTCTCTCCTGTCTCTCTCTGTCTCTCTCTGTCTCTATCTGTCTCTATCTCTCTCTTCTCTCTCTGTCTCTCTCTGTCTCTCTATATCTCTTCTATCTCTATATCTATATATATCATAACATCCGGCTATTTTTTTTGAAGCCGACGAATGAAGAAAAAAATAAAGTCCAAAGTCGGGGGACTAAACTCGCCAACGAGAGAAAGTTGGGTAAGTGGAGATATTTGAAGGGAGAGGGCAGCCATTACCCTCTCCCCACACCCAAAATTCAGCAATAGAGAGAAAGAAGAGAGAAAAAGGGAGAAAAGTTGGTTCGGGTGGATTCAAGAGTGCCAAATCGTCGTGTATCGGGTCCAATCGAAGCTCTACTTCTCGGTGTGGTTTGTGTGAGTTCTAGGACCCCTCTTTTACATTTTTTCAAACGATTTTGGGGCTAGAACACATACAAAACCCGTTTTTGTATGTGTGTGTGTTTGACCCATTTGTATGTGTTTGCGTGTGATGCGTTTGGAGTTTTTTTTCGGGCTTGTGTGTGGTTGAATGGTGTTGTGATATGCATTCCTAAGATTTAGGATGGTTGATTTAGGCTTAGAATGAGTTTGGATGAGTTTGGAGGTCGAAAATAGCAGATTGGGTTCGGGATAAACTCTATTTTGCATCAGCTAGGGCTAGGCGACCGAATGGAGGCCATACGGCCGATTGAGGTGCAATTGAGGTTCATTAGCACGATTGAGGATTCATTCGTAGACGATTGATGGCCAGTCGCATGGGGAGTCATGCAACTGAGGGCCCAGTCAAATAGGTGCTCATTCGCATTAGTTTCATCCGCAAGAGGTCCATTCGCATTAGCTCCATTCGCATAGGACTCATCCGCATTGAGTCCATCCGCATGAGGTCATTCGCATGGGTGTTCATTCGCTTGGGTGTTCATCCGCATGAGGTCCACTCGCACGACTGGGTGTTCATCCACATAGGTGTTCATCCGCATTGGTCCATTCGCATGATGTTCAGTTGCCTGGAGGCCATGCAACTGAAGGGTGTCCATACGCCCAAGTAGGGCTGTTGTACCTGGGGAAATGTGTAGTTTAATTACTGACTTTCGAGGGAAAGTGCATATGTAAGTTTTGACATGGAAATTTCTGTAAGTTCATGTAAGATTACTGTTGAGACCTTAGAGGGTATGTTGGGCATGATGATGATGATGATGTTGCATATTTATGCATAATGTATGTTATGTATGTATGATGTTGCCCTGTATGATGATGATGACTGTGTATGTTGATGTTCCTGATTATGATGAATGTTTATCTTTTCTGTGGCTTTACGTGTTACGTTATAGAATGAATTGAAAGTATTATGTAACGTAAAGTGAAAGATGATGAAAAGAGGAACATGATGAATGCATGCATTAATAATGATGAAAGTAAAGAAAGTCTTGCAAGCCTTGTGTCGGGACACGCCATTAAAAGGTGTTAGCCCAACGGTGTGTGGGTTCGCTACCCCGGGAGGATGCACATCGGGGTCTTTCTTTGTGATTGACCATTTGTATAGAACCATTGTTTCACACCTTATGTACTATGACCAGAGGTGTGGTGCACCGTTATAGAAGGTCTATGACAGGCCTAGGTCCAGGACCATGAACAGAAAGGTATTGCATATGGCAATGGTACACCTAAACTTTACCTTAGGTACTGTGGCCAGAGGTGCGGTGCACTGTTATAGAAGGTCTATGATAGGCCTAGGTCCGGTACCATGAACAGAAGGGTAAGTTTATGGTTTGATGGAAAGGAAAGGATGTAATGATGAAAGAATGTAAAAGTTAATGACGTACGATGAATGAATGAAAGTTAAAGTATGAATGGATGATGAAGATAATAATGATATTATCTATGAGTACATATGATGTATGATCGCATGAAAGTAAAGAACGGTTTTAATGAAAGGAATTGTATGTTTTATTATAAAACTAGAACTCACTCAGCAACGCTGACTTTTATGTGTTTCCAGTTGGCAGGTAATGATTGCTGAGGATGGCACGGGGCGGCTACTCAGCTCTTTTGGATGGCATCTATTTATATAAGGCTTTTGTGATGTAATGCAACAATGTATTTTGTAACTGGTTAACGATGTATTATTTGGCAAAAGCTTTTATAATGAAATGTAACGTCATTTTTAAATGTTTCCACTGCAATGTTTATGTAAAATAAATGGAAATGTATGTTTTTGTGCGATGATCGACCAGCTATAAGCGTCCCGGGAACGGGGCCTTACAAGTTGGTATCAGAGCCGAAGTTTAAGTGAAATGGGTAAATTTTCAAAATAAACCTTAACTTAAACTGAAAATGGGACGAAAAGGGAATGGGATGCCAATCTGAGTATCTACGTGCCATCAGGTATTTTCGTAATGTTAACCGGTATTATGTGCGCATGTTATGTGGTTATGTGTTGTTTGTAGATTTAAATACTGATGTAGTCAGGACAGGTAATGCTTGGGGTATGAAGAGTAAAGTAAGTGGCTAATCACAACTAGCCACTGTAATTAGGGACTTACTATACTTGACATAAACTGAGTTGTTCCCTTGAATGACTATGTTGGTGTTTGAATCTTTCAGTGTGTTAGAGAATGGCGGTGGTAGATCTTCAAAAGCTTCGAGGGGTGGAGGTCATGGTGGGCCTGGTGCTGAACCGCGACCCAAAAGAGGAAGGCCTAGGTTCGAAAAAGTGGTTCCTGAAGAACCTGAGACCCCTTATCCAGAGGTTGGGGATGAGAGTGCTAACTTGAGGGCCTCGGTAAAGGAGGCTGTTGTTAAAGAGGTGCATCAAGTCATGCAGACAATCTTACCGTCTGTGGTGACAGAAGTTATCAAGGTCGTAAAGGAAGGGGAAAGGAAGGAGAGAAACAGGTCTTCGGGAGGACGAGAGCAACCGGAGCCTGAAACGGTTTTCTCTGATAATGAAGAAGAGGAAGAAGAAGAGCCTGCGCCGGAGGCGGCACGAGGCTGTAACTATGGGGCTTTTCAGCGATGCAAGCCCCCTACTTTTGATGGTAACGGCGTTGCTGCTGCTGCTCACCGATGGGTGAGAGAAATGGAAGCCTTTTTAAACATCAACGAGTGCCAGGAGGATCAGAAAGTAAAGTTTGCTGCCCATTCTTTTGTGGACTCAGCTTTATGCTGGTGGGATAATATTGTCCAAGCTGAGGGTCGTCGGGCAATTGGGTGAATGAGATGGTCCGAGCTGAAGAAGTTGGTGATTGAGGAGTTCTGAACTCACTAGGAGATGGACAAGGTTTAGAGGGAGTTCCTGCAGTTGGAGGCGGGAACCATGACACATCAGCAGTACACCACAAAGTTCAACGAGATGGCGTGTTTGGTGCCGGATCACGTGAGGCCTCTGACACGGAAGATTAAGAGGTACATTCAGGGTTTGCCAGTGGATATATATATATATATATATATATATATTGTACTTATGCATGCTTGCATGCATGCACAACCATTTACGTATGCATGTATCCATATTATAACCTTTTGATACCAAATATTAAGTGATCCAAGTACCCCAACCATATATAACCAAACAAACACCGAAAATACAAAAACACAACCCAAACAAACACCTCAATACAAGATAACATAAAAGAAACTTGACATCAAAACAAAACTAAGCAAATCTCATACACTTAAACCTTAAACCTAAGCAGCATTTAAGATTAAGACTCAGTTCATTAGAACCTTTAGTCATCCGATTAACACCCTAAGTATTGATTAAACTTGTAATAATAACTTGGTGACTCATTAGCCTTCTTGTTCGACACCTAGCAACATTAGGACACCTTGGGCATCTTCAAAACCGCCACCTAGCAATGACTAACCTAAGCTATAATAACCACCTCATCACCTAAGACTAGGAATAATCATGAAGACTCCCCTATATCTACACCATCGGCCGAAGACTCCCCATGTCCACCATCTTTTGAACAAACACAACCATTACAACTCTTTCGGTTACCACTACCATAACCGAACGCCACAACCATCTCCACCTCCACTCTTCACCTTACGGACACCCCACACCACCCGTATATCACCACCATCTTCCACACCCTCTACACTCTCGGTTCCTTCTATCAAACTAACCGCAACTTGAATGCTCAACCAATCTTGCACTGGTTCAAGGGAAAGCGAGACTTTGAAGCTCAAGAACAATCACTCAACTCAATCCCTCGGAGTAAAAAGCTACTAGCAGCTATCATCACCCTCTCCCTCTGTCAAAATCAAGGTTCTATCCTCTAAACCATAACTAGTTAAGATTACAAAGACTATACATGTGTTTAAACAAACACATATGACTAACCCTTTTGATTTAACATTCAAGATCTTCATAAAGCTTAAAAACATATCAAACTTATTTTAAGACAGTAAGGAAGTTTTCAGAATCTGAAATAAATAAAGTAAATCTTGATAATCAAAATTATAAGAGGAAATTATCAACAAAAGGGTTAAAAACCTAGGTGCAACTTGTTAAATTCAATTTATTATGTTAAATACTATGATTGTGGTAACAAACATTGAAAGTCTGTTTAGAATATTAAGAAATATAGTTCTGTAAATTTTGATGCCATTTCTATAAGTAAAATAATTTAAATAAATTATCTAAGTATTTAAAAGAAAAATTCATGCTGGAAGAACCGACCTGGCAAATGTGTGGAAAAATTATATATTGATTATTACAATTTATAGGACTTACAGAAAACGTTTCGTGACCAAACTCAAAGATATGTCTAAGTTATGAATTTTTAAATGTTCTGCTAACTGAAAATCGGGAAAAATACTTAAACTGTGAAATAAATTATGAAAAATTTATAGAAAATATGAAAATTAGAGTAAGCAGTCTGTATAAAAATAAGAATTTTTGGACATATTGTGATATTTTTACTGAATATTGGTAAAATGATAAAAATCATGAAAATCGACTCTGCTATGATTTGGGATATGGGAAAATTTTGAGAAACTATAAAAATTATGACAAGTATTCTGGCCAAGTTTGGATATTTTTAGAGGCCCGAATGTATTTCTAATAAATTATTCAAATAATGTAAAAATTATAGAAAATAAGCTGAAAATAATAGTGAAATGAAATTTTATTATATTATGTCTAATATTATGACACACATACTGTAAAAACTTCGTGATGTATGCCTTAATAGGATTTTTGAAATAAGTTTTATAAATTGAGGTGCTAAAAATGTTAAAGAAAAGACATTTTTCTAAACTATGAATATTTTTGTTTATAGGTTATCAGTTGGAGTAAGAGGTGAGATTCATAGCCCCATTTTTATTTCTATAAACTTTTAGGGGAAAAAGCATACTGTTTTTATGAATTGATGCATTACTAAGATTTTTGAGATATACTGTCATTTATGTTACAACCATTAATTCGGATGTGGAACCGTTAGATAATATTGGTAGCGCTACTTAGGAAATATTTTCTGCACCAACAGGATGAGTGTTGTGATGCTATATTATTTGATTTATGAATTATGTTATGACAGTTATGGATGATCTGATTATTATGTAAGGTTTGGTTGTATCTGATGCATCAATAATATTTTGTTTAAAGATAAACATGTGAACTCACCAAATTTATGTTGACTATTTTAAGTATGCTTTTTCAGGAATTCATCATGACTAACAACTTAATGTTCTCTTTTGATGTGTATAATGGTTGGGGAGAGATAATAGGGAAAGTTTGTTGGAATCTGACAGTTAACCTCTATGACCTCAGTGTATCGATGGATGCTCATTTCCATCGTCTCTGAAGATGTAGCTGTTAGATCTTTATGTTGTAATAGGATTATATTATTTTAAATTTTGACTATCATGATTTAATGTAATCTTAAACTTTAATATGAACCTATGAATTATGTTATGTTTATGTTGTTGTGCTATCTGTTAAAAATTTATGAATCAATGAGTTCTAAACAAACAAGTCACACCCTAAGCATTTCACGCTTCCGCCTGAATGTGACAGGTTGGTATCAGAGCCATTGGTTATAGAGAATTAGGTATCATAAAACGCCTAGACTATAACCATAAGCTCGTATTATGATATGCATGATATGTGTATATGTGAATTTTTGTGATTTCATGAATATTCTAACATTACCTCTTAGTAAATTTAAAGGTAAAAGATTTATTTATAATATGTGGAAATAAGTAACTAATTGTTTTGCTCAAAATTATAAAAACACTTTTTACAGCTATGGGCACTGATAATTATCTCAATGAGACTGACCCGTCTGAATATTCGGACCATAACAATTATAAAGAAATCACATCTGAACCTGAACCTCAGCAAGTCCTGGAAACTCCTCAAACTAAAGTTGAAAATAACCATAAGCCAAGATTTTATGTCCGACGTGCACCAGTAACAGTAGGAGGATATACCATTAAAACTCCCAGGAAAAAGGTACGACCCGGAAACAAGTTCAAGGCTAAGCAAGATGAGGATGCAGAAATACAAAATGTTGACTCTCCTAAGAAAAAGGAAAGAAAGAGCAAAAGACAAAAGATGGATGAGGACCAAATAACAACAGCTCAACAGACTCTTAAACAGCTTAAGAAAATTCAACAAGGAATCAGGAGTATTCAGAAGGATGTTAAAGAATTGAAGGCACCCAAGAAGAACATCTTTTCAAGGATATGGAAATGGGTTCATCGAATTATCTTCTAACTCTAACATGCAAAAATCCTTAATAAGAACTTAAATGAAATATATCTTTTGTGTTTGGAATTATTATTTATTATGTGTTAGCTAAAATACTATTAGAAATTTAAAATTCTTTTAACATTGACTACAATTAACTATAGAAAATCATGCCGCCAAGAAGGAACACACAGCCTGTAAGAAGAACGGCGCGAGTAGGACGACCTAGAACCAGGCTTGGAGAAGAAACTCCTGTAAACACAACCACCAATGAGGATGATAGAATCTCACGATTAGTATCACAACAAATAGAGGCTGCTATACCCATACTAGTAACCCAGCTTCAACAAAACCTAAACCTTGGAACAGCGACACCAGGCAACGAAATACCCATAGACGACACCATGAGAGGAGAACTGGAAGAAGGAATATAACTGAAAAAGGATGCTCCTATAAGGCTTTTATGTCATGTAGACCCCGGGAATTTGATGGTAGAGGCGGAGCTGTACAAGCCCTACGCTGGTTGGATGAGATGGAATCAACCTTAGAAATCAGTAAATGTGCCAACAACAACAAAACCTTGTTTGCTTCGCGTTCACTAAAGGGGGAGGCACAATCCTAGTGGAAAATGGAAATGCACACTAAAGGTAGGTTATGAATAGATTAAGTTGGGATGAATTCAGGGGTTTAGTAATAGAAAAATATTGCCCCTACAATGAAATAGAAAAATTAGAGACTGAGTTCTTAGCATTAGAAATGAAAGGGGCAGCACATCGAGAGTACACTGACAGATATAATGAACTCTCAAGGCTAGTACCACACCTGGTGACCCCAGAAGCAAAAAGGATAGGGAGATATATTTGGGGATTAGTACCACAAATAAGGGGGCTAGTAAAATCTGCTATGCCTAAAACTTTTCAAGATGCCATAAGCCTATCAGGGAGCTTAACTGACGAAATGATAAGAAACGGATCATTGAGTAACCCTAGATCAAGAGAGAAAAGGAAATGGAATGATGATAACTCAAGAGGAAAGTTTAGAGGAAATTCCCAGAAAAGGATAGCCCGACAACCCACCCGAAACTTCTTAGGAATGACACGGGAAAAGAAACCACAAGCTGAAAACCAGCCATGGTGCAGTACCTGTCAAAGATATCATCAGGGCAATTGCGCAATGGTAATATGTTACAACTGCAAGAAAAAGGGACATATATCCCGAGACTGTAAAAGCCCCACTAACCCAAAACCAGTCTGTTATCAATGTAGAAACAATAACCACTTTCGAAACGAATGTCCACAACTGAAGGGTAAGGCTCCGGTTAACCAAAACAACCCTCGGGGAAGAGCATTTGTGATGCAAGCTGAAGAAGCTCGACACGAACCGGAGGTTGTAACGGGTACATTTCCTATAAACAATCAGTACGCTACTGTACTATTTGATACTGGAGCAACCCGTAGTTTTATTTCAAACACGTTTAGACCACTGCTTGACCTAACCTCAGAAAAGTTAAATAAAAAATATATGATAGAACTAGCTGATGGTAAGATAATTGAAGCCTATGAAGTCATTCCTAACTGTACTATAAATCTAGATGAAAATTATTTCAATATAGATTTGATTCATATTGATTTAGGAGGATTTGATATTGTTGTGGGAATGGATTGGTTAAGTAAAAATCAGGCTGAAATAGTATGTGGCAAGAAAATGATAAGAATTCATCTAATTAATGAAAATAGAACACTTTGTATATATGGTGAAAAACCTAGAGGTGTCATGAAGATAATTTCCTGTAAGAACGCACAAAAATGTTTAAGGAAGAAATGCTTAGCTTTCCTAGCTCATATTGTTGACACCAAGATAGATAAAGTAAACCTAGAAAATGTTCCTATCATCAATGAATATCCTGATGTATTTCCTGATGAATTACCTGGTTTACCACCCCCTCGTCAAGTAGAGTTCAAAATTGAGTTAATACCAGGAACAACCCCTATTGCTAAGGCACCCTACCGTTTAGCACCCACAAAAATGAAGGAATTAATGAGCCAACTTCAAGAACTACTGGATAAGGAATTTATACGTCCTAGTGTATCACCCTGGGGAGCACCCGTTTTATTTGTTAAAAAGAAAGATGGAACGTTTAGAATGTGTATAGACTATAGGGAACTTAATAAGGTAACTGTGAAGAATAGGTTTCCCCTACCTAGGATAGACGACCTATTTGACCAATTGCAAGGATCTAGTTACTTTTCAAAGATAGATTTAAGATCAGGATATCATCAGTTAAGAGTGCAGGATGAGGACATACCAAAAACAGCATTCAGAACTAGGTATGGACATTATGAATTTCTTGTAATGCCATTTGGATTAACCAATGCTCCAGCTATATTTATGGATTTAATGAATAGGATATGTAAGCCTTATTTAGACAAGTTTGTCATAGTTTTCATAGATGACATTTTAATCTATTCCAAAAATAAGGAGGATCATGAACAGCACTTAAGGTTGACTTTAGAATTATTAAGAAAAGAAAAATTATATGAAAAATTCTCAAAATGTGAATTCTGGAAAAGGGAAGTGCAATTCCTTGGACACATAGTTAACCAAGAAGGTATACAAGTAGATCCGGCAAAAATAGAGGCTGTTAAGAAATGGGAAGATCCCAAAACACCAACAGAAGTACGCCAATTCTTAAGACTGGTCGGATATTATAGGAGATTCATAGAAAATTTTTCAAGAATAGCTCAACCCCTTACTGAATTAACTCAAAAGGATAAGCCACACATTTGGAAAGAAAAGCAAAAGGCTGCATTCGAACTTTTAAAAAGTAAATTATGTAGTGCACCTATCTTGTCATTACCAGAAGGGACTGATGATTTTATAGTATATTGTGGCGCGTCTCGTCAAGGATTTGGATGCGTGTTAATGCAACGGAATAAAGTAATTGCCTATGCCTCCAGACAACTTAGGGGAAGTGAAAAGAATTACACTACTCATGATTTGGAATTAAGAGCAGTAGTATTTGCACTCAAGATCTGGAGACATTATCTGTATGGAACGAAATGTACAATATATACAGATCATAAGAGTTTACAGTACATATTTGATCAGAAAATGCTGAATATGAGACAAAGAAGATTGATAGAACTATTAAGTGATTATGACTGTGAAATCATATACCATCCGGGTAAAGCAAATGTAGTAGCAGATGCTTTAAGTAGAAAGGATAGAGTTAAACCATTACGGGTACGTGCCATGAGAATGGAACTACAATCAGACCTATTAAATCAAATATGGGAGGCCCAACAAAAAGGTACATTGGAGATGAAAGGACAAATAAAAGATTTGGAAGAAGATGCAAATAGAATTTTAAAGTTCAAAGGAAGAACATGGATACCCGATAATGATATACTTAGAAGAATCATACTATAAGAGACACATAAGTCGAAATATTTTATGCATCCAAGAAATAACAAAATGTATAAAGATTTGAAAAGCCATTACTGGTGGCCTGGCATGAAGAGATCAGTCGGAGAATTTGTAGAAAGATGCAATACATGTTAAATAGTTAAAGTTGAACACCAATAACCTTCAGGATATCTGCAACAACCCGAGATTCCAGAATGGATATGAGACCAGATCACCATGGATTTTGTAACTAAACTACCAAGAACCTCAAGTGGGTATGACACAATTTGGGTTATAGTAGATAGATTAACCAAATCAGCACACTTGTTGCCAATTAGAGAAGATTATAAAATGGAGAAATTAGCAAGAATTTATGTGCGAGAAATTGTGTCTAGACATGGAATACCCATCTCAATTATATCCGACAGAGACAGTAGATTCATATCTAGGTTCTGGCAAACCCTACAAAAAGCTTTAGGAACCCAAATAAACCTTAGTACAGCATACCATCCGCAAACAGATGGACAAAGTGAAAATACAATTCAAACATTAGAAGATATGTTACGTGCTTGTGCATTGGATTTTGGTGGCAATTGGGATATACATCTACATTTGATAGAGTTTTCTTATAATAATAGCTATCATTCCAGTATTGGAACCGCCCTATTTGAAGCCTTGTATGGAAGAAAATGTAGATCACCACTATGTTGGAATGAAGTAGGAGATAGGCAACTTATAGGCCCTGACCTAATTCAAGAAACATCTGACAAAATCAAGGAAATCAAAAATAAAATAGAAGACAGCACGTGATCAACAGAAAAGTTATGCTGATAAAAGAAGAAAACCACTAGAATTCCAAGTTGGAGATAAGGTTTATCTGAAAATATACCCACAAAAGGAATCATTCGATTTGGAAAAAGGAGTAAATTAAACCCTAGGTATATTGGACCATTTGAAATCACTGATAAAGTTGGCCCAGTTGCATATAAGTTAAATTTACCTCAAGAATTAAGGGAAGTACACAACACTTTTCATGTGTCCAATCTAAAGAAATGTCTAACAGTTGAGGCATTAAAACTTCCAGTTCAAGAAATAAGGATAAACAGGAAGCTTCATTTTATGGAAGAACCAATAGCCGTATTAGACGCAGAAGTGAAAAGGATAAGAAGGAGTAAAATTCCCATAGTGAAAGTTATGTGGAACGCTAGGAGAGGACCAGAATATACGTGGGAAAGGGAAGATGAAATCAGAAGAAAGTATCCCTATTTATTTTAAGTCAGTGATTAGATAAGTGAAGATCATGATAGGTTGGACTCACTTTAGTATAGATGTTTACTTTTCATTGTAATAGGACTTGTGTTAGTTTCAGTTTGTATTTTGATAGTTATTAGCAGTTTTGGCAGTCCAGCGAAACTGTGAGCGAATCTATAGTTTCGCTCACAGTTTGCTGTTGTAACATCTCATATTTTTCTGTTAATTAAAAGTTAACCGTGTTAATTTTTATATGGTTATTTATGCTAATTATGAAACGTGGTGGACTTTTTATGACTTTTTGTTTAATTTTAAGTTTATAAGTTAATGAAATAGTAATGATTATAACAATAATAATATTAACAATGTTAATCGTATTAATAATCATAAAAATAATAATGATAATAATAATATTATCAACCATAATAATAATAATAATAATAATAATAATAATAATAATAATAATAATAATAATAATAATAATAATAATAATAATAATAATAATAAGGATTCTTGAACAATTAATACTTAACAAGTTATATTAAAGTTTAGGGGGTCATTGTGTCATTTTACAAACTTTAAATAGGTGTTTTATGCATAAAATGATAAATAATAAACTTGAGGGACCATTTGTGTGAATTGAGAAACAAACCCAAACCACCGCTTTTTTTTCTTCCCCCCCCCGTTTTTCCGGCATCAATTCCGGCCAACATACGGCGGCTCCGGCGAGCCCTTAAAACACCAAATCGTTCGATTTCGAAACCTCTAATTGATCTGAATCGTTTCACATACGTGTTTAGAACTTGAATGCGCTCATTAATTACAATTAAACGACCGGTTACAAGGAAGAATCGAGGAATAACCGACGGGTTAATCTTAGAGCCGTTCGAACGTTAAAGCACAATAATAATCCAATTAAATCAACATAAACAATCATCTACCCATCACTAATCGTTTACAATCATCAATTACACCTGAAACCCACGAGTTCACCTTGTTCGATTACCCTGTTCGTCGCAAACCTGCAAGCTAAACGAGAGCCACCTTCCGAGTGTTTTCAACTCCAATTGATCGGGGTTTTTGCATCAAGAACACTATTCGAAGCTTCCCACGAGATCAATTTGGTTTCCATCATCTTTTACATATCTATCAAACTCGGTTCTTGGCCGAGACCTGCTCTACACCAAAGGGCATCGATTCGATCTCAATCAAGTGAGTAAATCACATCATCATCCTCGGTTTTTCTTAATGAACAAAAGCCCTATGATTAATTTGGCTAATAAACTCGAATTGATCTTCAATTTGATCGAACATGGTTCTAGGGTTTATATGGGAATTTGGGGTTTTCATTCGAAATGGTTTTTAAGATTTAAAACCAGGTTATAACCGCGGCTGGAAGCCTTGGTTCACTGGTTAAGACTTTGCACCCCTTAACATGAGGTCCCGGGTTCGAAACCCGGCGCCCTCATGTATTTTTTTAAGGGTTTTATTAACCTTAATTAAGTTATAAAAACTTTTTAATATATATAAAAATTATTTTTATAAACTTTAAATATTTTCAAAAGCCACCATATATTTTCTGTATTTTTCTTTTAGTTTAAATAATTATTTTAACATTTTAACAATAATTATTCATGAATAATAAAATGGATTACAAATAATAATTAAAAATTATTATTGTTTCAAAACGTTTCTTTTCAATTAATATTGTTTAATAGTACTTAATTCTTTTTGTTATAAAAATTTATTCAAACTTTATGAAACCTTCAAAATGTTATAAGTATCTCTTTTCACATTTTTGTATAAAATATAGATATATATTTTTTTTAGGAAATAAATGATTTTCATTTGTTAAATATAATTATTTAACAAACCCCAAAATCCACTTAACCCTGGTACTCATTAATTCGTTAAACCCATTATGTTTAAGCTTAAATCTTGTAATATCTATATACTAGGGTGCATTGTGAAGACTTTACGTTGGAACGACGATTACTATATCTTATTAATCATCTAATATATACTTATTTGAACAAGTGAGTTTTCCTTGTCCCCTTTTTACATTTTTCACACTATTTTGGGGTGAAACATGATTGCTTATACTTGATACACTTATACACGTTTGAGACTTGTAAATCACATGCAATTCAACTTATTGTTTGTCATGGTTATTTGTGTATTGTAAGTGTTTATATGAGATACATAGTTTGTTTATAATCATTAACTGTTGCTAGCCTGGCGACGTCTTAGATCTTTGGGCCTGACAAGCCTATTTGGTGCTAAAGTCGAGGTATTGCCGACTCCTAGGGGCCGTACGCTTGTGCACTAGGGAACCAAATACACTTAGCCAATCTTATATACTTGTAATCAAGTCGAGGTTTGGTTGTAACGATATGTGTTCTATAACCTTACTAGCTTATAATCCATGACATGAATTGCTACTTGTAATCTTATTATGTATGAAAACTTGGAAACTCACCAACTATTTTTAGTTGACTCTTTATTTTCATCATGTTTCAGGAAATCCCCAAGTTTAAAGTGGACATTTGAAGCTTGCAATAAAACTAGGACTTGGACCTAGTTAATTAAATAAAACATTATGTTATGTTTGTGTTATGTTGAACTTATTTCTTTTTGTGACTTATGGTTGTATTTCATTTTAATACTTATGATAATAATATTTGAAATTTAAATATAGCGTTATGTGGCTGTGAACAATCTTAACCCTCACATCTCGACGTTTCCGCCGTCAAGGTTGGGGTGTGACAGATTGGTATCAGAGCCCATAACTATAGGGATTTAGGTTATTTGACATGGTGACCTAGACTATAGCTTATGCATGAACCTCTTAGAAAAATATTTATATTCTTGGAAATATATATATTGTTACATGCTACATAATGCTATACCTTACGTATGTGCAACTTGATGTCTTAGCATAGGTTTGCCTTGTAATTGTTGAAACTTTGTTACTCGTCTCCTTAAACTTACCTTTGACACTTTGACTCTCCCCGACAAATGAAACTTCTTAATCTTATTCTCGACGACACGTGGAATTGTATACTTATGCTTATGACTTAAATCCTTAGACTTATGTCTAATCTATGTAAAATCCCATCAAGGTTTTGATTTCATGAACCTAAGATATTTGTGTGACACATAGACACCTGTATTCTGGATTTCCTGGCAAAAGGCCCTCGGGCTAAGGCAATCATATCGCATAAATCCTACGGGACTAGTTATGCTTACCTGGGGATTTCTGGGATGAGTGATAAACTATGGTCAACATACACAAATTTCTAAGGCAAGTGGGTCAACTTACCTTGACGTGTCAACGTTTCCAAATGGTAATGCGTTACCAAATGGAACCATTCCATGTGCCTTACAACTTTAGCCTTATCCTTGTTGAACTATGACCCTTGTTATTCCAATTCTCGTATCTAACTCATTTTGTATATTCCAGCATGTCTCGTCATCATGGAAAGCGTGGAAGTTCCGATCGTAAACTAGCCGCCATGATTGCTCGTCAAATGGCTGCTGTCATCCCGACCATGGTTGCTGAACTTAATAGCACCTTACTGACCAATGGTAGCAACAATGGTAATGGTCATGGAGAGAACAGCAACAACCAAAATGGGAACAACCAAAACGGGAACAATCGAACTTGCACCTTCAAACACTTTAGTTCTTGCAAGCCCACTAGTTTTAGTGGCAAGGAAGGAGCCACTGGTCTTCTTGAGTGGTTCGAAAGCATGGAGAATACCTTTATCAATTGTGAGTGTCCCGAGGCACTCAAGGTTCGTTATGCTACTAGTGTGCTCCAACAAAGGGCACTTACCTGGTGGAATAGCGAGAAGAGAAACCGTGGACCCGAAGCTGTGCAAGCACTTACCTGGGAGGAGTTCAAGAACATCGCTATCGCGAAGTTCTGCCCACGAAGTGAGTTGCAAAAGTTGGAGGAAGAATTCTGGAACTTGAAGCAAAATGATGGTGATCATTTGGCCTACTCAACTAGGCATCATGAGTTGAGTTTACTGCTGCCTCACATGGTCGACACTGTCCCCCGCAACATCGAGAAGTTCATTAAGGGTGTACCACCCCAAATTCAAGATGCTGTGGTGGGTAGCCGACCCACAACTTTGGAAGAAGCCATTACTATCACCGCTCAACTCACCGAGAACCATATACGAGCGGGCACCATGTCTGTGAAGGGTGCAAAGAAGGTAGAGAAGACGGCTACCGAGGCTGTTAAGGAGACCAAAGCTGAACCGTCTTACAACAACAACAACAACAAGAAACGCAAGTTCACACCGGCGCGCAATTATGCTGTGGCTGCACCCAAACAACCTCAAAGACAACTTGTTCCTGCGGCTGCACCTGTGGCACAAGTGCCTGGGGCTAGGGCTTATGCTGGTCCCCAGCCTATGTGCAACATTTGTAGATACCATCACCCGGGAAACCAACCATGCCGTATTTGTACCTTATGCGGTAAATATGGTCACTTGGTGGCGACTTGTCACCGTGCACCTAACAACAACGCCGCCGTGGTCACAAATCGTGTTTGCTACAACTGTGGGGAACCTGGTCATTTCCGCCCACAATGCCCCCGTCTTGTGGGTAATGTTCCACAAGCCCGTGGACGTGCTTTCAACATCAACGCGAATCAAGCACAAGCAAACAATGATGTGGTGAATGGTATGTTCACTTACCTTTAACTTTTGTAATCTAATTCTTTTCATGTGTTGCCTATGTCGTTAAATACCCTTAAAATTGAACAGGTATGTTCCTTATTAATAAAACTTATGCCTATGTCCTATTTGATTCTGGAGCCGATAAGAGTTTTGTTTCGTTAGAGTTTGAACCCATACTTGCTAAGCCACATACGAAACTAGGAAGACCTCTTACCATTGAAGTTGCCGATGGAGAACCGATCACCGTTGATGTCATTATTCGTGATTGCATCTTAAGTCTTGACACACATGATTTTCTTATCGATCTTATCCCTATGAAACTTGGAAGTTTCGACGTCATCATTGGTATGGATTGGTTAGCCAAACACCATGCCGAGATCATTTGTTTCGAGAAGTGCATTCGCATACCGTTACCCTCTGGAGATACTTTGAAAGTGTTCGGTGAGAAATCTTCCAAAGGGCTTAAACTCATGTCTTGCACTCAAGCCCGAAAGTGCTTAAGCAAGAAGTATATGGCCTTCTTGGCTTACGTGGTCAACACGAAAGTCAAAGGGAAAGAACTTAAGGATGTCCCTATTGTACGAGACTTTCCTGAAGTATTCCCCGATGACCTTAGTGGTTTACCTCCCGTGCGTGAAGTCGAGTTTAAAATTGACTTGATACCGGGAGCAAACCCCGTGGCTAAGTCACCATATCGACTTGCACCATCGGAAATGCAAGAACTCTCTAGTCAACTTCAAAAGTTATCCGAGAAGGGTTTCATCCGTCCTAGTTCTTCGCCTTGGGGTGCACCTGTACTATTCGTGAAGAAGAAAGATGGAACGTTTCGTATGTGCATCGATTACCGTGAGCTTAACAAGCTTACCATCAAGAACCGTTATCCTCTTCCTCGTATCGATGATTTGTTTGACCAACTTCAAGGAGCTGCTATCTTCTCGAAGATCGACTTACGTTCTGGTTACCATCAATTGCGAGTCCATGATGATGATATCCCAAAGACCGCGTTCCGTACTCGATATGGGCACTATGAGTTTATGGTGATGCCTTTTGGTTTAACCAATGCTCCTGCTGTCTTCATGGATCTCATGAATCGAGTATGCAAGCCCTATCTAGACAAGTTTGTGATCGTCTTCATTGATGACATACTTATCTATTCAAAGTCCAACACCGATCATGAACTGCATTTGAGATTGGTTCTTGAGTTGTTAAAGAAAGAGCAATTGTACGCGAAGTTCTCGAAGTGTGATTTCTGGCTCGAGGAAGTTCAATTTCTAGGACACGTGGTGAATAGCCAAGGAATTCACGTTGATCCTGCAAAGGTGGAAGCTGTGAAGAATTGGTGTGTTCCTACAACTCCTACCGAAGTTCGTTCTTTTCTTGGTCTTGCTGGTTATTATCGGCGATTCATTGCCAACTTCTCGAGGATCGCGAAACCGCTCACTACTTTGACACAAAAGAATAAACCATTCGAGTGGGGTCCCGAGCAAGAAGAAGCTTTTGAAGCGTTAAAGCACAAGTTGTGCAATGCTCCTATCTTGACCTTACCCGATGGAAACGACGATTTCACCGTGTATTGTGATGCATCTAAACAAGGCCTTGGTTGTGTTCTCATGCAACGAGGGAAAGTCATAGCTTATGCATCGAGACAATTGAAGGTTCACGAGGTGAATTACACAACTCATGATCTTGAGCTTGGTGATGTTCTCTTTGCTTTGAAGATTTGGAGACACTACCTGTATGGCACGCAATGTATAGTCTACACCGATCACAAAAGCCTTCAACACGTTTTTAATCAAAAAGATCTCAATATGAGACAACGTCGTTGGGTGGAGTTGATTAGTGATTATGATTGTGACATTCGTTACCATCCTGGTAAAGCAAACGTTGTAGCCGACGCTCTAAGCCGAAAGATTCACAACAAGATGATCTCATTCCAAGAAATTCGCGATCGACGACAATGGTTCGACACTTTGGGTGAGTTCGATACTGAGATCCGACTAGATGTCAACGAGACCACTGTACTGCTACAAAACCTGAGAATAGATAGTGACATCGAGTCTAGCATCCTGGAGGCTCAACAAATGGTACAACGAGAAGGAAGAATGAGGGATGAATTGGAGCATAATCTTCTAACCCGATTGGAAACGAAACCCAATGGGTTGATGTACTTCGCCAATCGAATTTGGATTCCAAATCGCGATAACCTCCGTACCTTCATCATGAACGAAGCTCATCAAAGTCGTTATTCTATTCATCCTGGCTCCGATAAGATGTATATGGACCTGCGTGGTCAATATTGGTGGCCTGGAATGAAGAAAGACATAGCGACTTATGTAGCTAAGTGTCTTACGTGTACGAAGGTTAAAGCCGAACATCAACGTCCAAGTGGATTACTTGAGCAACCCGAAATTCCATGTGGAGTGGGAAGACAATATCCTGACTTCATAACAAAGCTACCACGAACCTCCCGAGGACATGATAGCATTATGGCGTGGTGTTGACCGATGGACTAAGTCGGCACATTTTATACCCATTACGTGACACTTACAAGACATAAAGTTAGCTCGTATTTACGTTGATGAGATTGTAAGCGTCATGGGGTACCTCTGCACATATATATCCGACCGAGATGCTCGCTTCACTTCACATTTTGGTCGTCTATGCAAGAACTCTTGGGTACACAAACTAGATCTAAGCACGGCTTACCATCCTCAAAATGATGGTCAAACGACGTCTAGCGAACGATCCAAACCTTGGAGGATTTGCTACGCCTTTGTGTTCTTGACTTTGGTGGCGATTGGGATACGCATCTACCGCTTGCGGAATTTTCGTATAACAATAGTACCACTCGAGTATCAAGATGGCACCGTTCGAAGCACTTTATGGTCGTAAATGTCGTTCACCGATCTGTTTGGACCGACATTGGTGAAAATTCATCACTGGTCCTGAACTTATACAAGAGACGACCGATAAAGTTTCTGTCATTCGCAAGAACCTTGAAGTGGCGAGAAGTCGTCAAAAGAGCTATGCTGACAAACGACGTAAGCCATTGGAATTCCAAGTTGGGGAGATGGTTCTTCTTAAAGTTTCGCCGTGGAAAGGTGTGGTTCGCTTTGGAAAGAAGGGCAAACTGGCTCCAAGATTTGTAGGACCTTTCAAAATCCTGAAAAGGATTGGGAAAGTGGCTTATAAACTAGAGCTACCTTCCGACCTTAGTGGAGTTCATCCTGTATTTCACGTCTCGAATCTGAGAAAGTGTTTGACTGACGAAAGTCTGTATGTTCCGTTGGAAGACATTCAGATTGACGAGTCATTACATTTTGTTGAGAAACCTGTTGAAATCATGGATCGCATTATGAAGAAGACTAGAACCACAACAACCCCAATCGTCAAGGTTCGTTGGAAAAATAAACGTGGCGCCGAATTTACTTGGGAACGTGAGGAGCATATGAAGAAGAAATACCCGTTCTTATTTGCATAGTTTCATTTCTTTTAATTTCGGGACGAAATTCTTTTAAGTTGGGGAGACTGTAACATCTCATATTTTTCTGTTAATTAAAAGTTAACCGTGTTAATTTTTATATGGTTATTTATGCTAATTATGAAACGTGGTGGACTTTTATGACTTTTTGTTTAATTTTAAGTTTATAAGTTAATGAAATAGTAATGATTATAACAATAATAATATTAACAATGTTAATCGTATTAATAATCATAAAAATAATAATGATAATAATAATATTATCAACCATAATAATAATAATAATAATAATAATAATAATAATAATAATAATAATAATAATAATAATAATAATATAATAATAATAATAATAATAATAATAAGGATTCTTGAACAATTAATACTTAACAAGTTATATTAAGTTTAGGGGGTCATTGTCATTTTACAAACTTTAAATAGGTGTTTTATGCATATAAAATGATAAATAATAAACTTGAGGGACCATTTGTGTGAATTGAGAAACAAACCCAAACCACCGCTTTTTTTTCTTCCCCCCCCGTTTTTCCGGCATCAATTCCGGCCAACATACGGCGGCTCCGGCGAGCCCTTAAAACACCAAATCGTTCGATTTCGAAACCTCTAATTGATCTGAATCGTTTCACATACGTGTTTAGAACTTGAATGCGCTCATTAATTACAATTAAACGACCGGTTACAAGGAAGAATCGAGGAATAACCGACGGGTTAATCTTAGAGCCGTTCGAACGTTAAAGCACAATAATAATCCAATTAAATCAACATAAACAATCATCTACCCATCACTAATCGTTTACAATCATCAATTACACCTGAAACCCACGAGTTCACCTTGTTCGATTACCCTGTTCGTCGCAAACCTGCAAGCTAAACGAGAGCCACCTTCCGAGTGTTTTCAACTCCAATTGATCGGGGTTTTTGCATCAAGAACACTATTCGAAGCTTCCCACGAGATCAATTTGGTTTCCATCATCTTTTACATATCTATCAAACTCGGTTCTTGGCCGAGACCTGCTCTACACCAAAGGGCATCGATTCGATCTCAATCAAGTGAGTAAATCACATCATCATCCTCGGTTTTTCTTAATGAACAAAAGCCCTATGATTAATTTGGCTAATAAACTCGAATTGATCTTCAATTTGATCGAACATGGTTCTAGGGTTTATATGGGAATTTGGGGTTTTCATTCGAAATGGTTTTTAAGATTTAAAACCAGGTTATAACCGCGGCTGGAAGCCTTGGTTCACTGGTTAAGACTTTGCACCCCTTAACATGAGGTCCCGGGTTCGAAACCCGGCGCCCTCATGTATTTTTTAAAGGGTTTTATTAACCTTAATTAAGTTATAAAAACTTTTTAATATATAAAAATTATTTTTATAAACTTTAAATATTTTCAAAAGCCACCATATATTTTCTGTATTTTCTTTTAGTTTAAATAATTATTTTAACATTTTAACAATAATTGTTCATGAATAATAAAATGGATTACAAATAATAATTAAAAATTATTATTGTTTCAAAACGTTTCTTTTCAATTAATATTGTTTAATAGTACTTAATTCTTTTTGTTATAAAAATATATTCAAACTTTATGAAACCTTCAAAATGTTATAAGTATCTCTTTTCACATTTTTGTATAAAATATAGATATATATTTTTTTTAGGAAATAAATGATTTTCATTTGTTAAATATAATTATTTAACAAACCCCAAAATCCACTTAACCCTGGTACTCATTAATTCGTTAAACCCATTATGTTTAAGCTTAAATCTTGTAATATCTATATACTAGGGTGCATTGTGAAGACTTTACGTTGGAACGACGATTACTATATCTTATTAATCATCTAATATATACTTATTTGAACAAGTGAGTTTTCCTTGTCCCCTTTTTACATTTTTCACACTATTTTAGGGTGAAACATGATTGCTTATACTTGATACACTTATACACGTTTGAGACTTGTAAATCACATGCAATTCAACTTATTATTTGTCATGGTTATTTGTGTATTGTAAGTGTTTATATGAGATACATAGTTTGTTTACAATCATTAACTGTTGCTAGCCTGGCGACGTCTTAGATCTTTGGGCCTGACAAGCCTATTTGGTGCTAAAGTCGAGGTATTGCCGACTCCTAGGGGCCGTACGCTTGTGCACTAGGGAACCAAATACACTTAGCCAATCTTATATACTTGTAATCAAGTCGAGGTTTGGTTGTAACGATATGTGTTCTATAACCTTACTAGCTTATAATCCATGACATGAATTGCTACTTGTAATCTTATTATGTATGAAAACTTGGAAACTCACCAACTATTTTTAGTTGACTCTTTATTTTCATCATGTTTCAGGAAATCCCCAAGTTTAAAGTGGACATTTGAAGCTTGCAATAAAACTAGGACTTGGACCTAGTTAATTAAATAAAACATTATGTTATGTTTGTGTTATGTTGAACTTATTTCTTTTTGTGACTTATGGTTGTATTTCATTTTAATACTTATGATAATAATATTTGAAATTTAAATATAGCGTTATGTGGCTGTGAACAATCTTAACCCTCACATCTCGACGTTTCCGCCGTCAAGGTTGGGGTGTGACAGCTGTTTTGGTTCACTCGGCGAACTTATGTTCTGCCGGGCGAAACTATAGTTTCGGCATGACAGTTTCGCTTGTAGCGAAACTGTCAGCGAAACTATGACTGCTATATATACTTTTGTTATTTCATTTTGCATGATAAGTTTGCAAAACCCAAAACGTGGAATTCTGTTGCAAACTATCATTCTCAAGCAGTTACTTCATTGAAATACATTGTGCTTATTGTTATTGAGTGAGTTTGTTCATTTGAATATCAATTATGTCTTGATTCATCATATTCATCTCTCAAATGTTTGTTATTTGGCTTATGTATGTGATATTGATCAAACTATTCTATCAATTGTACTGTTCATCGATCACATGGACCAACAATATGGTATCAGAGCCTTAGTGCTCTTGATTTGTTGAGTTTTGGTGTTTTGGTCAATATCTAGGTTCAATCAATTCTCATTGGATTATCAGCTGTTTTTGGGATGGAAATTGATTGAATTATGCTTGTTCTTCATTGAGGAAGATTCTACAATCATCAGATCTCAAATTCATTGAGTTTTGGATGATTTTGGATTGATTTTAAGGTGAAAAAGGGTTTTCAGATCGACGAGCGAAACTACAGTTCTTACAGCGAAACTGTGATCTTCATTCAGCGAAATTGTGAGTTATTTTGGATTTGAAGTTGTTTTCTAGAATTTCAGCGAAAGTATCTCTTTGAACGAAAGTTCAGCAGTGTTTTTGATCAATTATCAAGCGAAAGTGCTGCCGAATTTATTTCTGAACGAAAGTTCAAGCTTGTTTCCTGCGAAATTAGCAGCGAAACTAAGCAATTGTTGTCTCTGATTCAAGCGAAAGTGCTGCTGAAATTGCAAGAGAAAGTGTCTGTGTTTGCGAAAGTATTTGTTTTAGCGAAACTGTTAAGCAAGTCTACTTTCTCAGCGAAGTTATTAGCGAATTTGTCAGCGAACTTACCAGCGAAATTACCAAACTTTCTGCGAAATTATCATGTCAAAATTAACTACTCTCACACTTGCGGATCTTGAAAGTGTTGCTCCTAATAGACCTCCAAGACTCATTAATGGAGATAATTTTGAAGATTGGAAGAGATGTATCAAGGCTTTCTTTTTCTATACAGATCATAATCAATGGGAATCGATTATTTCAGGTCCTCATATACCTACGGTTACAGTTGGTGATGTCGTTTCTCAGAATAAAGATCCATCTTCTTATACTGAAAGAGATCTGAAACTGATTGATCGTGATCAAAAAGCATTTGGTGCTCTAACTCTCTGCTTGGCTCCTGACATCTACAATCGTTTTGCAGAGCATAAAAATGCTAAATCTCTTTATGATGCTCTCTGTGAATTCTTTGATGGGAATGCAGATCTGGTGAAAGACAAGAGTATTCAAGCTGAAAAGGAGTTTAACTCGTTTGTAGGATATAAGAATGAAAGTTTGACAGATCTTACAAATCGATTCTTAACTGTTTCAAGCACTCTGAAGAAATATGATGAAAGACTCTCCAACAGCGAACAAGTTAACAGACTTCTCGATTCACTTCCACCACAATGGAGTCTTCAAGTGAGGATGCTCAAACAAGAAAGAGGTTTTACAGATTATAAGCTGATGGATATCATTAATAAGTTGAAATCTTTTGAGTTGGATATGAAAAGAAGAGAATTTAACCAGACTATGATGCCCACACCTGGTTTTTCTCAAAATGCTGCTTTATTGTCATCCGCTGCAAACTCTCACATTCAGAATCCAATTCAAGGAGGGAGCAATACAAGTAATTTCTCAAGTGGTAGTAATCATGTTGGAAAGGAATTGGGAAATTCTAAGGTGAATGCTGAAACTACTATTCCATCTGAAACAATGGCTCTTTTTGGAATGTTTGTTCAGAGCTATGAAGCTCTTGTTGCTGGTGAATTGAAAGGTAAAGGAATGACTATGGAGGATATGTATCAAGTTGATCCTGATGATTTGGAAGAGACTGACATTCAATGGCAAATGGCAATGTTAACTTTAAGAGCTCGGAGGTTTATGGAAAGAACAGGAAGAAAGAACTTCGGTGGTCAATCATCAACCTCAAAACTAGGATTTGACAAGTCAAAACTGAGATGCTTCAACTGTAAACAATTGGGACATTTTAAACGTGAATGTCCATTACCAATTGTAACAGATCCTAGTAACACTGGAGTGCCAAGATTGACAGAGAAAGTAAAGGAAGAGGGAAATTCAAAAAAGGAGTCAGCCTTGATTTCTAATTTTGACTGGAGTGCAGAGGTGGAAGAAACCAGATCTGAAATAAATCATGCTTTAGTTGCTGAGATTGTGAAAAGTGATGAGATGGAAGTTGAGAAAGATGAGTTTGTGCTGTTTAAGGAATTCAAAGGAGAGAATGAATCTTCAGTAAAGGAGAAAGAAGAGAAAGATGATGGAGAGAAGAAAGAGAAAACTACAGATTCAAAAGCTGTGAAAGAAAAAGAGAAGGATGATGCGGCCGCTACTGTTGAGGAAAGGAAATCGAGTACTCCAGTATGCATGTGCGATAAAGCTTTAGCTGCCGAAAAGATGGTAATGGGACTTCCTTATGAGGTAATACAGGATATGTGTTCATCTGCTTGCAAAATTAGACTTTTGGGGTTTATAAGGCTAATCGTTTGTTAATTGATAATGAAAAGGATTTAAAACGCATTAATGATGAACTTAAATTGAATGAATCAAAATATTTTGTGAAATTAAATGAGGCTTTAAAAGAAACTGATCATTTAAAAAGAATTGTTTTGGAAAGGAATGTAGAGATTAATACTTTGACTGAACGAGTTGCTCTGGCTGAATTTGAAGCAAGCAAACTTCAGTCAAAGTTAGATAAATGGACTATTTCTGGAATGAAACATGATGATCTTTGTAAATCTCAACGGGGAGCAAGAATTAAAACTGGTTTGGGTTATGAAAATGTACAGGTTTATCCTCCTCCTAGTACATATTGTTATTCTCCTATGCCTGTTCCTCATCCTTCTAATGATTTAATCAAACAGATACTGATAGTATGTCTGCAGGTTTAGTTGGGAATAACTCTAAGTACATTCGTGAAGACTACGACTATGGACCAACTAGTGGGCTTGGATGCACTAGTTCTAGTACACCTGAAAAACAGCAGTCTGTTTTAGATAATAAGTCTAGTTTAAATTCAGTATTTGTTTCTAGTTCAAATGTAACAGACTTGAATGTCTCATGTTCTCCTGATTGTTCTATTTCATCTTGTAATTCAAATCTTAATAGTGATGATTTTTGTTCTGGTTATGAATTCAATGAATCTGATGTTTCACCTAAAACAACTGAGCAACTTAAAACTAATTCTTTTGAAAAGTTCTTTTCTCAACCTATTCCATCTTTTATACCATTAAATATGACATCTTCAGAAAAATGCAGTTCTCCTTCATCTGAAACTGGTACCAATGGTACGAGTTTTACTGATTTGTCAGAAGAATCAAGCTATGATTTTGTAAAGAATAATTCTGAGTCAAATAAACAAAAACATCATGAGATGTATGAGACATTCAGTGATGTTGATTCTAGTTTGTCTGAATGTGATGAGGAGATTATTATTGATCCTATTTTTACCTCATCACATCATCGATCTAGATTCAAACATCATTGTTTCAGGTGTGGTGAAGAGGATCATCTTATCAAAAATTGCCCTTTGATTGAAAGATCCTCTAATAGAAATTGTTTTGGGAATAAATTGACAAAATTGGTTAATAATTTCTTTCATAAAAAATCAGCTTCTTTGAAAACAAAGGTTGTTCAATCTTGGGTCCCTATTACTCCTGGCTAAATGATTTGTTCATTCATTTCAGGGATCTTCTTCAAAGATTGTAAACAGTCTGTGGCATGTTGATAGCGGTTGTTCCAAACACATGACGGGATTAAAGGATTTGTTGACTAATTATCGAATTATCAATGGAGGATATGTGGCATTTGCTGGAGACAAGAAGGGTGGAAAAATGATTGGACAAGGAGAAGTTACTAATGGCTCTCTTACTCTTGAAAAAGTCAACCATGTTCCTGAATTGGCATTTAATCTTCTGAGCGTCTCTCAAATTTGTGATAAAGATATTCCAGTTCTATTTAAATCTGACGAATGTTTATTTTTGAAATCAGAGATAGCTGTTCCAGAAGATTTAATTCTCATGCGTGCTCCAAGGAAACACGATACATATCTTCTTGATATGAATTCTAATGAGTCAAAAGCTACTGCAACTTGTCTTCTTTCAAAAGCATCAACATCTGAGTCACTCTTGTGGCATCGTCGATTGGGCCATGTCAATTTTAAGATAATTAATAAATTAGTAAAGAACAATCTTGTTAGAGGACTTCCTTTAAAAGATTTCTCTGTGTCTGAAAAATGCATGGCATGTGCCAAAGGGAAACAACATAAGAAATCTCATAAGCCTAAACTTTTAAATAGTATATCAAGTCCTCTAGAGTTGTTACATACTGATTTATTTGGGCCAATTAGTGTTAAATCCATTGCTAAAAAGTCCTTTTGTCTTGTTGTTACAGATGATTTTTCACGTTATTCATGGGTGAGATTTCTTGCTCACAAAAGTGAAGTTGCTGAGGAATTGCAGAAATTAATCATTTCTATTGAATCAGTCAGTAAGAAAAGAGTTATGGGATTAAGAAGTGACAATGGTACTGAATTTAAAAATCAGATTCTTGACTCATTTTGTGCTCAAAAAGGGATTGTGAGACAATTTAGTGCTGCAAGAACACCCCAGCAGAACGGAGTTGCAGAAAGAAAGAATCGTACTCTTGTGGAAGCTGCTCGTACAATGTTGATAGAATCCTCATTACCTGTCATCTTCTGGGCTGAAGCTGTTAATTGTGCTTCTTATGTTTTAAACAGAGTGCTAATTGTGAAAGATAAAGTGAAGACTCCTTATGAACTTTTTCATAAGAGGAAGCCACTAATTGATTTCTTTCGCCCATTTGGATGTTCTTGTACGCTTCTGAATACTCAAGCTCAAAAGACCAAATTTGGGGCTGTTTCTGATGAATGTTACTTTGTTGGATATTCTTCTTCACAAAAGGCATACCGAGTTTACAACAAAAGAACACGTATTGTTCAAGAGTCATTTTATGTTGATTGGCAAGAATCAAATCCTTCTGAAGTTAAATCTGAACCTGCATGGTTCTTTGATTCCGATACTGTGTTCAATTCATTTAATTTGCCAATTTTCGATGATGATACGTCAAGTCCATGTACTCAAACGAATATTATTCCATCATCTTCATCGTCTGTTCCATCAATTCCACAAGTAACTGATGCTGTTTCAATTGATGTCAGCTCCTCGTCTCCGATGCCTGATCAAGCACCATTATCTGATTCTTTATCACCTACATCTCCTAACTCACCTGATTCATCACCTGTCATTAATACACCTTCATCTACTCTTTCTCCGGCGGCTGAAACTTCTTCAACTATCTTTCCTTCTTCTGGAGATTATAAAACTTTGAAAGATCATCCGCTTGATAATGTAATTGGATCTGTTTCTGATGGTGTTCGCACACGAAGTCAATTCGGTCTAATTAATGTTTGTCTTTTCTCATGCTTCATTTCTCAAGTTGTTCCTAAAAATGTTCATGCTGCTCTACAAGATCCGTGTTGGGTAGAGTCTATGCAGTTGGAACTTCAACAGTTCAGGAAGCTTAAGGTTTGGACTTTAGTTGATTTACCTCCCAACAAGTATCCAATTGGTACAAAATGGGTGTTCAAGAACAAACCAGATGATCGGGGTGTGGTGGTGCGAAACAAATCTAGACTTGTAGTGCAAGGCTTTGCTCAAGAAGAAGGTATTGATTATACAGAAGTCTTTGCTCCAGTTGCTCGTCTTGAAGCAATCCGTATATTTCTTGCTCATGCTGCTCATAAACAATTCAAAGTGTATCAGATGGATGTGAAATGTGCTTTTCTCTATGGCGACATTGATGAAGAGATATATGTGTGTCAACCACCAGGCTTTGAAGATCCTGATTTTCCTGATAAAGTGTATAAGCTTGATAAATCTTTGTATGGACTTCATCAAGCACCCAGAATCTGGTATGAGACTCTTACACAATATCTTTTAAGCAATGGTTATTCTCGTGGTACCATTGATATGACCTTATTTAAGAAGGAGGTGAATGGTGAAATGATCTTTGTTCAAGTGTATGTCGATGATATTATTTTTCGATCTACAAACTCTAAATTGTGTAGAGAGTTTGAAGAAGTGATGAGCCAACGGTTTGAAATGAGCATGATGGGAGAAATGTGCTTCTTTCTTGGCTTGCAAGTTGAACAACAGAAAGAAGGAATTCTTATTCACCAAGAGAAGTACATTAAAGATATTCTGAAGAAATTTAAAATGGATGATGCGTCTACTGAAATGACTCCTTTTACTGCTCAGACGTGTCTCACTCCAGACGAAAATGGAAAACCAGTTGATCCTCATCTTTTTCGATCTATGATTGGCTCTCTCATGTATCTTACTGCAAGTCGTCCTGATATCACTTTTGCTGTTGGTTACTGTGCTAGATATCAGTCGGCTCCAAAGGAATCTCATGAGAAAGCTGTCAAACGAATCTTTCGTTATCTCAAAGGATCATCTCGTCTCGGATTGTGGTATCCATATGGTGGAAATTTTGATTTACATGCTTATTCTGACAGTGATTCCAATGGTTGCAGGTTAAACAGAAAATCTGTGTCAGGAGGATGTCAATATTTGGGTAATTGTCTGGTATCTTGGCAGAGCAAGAAACAAACAACAGTTTCTCTTTCTACAGGGGAAGCTGAATATATTGCTGCATCTAGCTGCTGCTCTCAAGTTCTCTGGATACAACACCAACTGATTGACTATGGAATTAATTTCCTTCATACACCTTTATTCTGTGATAATGAGGCTGCCATTGGAATCGCTAAAAATCCTATTCATCATTCTCGCACAAAGCATATTGAAACCCGAATTCATGCGATTCGTGATGCTCAAGAGAAGGGTTTCATTAATATTATTCCCATCGATACAAAAAATCAAAAAGCTGATCTTTTCACAAAAACGTTTGATAAACCTCGTTTTTATGAATTGATTTCTATGCTTGGGTTAATATCTTTTTAAATTTTCATTTTCTATTTCTTTGATAATAATTTATAAAAAAAAATATATATAAAAAATACATAAAAACAAAAACCTATAAAAAAAAAAATTCAGTTCCAATTTTTCTATACTTATAGACAAATGAAAATAAAAATTTGGGGGAGTAATATCAGTATTCTGAGATCGAATTTAACATGATGAGAAATGATTGTATATTCTCTAAATATTTCTTATTTACATGACCAGTAATTCTATGAGAAATGATAGTAACTGTCTCTAGATTCTGCTTCATAATAAAAAAAATAAAAAGAAATGGATCAGATTCTTTGACGATATGCTTGATAGACTCAGCCTGATGAATGAAGTAGATAGCAGCTTTATGATTAAATTAAACTTTATGCTTAAGAATGCCTGGATTTACTCATTCATTTTGGATTGCACAAAAACTGAGTCCTGACAAAAATGGATTGAGAATGAATCTTTCGTTCATTGTGCTTTGTTATGTCATCATTCTCTGCTGTTTTATTTTGTGTTAAGATGTCTTGTGTCTGTGCTTATCTCCTTTGCTGTACGGAAGTACTGACCTGGAGTGATGATCTCCTCTGCTGTACGATAGTACTGACCTGGAGCTCTCATCAGCACATGTTCAAATGGTTATCTCCTCTGTTATACGTGAGTATAGATCTGGAGCTCTCACCATTTTGATATAATTATGTCAAATCATCTTATCGATGAATTTCTCTCAGAATGAAATATTTTGTGTATAATCATTTATACACTTATTCAAAAATTTTGTTTCATGAAGATTGATTCATATTCAATAAATCCTGAGGTTGGGTGAGGGTTTTTACCAAATGATTGTGGGGTCTTAGCATTCTAAAGCATCTAATCGAACCTTAAATGAATCATAAGCTGTTGTTTGAAAAAGGATAAGGCATGAGTTTAAGTGGATAATTATATCAGCAATCGTTATTGATTTGTTCTAATTTCTGTGGTTTCTGTGCAGATTGTGATCAGATCTTGTTTTCAGTATGATCTCATGACTGGTAGATGATTTTTTTTAATCATCATTATGTTCTAAAATATTTAGAGAATGTGATCTCTGATTATTTTAGATCTCATTATGTGATGTGCTTCCCTTGGGTATTATTGTTAATAAAAATAAAAAAATATATATAAAAAAAATAATACAAAAATATATAATAAAAAATAATAATAATAATAATAATAATAATAAAAAAATATAAAAAAATATAATAATAAATAAAAAATAAATAAAAATTTTGGTGCGAAATTATTCTTTCGCTGACAGCTTCGCTGAGCGAAACTGCAATTTCGCTAGGTTAGCTTATAAGTTGTTAACCAGTTATCTTTTAGCGAAATTACAGTTTCACTGAGCGAAACTGTAAATTCGCTGGACGAATTTATAGTTTCGCTGCCAGCGAAACTATTGACTATATAAGTCAATTTTGCGAATTTTTCTTCATAACTTCGCAAATCAGGTTCAGGTCGTCTGTTAGGGTTTTTATGCTTAATATACGGCGATATTGATTTGAGATTGGTTTTTGGACTGATTTTGAGTGTTTTTCTCTTCAGATGTGAGTTTCGAACGTTTATTGATCATTTAATCTGGATTACATCTTGTTTCTGATAAGCGATTTGGATTTGTCGCTTCGGTGGTTTCGCTGTTCGTTCAGCGAAACTACCGAAGTTTCAGCGAAATTGAACGAAAGTTCACTGTCTTTCAGCGAAACTGTAAAGTTATGCTGTCCGAGCGAACTTAACAGTTTCGCCATATCTTATCTAATTTCGCAAAGACTAATCCTTATTTCACAGTTTCGTCCATAATTTCTCAAGTCAGCGAAACTAATTTGTAACAGCGAATCTAAATTAATTTTTGGTGAAACTAATTGCGAAACTACTTTGAATCATTCTAATCTTGTCGAAAATACTTTTTGTTCTGCGAAATTAACAAGTTTCTATGAGCGAAACTATAGTTTCGCTCGTCGAAACTGTTTGATTTCCTTGACGAAACTGTCTTTAATTCAGCGAATCAATCATGTCTTAGTGAGCGAAACTATTGTTTCGCTTGCCGAAATTAATTGTTTCTTTTGTTTGTATCTTATTTTTCTTATTTTCAGTATTTCTTATTCAAATTTATTTGTTGATATTTTCAGATTATTATGGCGAATCTAAAGTTTGACGAGAGGAATAACATTACTGCCATATTAGATGATACTTTGCCTAAAGCGGCCGGATTTCGAGATTGTATTCGATGGCTCCAAAGATCACCCATTGCATATGCTATCTCTCATTCTCCCACTATCTATGATCTTCACATTAGAGACTTTTGGAGGTCAGCGGAATACAACACCGGAGGAGATGTTCAGAGGATCACAGCTAGAGTACTTGATCATGATATATCTATTACTGCTGAAGATGTGTCGAGGATTCTTAGACTGGACGATGATACTGGTGATGAGGTTGATATGACAGAATCTGAAGTATTCCAAGCTTTCCGGCAAATGGGATATGAGGGACCAGTCTTTGGGTCGAGGAAAGAGATTAAAAAGTCATTTTTATCTAAAGAATGGAGATATATAGCTCACGTGTTTATTATGTGCTTAGATCACCGTAAGGGTGGATCAGATGGACTTAATCTTGACTGGGCCAAAGCTATGGTGATATGTTGCAAAGGAGAGAAGGCAAACATTGCTAGATTGATCTTCGCTTGTATGGCAGAAAATGTGATGGCGGTGAAAAAGGATAAATGGTTATTATATCCTCGTTTTATTCAGATGATTATTGATGATTTGATTCCTGATGTTCCTAAACACGGTGAAGTTAAGAGATTGGTTCAGATGAATCCTCGGATATTTGCAGATTGCTGTGCTATACGCCATGATTTCAGTGGTAAAATAACCCATCTCTAGGAGAATATGTACCCACCAGAGCGATGGAATTATATCAGACGAGTCGATGAGTCTGAAAACAAAAGAGCTGAAGAAACACGGGTGAAACAAGCTGATGCAGCTAAGAAACGAAAGAGATATGCAAAGGAGAAAGATTATGATTTTGAAGAAGATATAGATACACAAGCTGAAGAGATAAGGGTGGAGAAGGAACGAAGGTCTAAAAAGAGGACTGACTTTGTTGAGCCTGAACGAAGATCAAAACATAGACATGAGGGTTTCACAGCTGGGAAAGAAGCAAGTGCTGGTCTTGATGAGGATGTGATTCGTGGTCTAAATACTTCATTGGCAAATGAGTTAAGTATGATAAAGACCAAACTGATGAATCAAGAGATTCGGGAACAACAGAAAGATGAGGTCATGGATGGAATGAAAAAGATGTTGATTGATCAGAACAGTTTGATTAAGAAGTTATTTGAAGAGATTTCACAGATGAAGGCTGCTGCTGGCCTACCCAGTCAACTAACTCAATCTGAGTTAGATGATATGACTGATATATCTAAGTACCCATTCTTGAATGTTGGTACCTCATCAAAGGTAGGAGAGGGCACCTCTGGAGCAGTTGACACTGAAACAAGAGAACAAGAGATTCCAAGAGAAGAGGCTGGTAGAAATGATGAAGATGAGATTGTTGAGGCTGAGTTTGTTAATCTACAGTTTGACTTTGATAAAGATATTTTGGGAGAAGAAGTGATTGTTAAAGCTACTCATGAGGAGACATCAGATAAAGGTAAAGGTTTGATTGATGAAGAAGAAGAGGAGGATGAGCAGTTGATTGATTATGATTCTGAGCTGGAATTCTATGAAGTAGATGAGAGACCTCTAGTGTATGTGGCTAAGAAGGGAGATGATGAGAATGATGTGTTTGAGATGGATAAGAGTGATTGGTTGATAAAAGAGAAGGAGGCTGAAGAACTCACCCCTCTGTTTCAAAATATGGAGGGTTTGAGCAGAAAGGAAGCAGACAAGAAGATAATCAGCTGGTGTTATAATCCTTTCTTAAAGATGTTTTTGATTAAAAGAAGAGGAGGTAATATCAGTTACATGCTCAAGAGGAAGGCGTTTAAGACCTTGCCTAAGTGGGATCTGAGACGATTAGCTACCTTGCCTTTGATTAATGCTAATTTAAGTGAAAGGGCAGAATTTCTGGAAAAGGAGATTAAAAATGGTCTAAATGATAATTTTGAATCATTTGGTTTTATGAAGGCTGAACGAAAGAGATCTAAGAAAGACAAAGACTGGGAGACAGGGAAAGGGAGAATTGTGTTGAGAGTTAAACCGCCTAAGACTGTAAACATAGTAAGACTGGCTGATCCTCTTCCTCCTCGTTTACAGGACTTTGAGAAGTGGTTCTATGATAATAACACCGGGGAGGCTGTGATTAGAGTCAAACAAGGAAGAGAATTTAGGGTGTTTGACCCAATGGAGTTATTCAGCTTTTGTGATGAAGATCTTTTGATTCTCTGTGAAAATCATATAAAGGCGGGGGCAGGTGAGGAAACAAGAAAGGAGGCAAGCTTGTTTATGAATGTGGCGAACAAAATAAGGGGAGTTCGGGCAGAGGTAAAAAGTTTAGCTGAAAAGGTGAGAGCACAAGATGACTTGACTATGGATGTTCAAGACTTAACAAGGCAGTTTGCTAGAGCTAGTGGTCATTCACATGAAGCTGATGAGGCAGGAACTAATCTTGGAGAATCAGTGGCTGAAGCTTCTCAAGACATTGCTGCAGGAGGAGTTGAAGACAGATCAACAGCAGCTGAGGAAACGGGAGCTGAAGAGCCGAACGAAGAGCAGTGAAGACAGTGAGGTCCAATCTAGGGGGAGTATTGAAGATCATGATAGGTTGGACTCACTTTAGTATAGATGTTTACTTTTCATTGTAATAGGACTTGTGTTAGTTTCAGTTTGTATTTTGATAGTTATTAGCAGTTTTGGCAGTCCAGCGAAACTGTGAGCGAATCTATAGTTTCGCTCACAGTTTGCTGTTTTGGTTCACTCGGCGAACTTATGTTCTGCCGGGCGAAACTATAGTTTCGGCATGACAGTTTCGCTTGTAGCGAAACTGTCAGCGAAACTATGACTGCTATATATACTTTTGTTATTTCATTTTGCATGATAAGTTTGCAAAACCCAAAACGTGGAATTCTGTTGCAAACTATCATTCTCAAGCAGTTACTTCATTGAAATACATTGTGCTTATTGTTATTGAGTGAGTTTGTTCATTTGAATATCAATTATGTCTTGATTCATCATATTCATCTCTCAATTGTTTGTTATTTGGCTTATGTATGTGATATTGATCAAATTATTCTATCAATTGTACTGTTCATCGATCACATGGACCAACAATAAGTTCCTCTCAACTTTAGGTATTACTCTAATAAATTTCAGGACGAAATTATTTTTACGGGGGGAGAATGTGACAACCCTAAAAATATAGGATTTCATATGTTAATATTTTAAACCATTATATATATATATATATATATATATATATATATATATATATATATATATATATATATATATATATATATATATATAGATATATATATATATATATATATATATATATATATATTACTCTATATTTGAGGAACTTGTTATAAATTATATATGTTATGTGAATATATATGTATGTTGTACGTATGCATGCTTGCATGCATGCACAACCTTTTACGTATGCATGTATCCATATTCATAACTTTTTGATACCAAATATTAAGTGATCCAAGTACCCCAACCATATAACACCAAACAAACACCGAAAATACAAGAACACAACCCAAACAAACACCTCAATACAAGATAACATCAAAGAAACTTGACATCAAAACAAAACTAAGCAAATCTCATACACTTAAACCTTAAACCTAAGCACCATTTAAGATTAAGACTCGGTTCATTAGAACCTTTAGTCATCCGATTAACACCCTAAGTATTGATTAAACTTGTAATGATAACTTGGTGACTCATTAGCCTTCTTGTTCGACACCTAGCAACATTAGGACACCTTGGGCATCTTCAAAACCGACACCTAGCAATGACTAACCTAAGCTATAATAACCACCTCATCACCTAAGACTAGGAATAATCATGAAGACTCCCCTATATCTACACCATCGGCCGAAGACTCCCCATGTCCACCATCTTTTAAACAAACACAACCATCACAACTCTTTCGGTTACCACTACCATAACCGAACGCCACAACCATCTCCACCTCCACTCTTCACCTCATGGACACCCCACACCACCCATATATCACCACCATCTTCCACACCCTCTACACTCTCGGTTCCTTCTATCAAACTAACCGCAACTTGAATGCTAAACCAATCTTGCACTGGTTCAAGGGAAAGCGAGACTTTGAAGCTCAAGAACAATCACTCAACTCAATCTCTCGGAGTAAGAAGCTACTAGCAGGTATCATCACCCTATCCCTTTGTCAAAATCAAGGTTCCATCCTCTAAACCATAACTAGTTAAGATTACAAAGACTATACATGTGTTTAAACAAACACACATGACTAACCCTTTTGATTTAACATTCAAGATCTTCATAAATCTTAAAAACATATCAAACTTATTTTAAGACAGTAAGGAAGCTTTAAGAATCTTAAATAAATAAAGTAATTCTTGATAATCAAATTTATAAGAGGAAATTATCAACAAAAGGGTTAAAAACCTAGGTGCAACTTGTTAAATTCAGTTTATTATGTTAAATACTATGATTGTGGGAACAAATATTGAAAATATGTTTAGAATATTAAGAAATATAGTTCTGTAAATTTTGATGCCATTTCTATGAGTAAAATAATTTAAATAAATTATCTAAGTATTTAAAAGAAAAATTCATGCTGGAAGAACTGACCCTGGCAAATGTGTGGAAAAATTATATATTGATTAAAACGTTTCGTGACCAAACTCAAAGATATGTCTAAGTTATGAATTTTTAAATGTTCTGCTAACTGAAAATCGGGAAAAATACTTAAACTGTAAAATATAAAAAATTTACAGAAAATATGAAAATTAGAGTAAACAGTCTGTATAAAAATAAGAATTTTTGGACATATTGTGATATTTTTACTGAATACTGGTAAAATGATAAGAATCATGAAAATCAAATCTGCTATGATTTGGGATATGGGAAAATTTTGAGAAACTATAAAAATTATGACAAGTATTCTGGCCAAGTTTGGATATTTTTAAAGGCCCGAATGTATTTCTAATAAATTATTCAAATAATGTAAAAATTATAGAAAATAAGCTGAAAATAATAGTGAAATGAAATTTTATTATATTATGTCTAATATTACGACCCACATACTGTAAAAACTTCGTGATGTATGCCTTAATAGGATTTTTGAAATAAATTTTATAAATTGAGATGCTAAAAATGTTAAAGAAAAGACATTTTTCTAAACTATGAATATTTTTGTTTATAGGTTATCAGTTGGAGTAAGAGGTGAGATTCATAGCCCCATTTTTATTTCTATAAACTTTTGGGGGAAAAAGCATACTGTTTTTATGAATTGATGCATTACTAAGATTTTTGAGATATACTGTCATTTATGTTACAACCATTAATTCGGATGTGGAACCGTTAGATAATATTGGTAGCGCTACTTCCTGCACCAACATGATGAGTGTTGTGATGCTATATTATCTGATTTATGAATTATGTTATGACAGTTATGGATGATCTGATTATTATGTAAGGTTTGGTTGTATTTGATGCATCAATAATATTTTGTTTAAAGATAAACATGTGAACTCACCAACTTTATGTTGACTATTTTAAGTATGCTTTTTCAGGAATTCATCATGACTAACAACTTAATGTTCTCTTTTGATGTGTATAATGGTTGGGGAGAGATAATGGGGAAAGTTTGTTGACCTCAGTGTATCGATGGATGCTCATTTCCATCGTCTCTGAAGATGTAGCTGTTAGATCTTTATGTTGTAATAGGAATTATATTATTTCAAATTTTGAATATCATGATTTAATGTAATCCTAAACTTTAATATGATCCTATGAATTATGTTGTGTTTATGCTGCTGTGCTATCTGTTAAAAATTTATGAATCAATGAGTTCTGAACAAACAAGTCACACCCTAAGCACTTCACGCTTCCGTCGGGATGTGACAAAATGTGGGAAGGCCGGGGCATATAACCAAGGAATGTCGTACGGTCCAGTGCTTTAACTGTGGCGTGGAGGGCCACATGAGTAGGGATTGTAAGAAGCTGAGGGCTGAGGGTTTCAGGGTGAAGAAGACGGGAAGTGAAGGACCGAGGGCGAGCGCCAGGGCATTCACTATGACACAGGAGGAAGCTAGGACGGACCCTAATGTTGTGTTCGGTATGTTTCTAGTGAACCAAACTTTAGCTTCTGTGTTATCTGATTCTGGTGCTAGTAAAAGTTTTATTTCTGCTGCTTTCTGTGCTAAGCTGCCTGTTAGTAGTAGACGTGTTGATGCGCCCTTTGATGTAGAAACTGCCATAGGTAAGTCTACCCGGATTTCTGAGATGATAAAAGACTGTGATGTGGAACTAGAAGGTCATAAGTTTCTTGTTAGACCGTTTGTGATGACCTTAGGTGGTTTCGATTTGGTTCTTGGGATGGATTGGTTAGCGAACTACGAGGCGAACATTGTGTGTCACAAGAAGATGATTCGGTTGACAGCGCCTGACGGGAGTTCGGTGACGGTTTATGGTGATCGGGTCATGACGATTCCGAAAGTAATTTCGATGGCGGTGGCGGGAAAGTGTATGAGGCGTGGATGTAGTGCCTACTTGGCCTATGTAAAGGATGTGGATACGCCAACACCACAACTAGCCGATGTACCGGTTGTGTGTGACTTTCCAGATGTGTTCCCAGAAGACTTACCAGGAGTGCCACCTGACCGAGAGATCGAGTTTCAGATTGATCTAATACCGGGTGCCCAACCTGTTTCCAAGGCATCGTATCGGCTGGCTCCGACGGAGATGAAAGAGTTGATGGAGCAGTTTTAAGAATTGCTTGATAAGGGGTTCATTAGACCGAGTATCTCTCCTTGGGGTGCTCCGGTACTTTTCGTGAAGAAGAAAGACGGTAGTATGAGGATGTGTATTGACTACCATGAGCTGAATAAGTTGACGATAAAGAACCGATACCCCTTAACGAGAATCGATGATTTGTTTGATCAGCTTCAAGGTGTCAGTTGGTTTTCAAGGATAGATCTTCGATCGGGCTACCATCAGTTGAAGGTGAAAGAGCAGGATATCCCTAAAACAGCTTTACGCACGCGATATGGTCACTATGAGTTCCGTGTCATGTCTTTTGGTTTGACCAATGCGCCAGCTACTTTTATGGATCTAATGAATCGAGTGTGTCGGCCGATGTTGGATAAATCAGTGATCGTGTTTATTGATGATATCCTGATTTATTCGAAGAGCGAGATAAAGCATGCCGGTCACATTCGGGAGGTTCTAAAGACGTTGAGAAGGGAGAAGTTGTACGCCAAGTTCTCCAAGTGCACGTTCTGGTTGCGCGAGGTTCAGTTCTTGGGTCATGTGGTGAATCCTGACGGGATTATGGTGGACCCGGCAAAGGTGGAGGCGGTTATGCAATGGAAGTCACCAAAGACGCCATCCGAGATTCGTAGCTTCTTCGGTTTGGCGGGCTACTACAGAAGATTCATTCAAGACTTCTCTAAGATCGCCTCTCCACTAACTAAGTTGACCTGGAAAGATGTGAAGTTTGTATGGGGTCAAGCTCAAGAGAAGGCGTTCGAGGAACTAAAGGCGAGGTTGACTCAAGCTCCTGTTCTGTCATTACCCGATGGAAGTGAGGATCTGGTGGTTTATTCTGATCCTTCCTACTCGGGGTTGGGGTGCGTGTTGATGCAGAGGGGAAAGGTTATAGCCTATGCATCCTGACAGTTGAAGGTTCATGAGGTCAATTATCCCATTCATGACTTGGAGCTAGCAGCCGTGGTCTTTGCGTTAAAGATTTGGAGGCACTATCTTTATGAGACGAAGTGCACCATATTCACTGACCACAAGAGCTTGAAGTACTTCTTTGAGCAGAAGGACCTAAACATGAGGCAGAGACGACGGTTGGAGCTCATAAAGGATTACGATTGCGAGATCCATTACCATCCGGGCAAAGCCAACGTGGTGGCGGATGCCCTTAGCCAAAAAGAGAGGCCCGAGCTGATTCGGGTGAAAGCATACTAGTGATCATGACCTCGAATGTGATGAAGCAAGTCAAAGAGTTTCAAGATGAGGCATTGAAGGAAGATCATCTTAACTCTGAAAGAATGAGAGGTCTGGTCGCGGAGTTGGGTGAAAACACACTTGGTGTTAGAACCAGATTTGGACGAATGTGGATTCCTCTTTTTGGCGATCTACGTATGAAGATCATGGATGAAGCTCACAAGACTCGATACTCTATTCATCCCGGTGCTACGAAAATGTACTACAACATGAAGAAAGATTATTGGTGGCCGGGTATGAAGCGTGATGTAGTGGAGTATGTGAGTAAGTGACTTACTTGCTTGCAAGTGAAGGTCGAGCATCAGAAGCCGTATGGGAAGATCCAACCTTTGGATATACCGGAATGGAAGTGGGAGCACATCACCATGGATTTCATTACAAAGCTGCCGCGTACCCCGAAAAGGTATGATGCCATATGGGTGATAGTTGACCGTCTAACGTAGAGTGCTCACTTTCTACCGATCCGCGAGACATATTCATTTGAGAGGTTGGTCGATCTATTCATCAAGGAAATTGTAACTCGTCATGGTGTGCCGGTGTCTATTGTGTCTAATCAGGACACCCGGTTTACATCTAAATTTTGGAAGAAATTTCACGACGTTATGGGGATGAGGTTACATATTAGCACGGCTTATCATTCCCAGACTGATGGTCAGTCAGAAAGGACCATTCAGACATTGGAGGACATGCTTCGGGCATGTGTTATCGATTTTGGAGGAAGTTAGGATGACCACTTACCGTTAGCTGAATTCTCGTACAATAACAGTTATCATGCCAGCATTGGTATGCCCCCATATGAGATGCTATACGGTAGGAGATGCAGAACACCCATTTGTTGGGGTGATATTAGTCAGAAGGAGTTAGGGAGCGTCGAGGTGATCGAGGCTACGACTGAGAAGCTTTAAAAGATCAAAGCCTTCATGAAGGCAGCCAAGGATAGACAGAAGTCGTATGCTGATAAACGACGTAGACCGATTGAGTTCCAGGTGGGTGACCGGGTTATGTTCAAGGTCTTACCTTGGAAGGGCATCATTCGTTTCCGAAAGCGGGGCAAATTGAGCCTGAGGTACATAGGCCCTTTCCGAATCATTGCTCGAGTAGGAGAGGTGGCCTATAGATTGGAGTTACCGGATGAGTTAAGTGGAATTCACCCGACATTCCATGTATCTCACCTAAGGAAGTGCTTGGCAGATGAAGATATGATTGTTCCACTGGAAGATATCGAAGTAGACGAACGGGTCAATTATGTGGAGCAACCAGTGGCAATCATCCATCAAAAAGAGAAGAGGCTGAGGAATAAAACGGTTCCACTTGTGCGTGTACAGTGGAAGCACAGGAAAGGGTCCGAGTCTACGTGGGAGACTAAAGAAGAAATGGGGCAGCATTACCCACGTTTGTTAAAGGAATAATAGGTTTCGGGGACGAAACCTATTTAAGGGGGGTGGACTTGTAACACCCAGTTATTTATTTTGAAGCTGACGAATGAAGAAAAAGAAATAAAGTCCAAAGTCGGGGGACCAAACTCGCCAACGAGAGAAAGTTGGGTAAGTGGAGATATTTGAAGGGAGAGGGCAGCCATCACCCTCACCCCACACCCAAAATTCAGCAATAGAGAGAAAGAAGAGAGAAAAAGGGAGAAAAGTTGGTTCGGGTGGATTCAAGAGTGCCAAATCGTCGTGTAGCGGGTCCAATCGAAGCTCTACTTCTCGGTGTGGTTTGTGTGAGTTCTAGGACCCCTCTTTTACATGTTTTCAAGCGATTTTGGGGATGGAACACATAGAAAACCCGTTTTTGTATGTGTGTGTGTTTGACCCATTTGTATGTGTTTGCGTGTGATGCGTTTGGAGTTTGTTTCCGGGCTTGTGTGTGGTTGAACGGTGTTATGGTATGCATTCCTAAGGTTTAGGATGGTTGATTTAGGCTTAGAATGAGTTTGGATGAGTTTGGAGGTCAAAAATGGCAGATTGGGTACGGGATGAACTCCATTCTGCATCAGCTAGGGCTAGGCGACCGAATGGAGGCCTTACGGCCGATTGAGGTGCGATTGAGGTTCATTCGCACGATTGAGGATTCATTCGTACGATTGAGGGCCCAATCGCATAGGTGCTCATTCGCATTAGTTTCATCCGCATGAGGTCCATTCGCATTAGCTCCATTCGCATAGGACTCATCCGCATTGAGTCCATCCGCATGAGGTCATTCGCATGGGTTTTCATTCGCTTGGGTGTTCATCCGCATGAGGTCCATTCACACGACTGGGTGTTCATCCGCATAGGTGTTCATCCGCATTGGTCCATTCACATGATGTTCAGTCGCCTGGAGGCCATGCGACTGAAGGGTGTCCATACGCCCAAGTAGGGCTGTTGTACCCGGGGAAATGTGTAGTTTAATTACTGACTTTCAGAGGAAAGTTCAGATATAAGTTTTGACATGGAAATTCCTGTAAGTTCATGTAAGATGACTGTTGAGACCTTAGAGGGTATGTTGGGCATGATGATGATGATGATGTTGCATATTTATGCATAATGTATGTTATGTATGTATGATGTTGCCCTGTATGATGATGATGACTGTGTATGTTGATGTTCCTGATTATGATGAATGTTTATCTTTCCTGTGGCTTTACGTGTTACGTTAATGAATGAATTGAAAGTATTATGTAACGTAAAGTGAAAGATGATGAAAAGAGGAACATGATGAATGCATGCATTAATAAATAATGAAAGTAAAGAAAGTCTTGCAAGCCTTGTGTCGGGACACACCATTAAAAGGTGTTAGCCCAACGATGTGTGGGTTCGCTACCCCAGGAGGATGCACATCGGGGTCTTTCTTTGTGATTGACCATTTGTATAGAACCATTGTTGCACACCTTAGGTACTGTGACCAGAGGTGCGGTGCACCGTTATAGAAGGTCTATGATAGGCCTAGGTCCAGGACCATGAATATAAAGGTATTTGTAACATCTCGTATTTTCGGTTATTAAAAGTTAATTTCGTTTATTCTTTAAGGGTCATTGTTGTCAATCTTGAAATTCATGGGTTATTTGTACATATTTCTTAGTTGCCATTAAATTTTAAAATATGAAAGTTAATAAATAAAATATTAAATCGAACCATAATAATAAATATGAGAATAATAATAATAATAATAATAATAATAATAATAATAATAATAATAATGATAATAATAATAATAATAATAATAATAATAATAATAATAATAATAATAATAATAATAATAATAATAATAATAATAATAATAATAATAATAATAATAATAATAATAATAATAATAATAATAATAATAATAATAATAATAATAATGACAAGTTATAAAAGTTAACAAGTTAGTTTAATATTAAACTTAAAGCTAATAAAGGGGGCTTATTTGTCAATTTGGAAACTTAAAATAGAAGTTTTAAACATAAAATGTCAGCTATTAAACCACAAGGACCAAAGTTGCAAATTTACAACAAAACTCAAACCTTTCCCCTTAGACCCCGTAACTCCGGCAGCCGGCCCGGACACCCTCTGGCCGAGCTCCGGCGAGCCCTAAAACCCACGAAAAACACCCGATTCGTTACCCAAATCGTTCCAAATGAATACATGATTACATTTCGAACTATAATTGCACTTTAATTTGAGCTTAAATTCGACAATGGGTGTCGATTGAGCTCGGTAACCGTCGGCCTTAATCTTCTAACCGTTCGAACATTGAACCTTAATAATAATCTAATTAAACGAGTTCTAACGTTTGTCTCAACGTTTCTAATTCACCAATCTTTCCAATTCTGAATGAAACGAAGAATTAACCCTCAAATTGAACCTATTTTCATTCGTATTCGAACCGCAACTGTTTAGGATCAGCCACATCTAATCTGAGCTATATAACAGAGGGTAATCAGCTCTTTTGATCCTTTTAACCTCTGTGTATATCCAATTTCTTGAAAGATCCACCGTAGATTCGAAATCAACCCCACTGTTCATCGCAAGACTAACCGGAGTCAAACCAAGGCTAAAACCTTCAATTCAATCCTAATCAAGTAAGTTAAATACATGGTTATGATCGTCTAAGCATGGGGAACAAAAGCCCCATGGTTAACACCATTTACAGAATCGATTGGTGCTTCAATTTGACCACAATCGAATCTAGGGTTCTTAAGGACTTGTGGAAAGTTCTGAAGTTATGTTTTTAACAATTAAAAACCAATACTTATCGCGGCTGAGGCCATTGGTTCACTGGTAACACTTGAGACTTCTAAACAAGAGGTCCTTGGTTCGAATCCGAGGAACCTCATGTTTTTCTTTTTGAGGTTTTTGGCCTTCAACAATAACTTTAAATATTTTTTAATAATTATAAAAAGTCATTTTATAAAAGCTGATAATTTTAAAATGTTTCTAATTATTTTCTGCAAATTAGTTTCTTAAAAAGAAAAATAATTCTATACTTTTAACAAACATTTTAAAATAATATGAATAATTTATTCTTATAAAAACTAAACTTTAGCTAATATTTTGTGCCACAAAAATGATTATTTCACATGTTGTTTTTAAATTATTATTAAATTGTGTTATATAGATCTTATTTAATCTTTATATATACATAAGATTATTATAAATGTTATATTTGTATATGTAACATAACAATTTTCCTTGTTATTTTTTTAAATAAATATAACTGGATCTATGTTGTTAAAACATAAGTATTTGACAATCCCTAAGTCCCACATAGGACCCTAGTCCTCGTTAATTCATTAAAACTTATTATTAAATTTAAATCTTGTAAAAAATATATTTAGGTGCCTTGTGACGATTCATCTTGGAGCGACGTATATTATTCTTAAATAATCTCCATTATATACTTATTTGACATGTGAGTATTTCTATACCCCTTTTTATATTTTCACACTTTTGGGGTGAAACATGTTACATTATAAACTTTGCACTTGTAAACACGTTTGATTCTAGTAAACTTATGACAATTTACTCGTATGTTGTGGTTAGTTGAACTTTGTGACTACCATGTAATTTCGAATATATGTACAATCATTAACTATTGCTAACCTAGCGAAGTCATAGATCTATGGGCCAGACAAGCCTGCTTGGTTAATCCAAGTACACTTAGCTAATCGTATATACTTGTAAACGTTTGAGACTTGTAAAACTTTGTCGAGGTTTGATTGTGCATTCTGTCTTACATCCTTAGTTTACTTTGTTCTCTAACTTACAACATGAATTGCCATCTTTTATATACTTATTTATCGAAAACTATGGGAATCTCACCAACATTATGTTGATCTTTTTATTTTTAACATGTTTCAGGAAATACTCAAGCTTGATTTCTAGTCTTTGAAGCCTACACATCTAGGAATGGACCTAGATAAATAAATGAAATAAAATGACTAGTTACATCTTATGTTATGCTTTTAATTTCTTTGAGACTTATGATTGTAATGGTACAATTGGAACTTATGATTAATATATATTTGGGTTATTAATAGCGTTATGTGGCTGTGAACGATCTTAACCCTCACGCCTCGACGTTTCCGTCGTCAAGGTTGGGGTGTGACAGATTGGTATCAGAGCCAATAACTATAGGGATCTAGGTTATTAGAAATGGTGGCCTAGACTATAGTATGCATGAACCTTATAGAATTATATTTCTATCTTGTAAATTATATAGTTTGCATGCTACATAATGCTATGCCTTCTTATGTGCAATTTGATGCCTTAGCATAGGATTGCCTAAACATTGTTACTTGTCTCCCTAAACTTAACATTGACTCTTTGACTCTTTGACTCTCCCCGAACATGAAACCTCTTAATCTTATTCCCTAACGACACGTGGAATCTTATGCTTATGCTTATGATTTGGATCTTTAGACGTTATATCTAATCTATATAAATCTCATCAAGGTTTTGATTCTATGAACCTAAGAACTATTGTGTGACACATAGACACCTGTATCCTGGTTTTCCTGGCAAAAGGCCCTCGGGCTAAGGCAAGCATATCGCATAAATCCTACGGGACTAGTTATGCTTACCTAGGGATTTCTGGGATGAGTGATAAACTATGGTCAATATACACAAGTTTCTAAGGTAAATGGGTCAATTCACCTTGACGTGTCAACGTTTCCAAATGGTAATGCGTTACCAAATGGAATCATTTCGTGTACCTTATAACCCTTAGCTTATCTTTGTTTAAACTACTATGCTTTGTTATCCTCACTCCCGTAACTAACTCATTTTTGTATATCCAGCATGTCTCTTCACCATGGAAAGCGTGGAAGTTCCGACCGTAAGCTAGCTGCCATGATTGCCCGGTAAATGGCTGCCATCATTGCGACTATGGTTGCTGAACTTAATAGCACTCTAATGGCTAATAGCAACAACAACACCAATGGGAACAATAGCGGTGCTAATGGAGACAATAGCAACAATCAACAAGGGAACACTCGTACTTGCACTTTCAAACACTTCAACTCGTGCAAATCCACTAGCTTTAGTGGAAAAGAAGGAGCCACTGGACTTCTGGAGCGGTTTGAAAGTATGGAGAACACGTTCATTGTTAGCGAGTGCCCCGACGAGTTCAAGGTTTGCTATGCCACAAGTGTTCTTCAACAACGGGCACTAACATAGGGGAATAGTGAAAAGAGAAACCGTGGAACTGAGGTTGCTTTGGCATTGTCCTGGGAGGAATTTAAGGATATCATGATTCAAAAGTTTTGCCCGAGAAGCGAGTTGCAAAAACTAGAGGAGGAGTTCTGGAACCTCAAACAAGATGGTGGGAATCACTTGGCTTATTCCACCTGGCATCATGAGTTGAGTATGCTCCTACCACACATGGTGGACACCGTGCCCCGTAACATTGAGAAATTTATTAAGGGGGGCCACCTCAAATTCAAGATGCCGTGGTGGGTAGTAGGCCCACAACTTTGGAGGAGGCGATTACCGTCACTGCACACCGAGAATCATATAAGAGTTGGCACTATGTTAGTAAAGGGTTCCAAGTCTACTGCGAAGGTGATACCCGAGGCAACAAAGGATTTAAGGGCTGAGTCATCTTCTCAAAACAAGAAGCGTAAGTTCACCCCGACACGTAACTACGTTGTGACCGCTCCAAATGCTCCTCAAAAACAAATGGTGGTTGTGAATCAAGCCCCCATGGCTAAAGCTTATGCTGGTCCACATCCTATGTGTAACATGTGCAAGTACCATCATTCAAGCAACATTCCATGCCGAGTCTGCTCATTGTGTGGGAAGTATGGACACTTGGTAACTACTTGCCTTCGTGCGCCAAACAACACTGCAATGCTTACCCACCGAACTTGCTATAACTGTGGCGAGCCTGGTCATATTCGTCCGCAATGTCCTCGTGGAAGGACTTTCAACATCAATGCCAATCAAGCCCAAGCCAACAACGACGTGGTGAATGGTACGTCGTTGAACTTCTTTTGGTCTTTTCTTGTCTTGTAAAAATTCCTATCTATGTTCATCATACCAATGATAGGTTGTTACCAAACAGGTATGTATCTTGTAAATAGTCATTATGCTTCTGTATTGTTTGATTCGGGGGCCGATAGGAGTTTCGTGTCCCTGGAATTCGAGCCTATACTTTCTAAACCGCGTGTTAATCTGGAAAGATCTTTCACGGTCGAAGTCGCCGATGGAAAATCTATCGTCGTTGACGTCGTAATACGTGACTGCACCTTAAGCCTTAACGAACACGAGTTCTTCATCGACCTTATTCCTATGCAACTGGGAAGCTTTGATGTTATCATTGGTATGGATTGGTTAGCTAAGCATCGTGCGGAAATTCTATGTTTCGAGAAGTGTATCCGACTTCCTTTACCGACTGGTGATACTTTGAAGGTCTTTGGGGAGAAATCATCCCAAAGACTCAAACTTATGTCTTGCATCAAGGCCCGCAAGTGCTTAAGTAAAACCTACATGGCTTTCATGGCATATGTAGTTAATACAAAAGCCAAGGGTAAGGAATTGAAAGACATTCCTGTCGTGCGGGACTTTCCCGAGGTTTTTCCCAAGGATCTTAAGGGGCTACCTCCCGTACGAGAGGTTGAGTTCAAGATTGACTTAATCCCTGGTGCAAACTCTGTGGCTAAATCGCCTTATCATCTTGCACCGTCTGAAATGCAAGAACTCGCTAGTCAACTGCAAGAGTTGACCGATAAGGGTTTCATTCGCCCTAGTTCATCACCGTGGGGTGCACCTGTACTGTTTGTGAAGAAGAAGGATGGTTCATTTCGTATGTGCATCGATTACCGAGAACTCAACAAGATTACTATCAAAAACCAATACCCTCTCCCTCGAATCGATGATCTCTTCGACCAACTTCAAGGAGCAACTCAATTCTCAAAGATCGATCTATGTTCTGGGTATCATCAACTACGTGTCCACGATGATGACATTCCAAAGACCGCTTTTCGTACTTGATATGGGCACTACGAGTTCATGGTCATGCCTTTTGGCTTGACCAATGCACCTGTCGTGTTCATGGATCTCATGAATCGAGTATGTAAATCGTATTTGGATAAGTTCGTGATCGTGTTCATTGATGACATTCTTATTTATTCCAAGACGAAAATCGATCACGAGAGGCACTTGCGACAAGTTCTTGAACTTTTGAAGAAGGAGCAATTATACCCAAGTTTTCCAAGTGTGAATTTTGGTTGGAAGAAGTTCAATTCTTAGGGCATGTGGTGAATAGCCAAGGAATTCACGTTGATCCTGCTAAAATTGAAGCCGTGAAGAATTGGTGTGTTCCCACAACCCCAACCGAGGTTCATTCTTTTCTGGGCTTAGCGGGATATTACCGTAGGTTCATAGCAAATTTCTCGAAGATTGCTAAACCATTAACGACGCTAACCCAAAAGAATCGACTCTTTGAATGGGGACCCGAGCAAGAAGAGGCTTTCGAGACATTGAAACGCAAGTTGTGTAACGCTCCTATTCTCACACTTCCTGATGGAAACGATGACTTTACCGTGTATTGCGATGCTTCTAATCAAGGTCTTGGTTGTGTTCTCATGAAACGAGGAAAAGTTATAGCATACGCGTCGAGGCAATTGAAGGTTCATGAAGTGAACTACGCGACTCACGATCTTGAACTTGGTGCCGTGGTTTTCGCATTGAAGATTTGGTGACACTATCTTTATGGGATGCAATGCATAGTCTACACCGATCATAAGAGTCTCCAACACGTGTTCAACCAAAAGGATCTCAACATGAGACAAAGACGTTGGATCGAGTTGATTAGCAACTACGACTGCGACATTCTCTACCACCCTGAGAAGGCGAATGTTGTAGCCGACGCGCTGAGTCGCAAGGTCCACAACAAGGCTGTCTCACTCCGATAGATTCGAGATCGAAGGCAATGGTTTGATACGCTAGGAGAATTTGATACCGAGATTCATGTGGATGTCAACGAGGCTACTGTCATGCTTCAAAACATAAGGATCGACAGTGACCTCGAGTTATGCATTCGCGAGGCTCAACAAGCGGTATTAACCGACGAAGGGAAGGATGAAGATTTGATGTCTAACGTTCGGTCACAACTGGAGACAAAACCGAACGGCATGTGGTACTTCTTGAATCGGTTTTGGATCCTAAATAGTGATAATTTTCGACACTTCATTATGAACGAAGCTCATCAAACTCGATATTCTATTCATCCATGCTCCGATAAGATGTACATGGACCTACGCGGTCAATATTGGTGGCCTGGAATGAAGAAAGATCGCGTCTTATGTTTCCAAGTGTCTCACGTGTGCAAGGGTCAAAGCCGAGCATCAACGACCAAGTGGTTTACTTGAGCAACCTAAAATCCCTATGTGGAAATGGGAACATATATCCATGGATTTCATAACCAAGTTACCTCGCACACCTCGTGGTCATGATAGCATATGGGTCATTGTTGACCGTTTGACCAAGACGGCACACTTCATACCCATACGAGATACATACAAAGTTTCAAGACTGGCTCGCATCTACATTGATGAAATTTTGAGTCGTCATGGCGTGCCGTTGCATATTATTTCTGATCGAGATGCTCGTTTCACTTCACACTTTTGGTCTTCGATGCAAGAACTCTTGGGTACTCAATTGGATTTAAGTACGGCTTACCATCCTCAAACCGATGGTCAAACCGAACGAACAATCCAAACCCTCGAGGATCTGCTGCGTCTTTGTGTCCTTGACTTTGGTGGTGATTGGGATACGCATTTACCGCTCGCGGAATTTTCGTATAACAATAGTTATCACTCAAGTATCAAGATGGCACCATTCGAGGCTTTGTATGGTCGTAAATGCCGATCACCGATCTGCTGGACCGACGTTGGTGAAAATTTCATCACTGGTCCTGAACTTATACAAGAAACGACCGACAAAGTATCCACAATCCGTAAGAACCTTGAAGTGGCAAGAAGTCGACAAAAGAGTTATGCCGATAAGCGTCGTAAGCCGTTGGAGTTCCAAGTTGGCGATATGGTTCTTCTTAAGGTTTCATCGTGGAAAGGTGTTGTTCGCTTTGGAAAGAAGGGTAAACTAGCTCCAAGATTTGTAGGACCTTTCAAAATCCTGAAAAGGGTTGGGAAATTGGCTTATAAACTGGAACTACCTTCCGACCTTAGTGGAGTTCATCCTGTGTTCCATGTCTCAAATTTGAGAAAGTGTTTGGCCGACGAGAGTCTGCATGTTCCATTGGAAGACATCCAGATCGACGAGTCATTGCACTTTGTTGAGAAACCTGTTAAGATTATGGATCACATTATGAAGAAAACGAGAACCACAACTACTCCAATCGTTAAGGTTCGTTGGGAGAACAAGTGTGGAGCTGAGTTCACTTGGGAGCGTGAGGATCATATGAAGGAGAGATACCCGCATTTATTCGCCTAGTTTATTTTTTTTTTAATTTCGGGACGAAATTCTTTTAAGTTGGGGAGACTGTAACATCTCGTATTTTCGGTTATTAAAAGTTAATTTCATTTATTCTTATAAGGGTCATTGTTGTCAATCTTGAAATTCATGGGTTATTTGTACATATTTCTTAGTTGTCATTAAATTTTAAAATATGAAAGTTAATAAATAAAATATTAAATCGAATCATAATAATAAATATGAGAATAATAATAATAATAATAATAATAATAATAATAATAATAATAATAATAATAATAATAATAATAATAATAATAATAATAATAATAATAATAATAATAATAATAATAATAATAATAATAATAATAATAATAATAATAAATAAATAATAATAGTAATAATAATAATAATAATAATAATAATAATAATAATAATAATGACAAGTTATAAAAGTTAACAAGTTAGTTTAATATTAAACTTAAAGCTAATAAAGGGGGCTTATTTGTCAATTTGGAAACTTAAAATAGAAGTTTTAAACATAAAAATGTCAGCTATTAAACCACAAGGACCAAAGTTGTAAATTTACAATAAAACTCAAACCTTTCCCCTTAGACACCGTAATTCCGGCAGCCGGCCCGGACACCCTCCGGCCGAGCTCCGGCGAGCTTTAGAACCCACGAAAAACACCCGATTCGATACCCAAATCGTTCCAACTGAATACATGATTACATTTCGAACCATAATTGCACTTTAATATTAGCTTAAATTCGACAATGGGTGTCGATTGAGCTCGGTAACCGTCGGCCTTAATCTTCTAACCGTTCGAACGTTAAACCTTAATAATAATCTAATTAAACGAGTTCTAACGTTTGTCTCAACGTTTCTAATTCACCAATCTTTCCAATTCCGAATGAAACGAAGAATTAAACCTCAAATTGAACCCATTTTCATTCGTATTCGAACCCCAACTGTTTAGGATCAGCAACATCTAATCTGAGCTATATAACAGAGGGTAATCAGCCCTTTTGATCCTTTTAACCTCTCTGTACATCCAATTTCTTGAAAGATCCACCGTAGATTCGAAATCAACCCCACTATTCATCGCAAGACTAACCGGAGTCAAACCGAGGCTAAAACCTTCAATTCAATCCTAATCAAGTAAGTTAAATACATGGTTATGATCGTCTAAGCATGGGGAACAAAAGCCCCATGGTTAACACCATTTACAGAATCGATTGGTGCTTCAATATGAGCACAATCAAATCTAGGGTTCTTAAGGACTTGTGGAAAGTTCTGAAGTTATGTTTTTAACAATTAAAAACCAATCCTTATCGCGGCTGAGGCCATTGGTTCACTGGTAACACTTGAGACTTCTAAACAAGAGGTCCCCGGTTCGAATCCGGGGAACCTCATGTTTTTCTTTTTGAGGTTTTTGGCCTTCAACAATAATTTTAAATATTTTTAAAAATTATAAAAATTCATTTTATAAAAGCTGATAATTTTAAAATGTTTCTAATTATTTTCTGCAAATTAGTTTCTTAAAAAGAAAAATAATTCTATACTTTTAACAAACATTTTAAAATAATATGAATAATTTATTCTTATAAAAACTAAACTTTAGCTAATATTTTGTGCCACAAAAATGATTATTTCACATGTTGTTTTTAAATTATTATTAAATTGTGTTATATAGATCTTATTTAATCTTTATATATACATAAGATTATTATAAATGTTATATTTGTATATGTAACATAACAATTTTCCTTGTTTTTTTATAAATAAATATACTTGGATCTATGTTGTTAAAACATAAGTATTTGACAATCCCTAAGTCCCACTTAGGACCCTATTCCTCGTTAATTCATTAAAACTTATTATTAAATTTAATCTTGTAAAAAATATATTTAGGTGCCTTGTGACGATTCATCTTGGAGCGACGTATATTATTCTTAAATAGTCTATTATATACTTATTTGACATGTGAGTATTTCTATACCCCTTTTTATATTTTCACACTTTTGGGGTGAAACATGTTACATTATAAACTTGCACTTGTAAACACGTTTGATTCTTGTAAACTTATAGCAATTTACTCGTATGTTGTGGTTAGTTGAACTTTGTGACTACCATGTAATGTGTACCATGTAATGTCGAATATATGTACAATCATTAACTATTGCTAGTCTAGCGAAGTCATAGATCTATGGGCCAGACAAGCCTGCTTGGTTAATCCAAGTACACTTAGCTAATCGTATATACTTGTAAACATTTGAGACTTGTAAAACTTTGTCGAGGTTTGATTGTGCATTCTGTCTTACATCCCTAGTTTACTTTGTTCTCTAACTTACAACATGAATTGCCATCTTTTATATACTTATGTATCGAAAACTATGGGAATCTCACCAACATTATGTTGACATTTTTATTTTTAACATGTTTCAGGAAATACTCAAGCTTGATTTCTACTCTTTGAAGCCTACACATCTAGGAATGGACCTAGATAAATAAATGAAATAAAATGACTTGTTACATCTTATGTTATGCTTTTAATTTCTTTGAGACTTATGATTGTAATGGTACAATTGGAACTTAAGATTAATATATATTTGGGTTATTAATAGCGTTATGTGGCTGTGAACGATCTTATCCCTCACACCTCGACGTTTCCGCCGTCAAGGTTGGGGTGTGACAGATATATGGCAATGGTACACCTAAACTTTAACTTAGGTACTGTGGCCAGAGGTGCGGTGCACCGTTATAAAAGGTCTATGATAGGCCTAGGTCCAGTACCATGAACAGAAGGGTAAGTTTATGGTTTGATGGAAAGGAAAAGATGTAATGATGAAAGAATGTAAAAGTTAATGACGTACGATGATTGAACGAAAGTTAAAGTATGAATGGATGATGAATATAATAATGATATTATATATGAGTACGTATGATGTACGATCGCATGAAAGTAAAGAACGGTTTTAATGAAGAAAAGTATGTTTTATTATAAAACTAGAACTCACTCAACAACGCTGACTTTTATATATATATATATATATATATATATATATATATATATATATATATATATATATATATATATATATATATATATATATATATATATATATATATATATATATATTAGTTTTTTTGTTATTTTAGTTAAGTGTTAACGATTTGATCATATATTAAAACTTATATATATATGTATATATATATATATCTATATATATGTGTATATACCTATATATACCTATATATATATATATATATATATATATATATATATATATATATATATATATATATATATATATGTATATGTATATATATATATATATACACCTATATATATGTGTATATACCTATATATATATATATATATATATATATATATATATATATATATATATATATATATATATATATATATATATATATATATATATATATATATATACACTAGACTAAAGACCCGTGTAATACACGGGTTCAGTCATAAAAAGTTGTTTTTGATTAAAAAAGTTCGTAAGTCATAATATCATTGTTATAATACTTTGTATATCGATTTTTACGCTTAATTTTTTTAAATTATCTATATCCGATATTAGTAATTTTTCTTTATCAATGCTTATAAGTCTAAATAATGTATAATATGAAATGAAATGAATTTATAAATAATAAATTTAGTTAATAAACAAATTATATTGAACATGAGAACATTTATAAACATCCAAAAACTTCTTTGTATACAAAATTTGATGTTATTTTTGTAATTTAACTATCATTGTCTAATATTAATAATTTTAATTAATGTCTACTTGTAATGCACAATAGAGCTTGAATCGGTACCAGTGACCAAACATAGAATAATTACATAAAAAATTGGACTATCTTTGTGATTTTAATGTTTAGGGACCAAACATGTAATTTGATTAAACCACAGGTACCATTTATGCAATTTTCTCTTTTTGTTGATAAAAAACATAAATTAATTTCATGCTTACACAATTAAAATTAGATTCAAGTTTCATAATTTCATAAACAAAACTATAATTTAGTCAAAGTAATGTTAAAAAATCAAAATACTAAAGTTTATCTTGAAATCAAAATCAAAATCTTTGAATCGTACGGACCACTACTACTGTTACAATCAACGTTTGTATATATGAGCATTGAATTGAGACTTTGTAGAAGAGTTGTTATGATTTAAAACTTGGGGTGTGAATGATATTAAATAGATCAATAAAAGTGTAAAAGGATCGGTAAGTTGAACATGAAACATAACGTGATTTGGGGTAAATTGAAACCATGATATGCTTGTAAATTGAAATGGATATCGTAACATCCGCTATTTTTCGAGTTAAAACCAGAAACCCGAACTCAATTTGAGTTTCATTTATTAAAATAATTTTAATACTGTTAATGGATTAAACGCAACTTACATAGTGAGCTATTTATTTACTAATTATTTAAAACAACTTGTAATAATTAATAGAGTTTTAAATAATTCTTTTGTATAGTTATAAAGTGTTATTAATCATTTTACAATAAATAATTAAATGGAAAAGTTTACTTAAAATTTATTAAGTTATGAAAGGACTTTTAATAACTCATAAAGTTTTATTAGTAGTTATGAAGTTTTATTATTAAAAATAAATAATTAAATTGTGAAGTTTACAAGTTTATAAAAATTTAATAAATAATTAATTTGATTTATTATTTAAATTAGTTTTACTGAGTCAAGGGTCTAACTTGTAATTTCTGAAACTTAAAATAAAAGTTTGGTCATAAAATATTAACTAATAAAATCTCAGGGACCAAAGGGTAATTTGGTTCAAAGCAACCCAAACCGCCCCCAACCTGTCGGACACCCAACTCCGGCTGCTATCTCCAGCAATCACCGAAACCCCCAAAAAGCTTCATTAAAGTACAATTAAACCGGCTCTTGACCTTCGCAACATCGGTTTCGAACTCAAGGACTATTCCAATTCGAATATCCTTACTTTTAAAGCTTCTGCAAATGAAACCGAACACCGAATTAAAAGTTTAATCCATTCGACTTGAAACTGATCGAATAGTGCCTTAATAACTGAGGGTTAATCATCAAATCAGTACCCTTAAACTTATAGAACTATCAATTTCATCTGCAAAACAACAATGCACTATCATCGAACATCGTCTCCATTTCGAACCTGCAACTTAATCAAGAACCATGTTCGAAGCTCTGTTACACAAAATTGGTTGAGGGCTTTTACTTAGAATCACCATCCGAAGCTTCATACAAAGATAATTCGATTTCCAGCAACGTTTGCATCTTGAACATGATCAACCGTGGTCGCGACTAGACTAACATCTTGTAACCCCATTTCGATCATCATTCTAGTAATTAAATCCTCATATACACTCGGTTTCATATGGGAAATGAAAGCCCTAAGTTTAGTTCCATTAACAACATCAATCTGATGTTCAATTTTGGTTCATATCAATCTAGGGTTTATAAGAATTTGGAGGTTTGTTTAAAGTGTTGTTTTTAAGAATTAAAATATGATATAAACCGCGGTTGAGGCCTTGGTTTACTGGTAATGTGTGTGTTGTGTGGACTTGAGGTCCCGGGTTCGAACCCGGGGACCCTCATCCCTTTTAATCATTAGTTTATTTTAGTTTTTTTTATTACATAAAGTTTTAATATATTGTTTAGTTAGAATTATAATTACCTTATTAACTAAAATATTTCAGAAATTATTAAATTAATTTTTTAAAGGTTTTATAAACTTATAACTCATAAATTTAATAAACTTTTAAAGAATAAAAAGGTTATGAAAACATTATTAAGTCTTTTATATATTACAAATATATTAGTCCAAACTTGGATTATTTTCAAAACACTTCAAACCTACATATTACAAATACTAAAAATGTTTAATCATATAAATGATTATTTAAATAAATATTTAAATAATTAATTATCCATTTAATCATGTTATATCATATTTAGGTAATATTCTCTAAACATTTATTTAAACTCTTGAAACCTATAAAATAATATATTATACTTCATTTTTATTACTAAAATCTTGTATTATAAGATTTTTATAATAAATAATCTTAAAAGATCAAAACTTTATAAAATGATTTTAAATAATTTTAAAGTCATTTAAATAAGTATTTAATAAATTCTTTTTATCAAATAATTAATTATTAAATTAATTATTTCCTTTCACATATTATACTTAATTTCTATTAAATCAATAACTTAAATTGTTGAGAACTTTTTAATCATTCTTGGACTTAATTGATTTATATTATTTTTATTAAACCAAAACGTAAACAATTCATTATTTCATTTAACTATTTAAACCCCCAAATTTCCAATTGAAACCCTAGTTCACGTCTATTCGTTAATCTCACCTTTAAACTTAACCTTGGAATACATATACGTTAGGTATCTTGTAAAAAGGAATCGTTGGAGCATCGTTAATTTCTTACTATCATCTTTTCTATTTCATGTGAGTATTTCTATACCCATTTTTCATATTTTCACACTTTGGGGTGAAACATGTTATCTTATAATCGTTGCACTTGTAAAACGTTTGATTCTTGTAAACTTATGGCAATTCACTTGTATGTTGTGGTTAGTTGATCTTTGTAGCTACCTTGTAATGTCGAATATATGTACCATCATTAACTATTGCTAGCCTGGCGACGTCATAGATCTATGGGCCTGACAAGCTTGCTTGATTAATCCAAGTACACTTAGCTAATCGTATATACTTGTAAACGTTTGAGACTTGTAAAAATCTGTCAAGGTTTGATTGTGCATTCTGTCTTACATCCCTAGTTACTTTGTTCTCTAACTTATAACATGAATTGCCATCTTTTATATACTTATGTATTGAAAACTATGAAAATCTCATCGACATTATTGTTGACCTTTTATTTTTAACATGTTTCAGGAAATACTCAAACTTGATCGCCATTTTTGAAGTTATTCACACCTAGAAATGGACCTAGTTAACTTAATGAATTAGCTTGTTATATTCCTTATATTGTATTCTTAGTTGAGACTTATGCTTGTAATGTACCTTTCAAACTTATGAATAATATATTTGGATTTAATAATAGCGTTATGTGGCTGTGAACGATCTTAACTCTCACTCCTCGACGTTTCCGCCGTCAAGGTTGGGGTGTGACAGATATGAAATGGTTTATATTTCCATTTGAAAATCGATGTTATGATTTGGGGAAATTGAAACCCTGAATTAATTATTTGAGACACTTGATTTGATGAAATATATAAGATCGTTTCGGAATAAAAGACGCGTATGTGGGTCTTCTTATTTGCATAGGACGAGTGAATTAGGAAACCTTTAATTACTTGTTTGAATAAGCAAGAATCCAACACGTTTCAATTCATAATTTTTACCTGTATAAACTCATTATTATAAGTTTGTTAGGGATAGAGTCAACTTGTTCTTTGTTAGGAAAAACTGTCAATTATAACTTACAATCTATTTTTGGGTTTTATTTTAAAACATCACAATGCCCTTTGTAATGAGTTTTTTTTTTAAGTAGGATTGGTACAAAAATAACTTAACAAAATGAGTGTTTTAAAAAAATATCTACCAAAATGGTCTTTTTACTAAAAAGTTAATTTTTCTTATATATAATATGATTGGATAAAAGTATTTAAATTTTTAATAATTTTATTTAAGTAAAATTAAAAGGAGAAAGTTACATTTTGCAGGATCGGGTTTGTCACTTACACACTTGTATTTCTCTCAAACTCACTTATGGAAACACTCAAATCAGATGAAGTAATGTCTTTTACAAGAGTTGATAATAATATAATAAGTAGCAAAAGAAAAAGCAGAGATATATTTTTCAAGGCACTTGTATATATTACTTCTCAACTCAAGATATTACAAGACTCTTACAAGCATGAAACAAGATTTACAATGAGAAACTATATATACTAGATCCTACAGCCGGATATACTTTGATACCAGCTGAAAACCTCAGACTAAAGCATATACTACAATGCTAAAGTTAAGGTATCTTAGATAAAGTATTATCTAAGATATGGTAGTCATGACATGTCCATGACTTACCTTTTGTTACCAACTAAAGATGGAAACTATACTAACATAAAAAGGTAAACAGTGGATTAAGTATGGTTAACTACATGGCTTTTGAGAAAACGCCATGCAGTATCTCAGAGATTTGCAGCAGAGTGTCAGAGAGGCCATACTTATGTCCACTGGATAATAGAAGTGTCTTCCAAAGATTAATTGGCTTCGGAAGAACAAGTTCTTCCGAAGATTAATTGGCTTCGGAAGAACAAGTTCTTCCGAAGCCACTTATACTTCGGAAGTGGCTTCTATGCTTCTGAGGCTTTGAGGACTTCTTGTACTTCGGAAGTTGACTTCAGATCTTTCTCTCTAAGTCTTGATCTTCGGAAGTAGGTTCTTTGTCTTCGGAAGTTGGAGTTTTCCTTCGGAAGTGTGTTTTACACTTAGTCTTCGGAAGAGCTCCTTCTTCCTTCGGAAGTTCCATACTTAGCTTTGGAAGTCCTTTGTTTTTTGTACCAAAATCTTCTAAGTGACTTGGTATTGGTTGCAACAGCCTTTCTAGATCCAACAAACTCCCCCTAGGCTGATGCTACCAAAACTTCACTTATTTCTGCTTCTCAAAGCCTTCAGCACCAGGGACAAAAGGCATTTGTCTATCTCTTTGTTCTTCCCTGAAGTAGTGCTGAGAAGCTTGTACAAGTCATTGGTGGATAGGAGATCCAGTCTATTGCTTTGAATGACATGTACCCTCTGTTGTGTCCCCCTGAAGAGAGTTAGTTGACGAGAGTTATAGTCATTGTAAGGATTCCTGAAGTCTGATGCAACCCAAAACAGCTTAAGTGTCTCAGCAAACATGCACTAAGTACTGAAGTGAAGAATGCTTCGGAAGTTTTACACAAAGCATTAGAAAATACTCTAAGTGTAAAATCTTCCGAAGCCAAGACCAATATCTTCCGAAGCCAAACATGAAGTCTTCCGAAGCTTCAGAGACAAAGTCTTCCGAAGCCTCATCCTATGAAGACAGATTTCTTCCGAAGACTTTTAGTACACATGCTTTATCTGATGTACTGTTCCATAAAGCACCTTTTCCGCTGCATCTCTGTAAAGTCACCAACTTACATGAGTTGGTGAAAAGGGCCTTGCTTTTGGTAACTGTACATTGAGGTCTTGAGTATTCAACTTTCTACTTTATGTACTTTATCCTTTTTGTATTGTAAAAGGATGTGAGCTATGGCATGTCATAGTCACAAGGTCAAAAGGCAGATATGCCTTTTGATCCTACAATTGATTTTGTTAGTGTCTAGTCAATTGTATCCAGCTGGCTTTCAAAGTATGGCCGGCTGTAGGTTGTAGTATAAGTATTTCAAGTTCTTGTATCTTTTCTTTATGCTTTGTAACACTTGTAAAAGAACTTGAGAAAGCAATATACTGCCTCCTTGAAACCCAACTCTCTTGTTCTGTCTCTTTACTTTACTTGTGTTCTTTGTATCACTTTGGTTACCCAGTTCACTGTTTGATTAGAGCTTAGTTATTCTCCTCATTGTGTTGTTGTGTTGTAATTGTGGTTAAGCCCTTAAACGGTCCTGCAATTGGTATCAGAGCTTTCCAGGCTCTTGATATAAGATCTAACCATCTTAAGATCCCTCACACACACAAAAGCTAAACTCTTCAAATGGCTGCCATCTCTAAGACTGATATGGAGACTGGAACCATGAACAAATCCCCACTGATCACTCTTGATGATTTTGACACCTGGTGCATGAGGATGGAAGGCTTCATCAGGTCTCTTGATTCAAGAATGTGGGAATCTGTTGAGAATGGACCTTTCATACCCAGCACCCCCTCTGCTACTGGTGCTGGTATGATTCCTAAAGATGTGGCCAACTACTCAGATGAAGATAGAAAAAGAGTAGAGATTGACAGGAAGGCCATGACTGCTCTTCAGACTGCTCTCCCAAACTCTGTATACAGAGGCTTCAAGAAGTGCAAGACAGCCAAACAGCTGTGGGATGCACTGAAGCTGATGTATGAAGGCTCCTCTGAAGCCAAGGAGAACAAGAAAGATCTTCTGAAGCAGCAGTTTGAAAATTTCACCTTCAAAGCAGGTGAGACCATGACTCAACAATACTTCAGGTATGTTGAGATTGTGGATACCCTAGTGGATGGAGGAGTTCCTCTTGAGAACAGGGACATTGTAAGGAAGTTCATGTCCTCACTTCCTAGGCAATGGACACACTATTGTGTGGTGATCAAGAGGACTGAGAACCTTAAGACTCTTACTCTTACAGAGTTGTATGGGATTCTCAGTGGATACCAGATGGAGATGAACATGCAAGGTTCATCTGGCAACTCCAACAATCAAATGGGTTCAGCCCTTCATGTGGTTGAAAGGGACAGCATAGAACCTCAGCATCATCTCTTATGCTACCCTGACAACTCACAAAAGGGTCCTTTCATCACCTTCCCGGAGACACCAAGGGAGAACTTTACTCAAGGAAGCCCATTCCAAGAGACAAGTTCTTCTCAAGCCTTTGTGTCTGCAGATGAAAGCTGTGGGAATTATCTCTTCACTCTTGAAGACCTGGACTGTATCCATCCAGATGACCTGGAATACATGGAGATAGTTCAGCAGATGGCTCTCCTCACTCACAGAGCCAAGAAGTTCTACAAGAGGACAGGAAGAAGATTTCCAAGCAATGCTACCAGCAGTAAGTTTGGGCTGGATAAAAGCAAAGTTAAGTGTTACAACTGTAACCTTATGGGTCACTTTGCCAGGGAGTGTAAGGCACCTAAAACAAATGGGGGCCAAACACAACCCAGACCAAACTTTACTGACAAAGCTCCTCAAGCTGAGAAGACAAAGCAACATGCTGCTGTTGCTGTTGAAGAAGGAGGCTTTGACTGGAGTTTTCAGGTGGAGGATGCTTCTCCAAACCAAGCACTGATGGCTGACCATGATGAAGCCAAGGTATTGGAACATCTTTGCTCCCCTGAATGCATTGCTAAAGTAAATAGATACAGGTCCTATAACCTAGAGATGAGATCTGATCTTGAGTCATTAAACATATTAAAATCTGATTTTAGAAAGTCTGAAAATGATTACAAGTTAAAGATAGAAGACTTGGAGAAAACCATTTCAGTACTAAAACATGAACATACAGATTTCAGAACTCAGATCCAAGATCTCATCACTAAGTTAACTGAGTGCCAGGCTGAGCTTGTGATCAGCAAAGCCAAGGCAGAGAAGAGTGTTCTTGAAGAAGAGACCTTCAAGAACATGATATCCTCATCCCTGCACAACAAGGTTTGTTATCAAAAAGACAGGGACTAGGATCAAATGAGATAGCTCCTCCACACACAATCTTGTCTGTAAGATCTCCTAGGTGTGGAACTTGTGAAGATGAGCTTCCTCTCATAGATCCTGTAAGTGAGGATGATGAAGAAGTGATAGTGAAGAATTCCTCTGAGAAGAGTGAAGAAGAGGATTCTTCCAAGGGCCACTATCCTTCTGAGGAGAAGAAATCAACTGTGATGACCAAGTCCAAAAGAAAGAACTTGATCAGAAGGAGCAAAAGAAAAGCAAAGAAGGCTCAAGAAATCAAGGCTACTTTTGATGCTAAGCAGAAACAAGTTTTTATCTCTGCAGGTTTCAAAGTAGTAAGGACTGAAGACATCAACCAAGACTCCTCAGCTAAGAGTCATGGTTCTTGTTCAAATCATCTCAGTGCCAAGAAGAAGACTGATTTGCTGTGTACCACTGCTGCACAGCCTGGACCATCAAACTCCAAGAACAGTTCACAGCCCAAAGGAACTGTCTCAGCATCTACCAAGATGAAGATGGAGAGGGGATGTGACCAAAGTCAGTCTTGCTCTCAAAGGGAGACTTCTTTGAAGAAGAAAATGTTATGTGTTATGTGTGAAAGTACTTCTCACATTGCTAAGGATTGCCCATACAATCCTAAAAGTACTGTCCACATGACTAAAACAAAGACTTCAAAGAGTCTCAAGAAATCTCAAGCTTCGGAAGGAAAGTCTGTTTCCTTCGGAAGCTCCAAATCAAAGAAGGAGGTAAGTGGAAAATTACCTTCGGAAGCAAAGTTGGTCTCGGAAGAAAGGAATTCTTCCGAAGCACTAAAGTCTGCTGCAGTGACTGTAGACTCTTCCGAAGGATCAGTCATCAAAACTTATGAAGTTCTAAAAGCTTCTAAGGTTTTGAAGGTCAAGTCCAAGACTCCAAAGGTGGTGTGGAAGTCTAAGAAAGACCAAATGACTGAGGTTTCTCCATCAACAACAGCTGAAGATCCCTATAGTACAACCATAGGATCTATTACTGTTGCATTACCTTCTATTACTGTTAATGAGCCCAAGACAAGTAAGGCTTGGGTTTCCAAATGTAACTAATCATCTTCTCTGTGCAGGAACAGCTCAAGACCAACAGGAATGTCTGGATAATTGACAGTGGCTGTTCCAGGCACATGACAGGCAATAGGTCTCTACTCCATAATTTTGAGAGAATTGATGGAGGACCAGTTGCTTTTGGAGGAGATGAAGGTGGTTACATTTCTGGAAGGGGCAAGGTCACAAATGGTAAGCTCAGCATTGAGAAGGTAAACTTTGTTAAGGAGCTTGGGTACAATCTTCTGAGTGTATCCCAATTTTGTGATCAGAGTCATAACATGCTCTTTACTGAGCATGAGTGCATTGTTCTCAAACCTGGTGTGGTCATTCCTCATGAGCATATCCTGCTCAGAGCCCCCAGGAAAGGGAACATGTACAAGATGGATTTGCAAGAAACATCTCCCTCAGGAGAAGTTTCATGCTTTCTATCTAAAGCAAATAGTGATGAGTCTTTCCTATGGCATAAAAGAATGTGCCATGTAAACTTTAAGAACATGAATAAATTAATTAAACATGATCTGGTAACTGGAATGCCAAAGAAAGAGTTTACTAGTGATGATCATTGTGTGGCATGCCTGAAAGGGAAGCAACACAAAGTATCTCACAAGCCTAAGGAAAAGAACTCCATCACTACTCCCCTACACTTGTTACATATGGATCTCTTTGGCCCCACCAGTGTAATGAGTTTAGGAAGGACCTCTTACTGTCTGGTGATCACAGATGATTTTACAAGATTCACTTGGGTCTTTCTTCTTAGAACTAAGGATGAAACCCCTGAGATTCTGAAGAATTTCATCTTAAAAGTTGAGAATCAATGTGATCACAAGGTCAAAACCATAAGATGTGATCAAGGAACTGAATTCAAGAACCAAATCCTTGATGCATTTTGTGATGAAAAAGGTATTACAAGACAATATAGTGCTCCCAGGACTCCTCAGCAAAATGGAGTTGCTGAAAGGAGAAACAGGACACTTATTGAAGCTGCAAGAACTATGTTGTCTGACTCTAAACTGCCTATCACCTTCTGGGCAGAGGCAGTCAATACTGCTTGCTATGTGCAAAACAGAGTTTTAGTAGTTAAGACACATGGTAAGACTCCTTATGAACTTTGGCACAAGAGGAAACCTTTCATTGGTTTTCTCAGGTCATTTGGATGTCCCTGCACCATCTTGAATACCAAAGATCAAATTGCCAAGTTTGCTGAGAAATCAGATGATGGACATTTCATTGGATACTCTTCTCAAGCTAAAGCTTATAGAGTATACAATCTCAGAACTAGAATTGTTGAGGAGTCAGCCAATGTGACTTTCAATGAGCACACTCCCTGTGTGGCTGGTTCTGGTCCGGATTGGCTGTTTGATCTTGATTTAGTTACCAACTGTTTTAACAAATCTTGTGAGCATGTTTCAGGATCTGCAGAAAATCTAAATACAGGTGATCCTGATCCAAGATTTGAGCTAGGAAGATCTTCAACTCATACATCTTCAGCTCCAGTTGGAACTACTTCAGCAAATGAGGTTTCTATCAGCACAACAATGACAAATTCAGCTGATACATCTGGCATGCCTTCAAATTCCAGCTCAGAGGCCTCTCAACCAGATAAAGATACCTCACTTGTAGAAGACAACAATGGTGATGGTGATAGTGATCAGGAATTCCTTGATGCTAATAACCACACCATAGATGACAACATCAATGATGTCTCACACTCATTGGATCAAGTTAATCTTGATAAGTGTGATAATGTGGAGGGTGAATCTTCAGGACCAGATTTAAATTTCTCAAATTTAGATCTTTCCCAGCAACTTGCTGTGATCCCTCAGCTAAGGATCCACAAGTCTCACCCCACCACAAACATCATTGGAGATGTTGTCACAGGGGTAAGAACAAGAGGACAAACCCATGAAGCAAATGTTTGTCTTCACTCTTGTTTCTTATCTCAGATAGAGCCCAAGAAAGTTGATGAAGCTCTAAAGGATGGAAGTTGGGTTGAAGCTATGCAACAAGAGCTGCTTCAATTCAAAAGGCAGAAAGTTTGGAACCTTTGTCCTCTTCCTCATGGGAAGACTACCATTGGAACCAAATGGGTTTTTAGAAACAAGAAGGATGATAGGGGAATCATCATCAAGAACAAGGCAAGACTAGTTGTTCAAGGATACACACAAGAAGAAGGGATTGACTACACTGATGTCTTTGCTCCTGTAGCAAGACTAGAAGCTGTTAGGATATTCCTGGCATTTGCTGCATCCAAGAACTTCAAGGTCTACCAACTTGATGTAAAGTGTGCTTTCTTATATGGAGTGATTGATGAGGAGGTTTATGTCAAACAGCCACCTGGTTTTGTAGACCCTGATCATCCTGATTATGTCTGCAAGCTTGACAAAGCTCTTTATGGGCTGCATCAGGCACCCAGGAAGTGGTATGAGACACTATCTAAGTATCTCTGCAAGCATGGATACAGAAGAGGTACTATAGATGGAACCCTCTTCATCAAAGGACAGGGAAATGACTTATTGCTGGTTCAAGTATATGTTGATGACATCATCTTTGGTTCAACTAATCCAAAGCTCTGCAAAGACTTTGAGAAGCTGATGAAAGACAGATTTGAGATGAGTTCAATGGGAGAACTCAACTTCTTTCTGGGAATTCAAGTGAAGCAGTTGAAGATGGCATCTTCATAAGTCAGTCAAAGTATGTTCAAGACATACTCAAGAGGTTCAATATGACTGATTGTAAGATTGCTAAGACACCCATAGCCAGAAACCACTCCCTTGGTCCAGATCTTGAGGGGGAGTGTGTAGATGAGCACTTATACAGGGCTATGATTGGGTCTCTTATGTATCTTACAGCTAGCAGGCCTGATATCATGTTTGCTACATGTATTTGTGCAAGATATCAAGCCAACCCTAAGATGTCTCACTTAATCACTGTGAAAAGGATTTTAAGATACCTCAAAGGTGCTTCAACACTTGGTCTATGGTATCCAAAGAATCCAAATTTCAATCTGTATGCCTATACAGATAGTGATTATGGTGGTTGCAATATGACTGCAAAGTCTACATCTGGGGGATGTCAATTCCTTGGTGGAAGGGTGGTCTCATGGCAATGCAAGAAACAATCCTGTGTGTCTGCATCAACTGCTGAGGCTGAATACATTGCTGCTGCAAGCTGCTGTGCTCAAGTGCTTTGGATTCAAAATCAGATGCTGGACTATGGATTTAACTTCAAAGAGACTCCTATCCACATAGACAACAATAGTGCTATCTCTATCACTGAGAACCCTGTGCAGCACTCAAGGACCAAACACATCAACATCAGGTATCATTTAATAAGGGATAACTATGAAAAAGGATTAATTAAACTAGTCAAAGTTCATACAGATGAACAATATGCTGATCTGTTCACCAAAGCTTTTGATGAACAGAGATTTAAGTATCTGATATCAGCTATTGGGATGATTAACTTTGAGTAGACTTTTTATTAAAACTAATTCTAATTATTTCTTCTTAAAATATGTGTGTCCTAAGTTGTCTAGTTCATCACTTTCATAAGCTCATGTTTTCTTTGGATGTAAAATTCTTTTTGAAGACTTTCCTTAGATTCTTGAAAATTTCTGATACTTCGGAAGATAAAGATTTTATCTTCGGAAGAAAAACATGTCTTTAAAATAAATAACTGTCTAAGAGATTTTACCTTCGGAAGAAGTAAAGTTCATCTTCCGAAGCTTAAAATTCTTATCTCAGACACTTATCTATTTTCAAGAACCTTTTCCTTCCGAAGCAAAATTAACCTTCGGAAGCTTTGTTTATTTTCATACAAAGCATTCAAGGGTTTATTTCTCTTCCGAAGCATAAATTATCAAGACTCTCAGGAAAATCTTCCGAAGCCATTTTAGCTTCGGAAGCTTTTTAAATCAAAACTTCCGAAGACAAATAAACTTCGGAAGCTTTTCGAATTCCAAGAAAACTACTTTTTGAGCAAAAGTAAACTACTTTTTCAGAGGTGGGACCGACTTTCGGATTTCAAAGTTTATCCTCTTTCATTAACTTTGGTTCAAATCCTTTTCATATAAATACCCAACGGTTCCCCCTCTTTCCCACTATCTTCCTCAATTCTACTGTTTCTCTAACCTAATTCTCTAAACCGCCTTTGCTTTCTACCTTTCTTCACCCTTAAGCTTCTAAAATGGCCAACCTTAACCGCAGAAACAACCCTGATTTCTCCATGCAACTACACAGGCAACATAATCAAGTTGCTCTGTTAAGCTCTGAGAAAGATGCAAGTTTCTCAGAGATTTGCCAATTCTTGACTCTGTCAAACTACTTCACCTCCCTGACCATTGATCCTCCTCTATATGAGGATCAGTTGCTTGAATTCTGGAAGACCTGCCAAGAGGTCATTATGGATGGGGAGAAGGCACTGTCTGCCACAGTGCAAGGGAGGACAGTCTTCATCACTCCGGCCATCATTAACCAACATCTACAGCTGGATGATGAAGAAGGTGAGGTGTCCTTCCCAAAAGAAGCTGTAATCATTCTTTTGAGCAGATGGGCTATGAGGGAGATTTCTCTGTAAAGACCTTTAGGAAAGGGAAGGTCTCATCCCAATGGAAATTCCTGCTCCATGTGGTTATCCACAGCTTGTCAAACAAGCATGGTGGATGGGACCAGATTCCTGAGGATCTCTCCTTCATAGTTCATGGAATGGTTCAAGGGGTCAAGTTCAGGTATTCACAATTTGTTTATACTAATTTACTTGCAAACTTAGACTCCTTAGAGTATTACATGTTTCCTAGATATGTTCAACACATTCTCAACTGTGAACTGGGCTCACAGTTGAGGGAAACAGGTAATATTCTTAAATTGGGACAGATGAAGCCCGGCATCTTTAAAATAATGAAGAAGCCAACTGTAGGCTTCTCTGGGGTAGAAACAGCCCTAGTCCCAAAAATGTTAGAGCTCATTGCTCAAGGTGACAACCTAGCAACACAAGCTAGTGTTGAACCCACACCTCTTTTGTCCCTACCATTAAAAAGACCAGAAATCACCCTCACCTACCAAAGAAAATCCAAACGAACCCCTGCTCAGACTATTGAGTCTGTGCAGGCCCCCAAATACTCAACCTTACAGGAAGAAGTGGACACTAGAGCTCCCACTTCTCCTGAGGAGCAAACCACTCCCATTACTTCACCTATCAGGGCTGAGGTTCCTCAAGCTCACCCTGATGAGCTCAATAGCCCAACAACCTTAAGCCTTCACTCTGAGTCTCAACACTCAAGTGGACAACCTTCAGGGGACAGCTACCATCCCCAGCCTTTGGATCTCAACCAACCAATTCCCAACCTATCCTTTTACACTGATGAAGACTTAGGATTCAGTGAGTACCATGAGTCTCTCTTCTCCTCCCCTACTCAAAGAGAGATGAGTACCTCTGACTCTCCTCAGTCTATCCCCCATCAGTCACCTGTTACTGAGGTGGACACTTCTGAACCTGTTCAGGATGTCCATATGGAAGAGGCTCTCACTTTTGAAAGTGATTACATCATTAAGACCTCAACCATGGCAACTCAGCCCATTGGCATCTCAACTGAGGCTGCCAGTGAGCAGAGGAAAACCAGCAGCCAAGAAACTCAAGCTGGTGGTGAGAGAGAGGACTTTGGTCCAATCATCTCATCCCCCAATGAATCTTCTGATGAAGATGAGGGGAATTTGAGACTAAAGGTGCAAAAACTGTCAAAAACATGCACCTACTTAGTCTCTAAGGTTAGTCACTTGGAATCTCAGGTGACTACCTTACAAAACAGGGTCAATGATCAGCAACTCCAGATTTCATATCTGCAGGAAAAACTAGCTGGGAGACCTTTAAGGAGAGCTCAACCAGGAACACAAGAACCTGTGGAAGTGATTGACTTATCCTCCAGCTCACCTATGCAAGTGGGTGATGCTACCAAAAAGGGGGAGAAAGTTGTTACAACCACAGAACCTGGGAGTTCTTCAGAGAGAATGGACATAGAGGACTCACCATCCTCACTTGCTGTTGTGCATTCTCAGCAACTTCCTCAAGTTCACATTAATGTGGACTCTATAGACTCTCTCATCAGGAGTCTCTTTGAGGAAGGCATACCAAGGGCTGTCTCATCTCCACCACTGGGAACTAGCAATCAAATCATAAGGTGGAGGTATGATGATGACAGAAGAGCCCTCATACTTCAAAGAGTTCAAGGCCAACAAGAAGTTTTTCAATTCCAAAGCCTGAGCTTTTATGAAAGACTGGATTTAGTCAACCTGCCACTTGTCAATCCAAGCAATTCAAGACAAGCTGACAGGCTGGCTCAAAGAATCCAAGACAGGATCATGGCAGAGTTCTCTCTAAGAAGGAGACTTAGGGAATCAGGCAATGTCATCGGTCAACTGGATGTTGAGGTGGACCCTAAGATTAGTTTCATAGGGGAAACCTTGACTGAAGGCCCAGTGACAGAACCTGAGACCCCTGTCTCATCATCAACAACTGCTGCTGAGGTCCAAACTCCATCTGAGACACCTGCTGGTGAAGGTGTTTCTCAGCCTCTCTCTGGCCAGAGCATGGAAGCTACTCCAAGCAATGAAGGCCAAGCTTCAATCCACCCTGAGTCACAAAGGTCTGTTGGTGACAAAGGGAAAAGGATAATGACTCCTGAGGAAATTGAGGAGGAAGAGAGAGAGAGGAAAAGGAGACTAAGGGGAGAAAGTTCCACTGGGTCATCTAGCTTCATGCAAGCTGCAATCAGGGCTGCCCCCAGACCAAATACTCAGGATGATGAGTTAAGGGCAGTCAGGATTACCTACTTACAGACCAGGAACTATGACATTGATGAGATCATCTCCCTCCCCTTAGAAGAACTAAATGAACTGGCTGACAGAGAAGTGTCAAGAGAGTTGAAGGAGAAAGAGGATGCAATGATACTTCTCCAACTCAAAGAGGAGAAGAGACAGAAAAGACTTTACAAGCATGCTCCTACTCTCTCACCAGTTCAAGAAAGTCCTGCACAGGAAGATGTGGCTCCACAAGAACCTCAGGTAGATAAAGAGGAAGATAGGATCAAAATGATCAACTACCTGAGTGCCACAGGCTTCTATCAGGCAGATGCACTTCTCCCTTTGTCCTATGACTTCATTGAGTTCGAGTATCTAAAGCAACTTGAACTTGAGTTAGTCAAGGAAAGAAAGACAACCAAAAGGAAACTAAGGGAAGAAGCTGCAAAGTCAAGGGCCACCATTCAAAAGAATGCAAAGAAGTCTGCTGACAGACAAAGAATGGTGAGCTTCTTGAAGCTGTATGGATTCTCCGGAAGGAGACTTGGCCCCATGTCTCTATCCACTATGGATGAGCATATTAGGGTGATCAAGCAGAAGATTAAGAGTGGAGAACTTATTGACTTGCACTCTCTTCCAAGTCAAGTCCCACCTGAAGTGGAGGTCAAGTTTGAACAACCAGAGACACCTCAACCAGCACCTCCAGCTGAGCCCCAGCAAGCTTCATCTTCTGATCCTAGGCAGGGTCAAACTCCCTCTCCTTCTGAACCTGTGAGGGAGGAACACCCAACTGAGAAAGACACTGATGATCAACATGGTGCTGCAGACCAGTCTTCTCAGTTAAAGACAACCAAGAGGAAGAAGAGGATGGCTTCTAAACCAAAGACAAAGAAGAAGAAGCCAAAGTCATCTACCTCTGCACCTCAGGCTGAATCAGATCAACCTGAGGAAGTGCATGATGAGGCAGCCCAATCAACTCCTATTCAAGTGGCTCCTCTAACTAGTGAGACACCCATCTTGTCCTGGACATACTCTACCAATCCAGAGAGATGGACTGTTATCAGAGATCAAGGTGTTGAGAATGTCTACTCATGGCAAGACATAATCAACTTACCTCTGCATGATCTCTTTGAGATGAGAAGATACTATGAAAGTCTTGATGATCCTGACCATCTCATGAAGAAAGGAATGGTCCTGATTGTACTGAAGACTACCAACATTTGAAGATCTTCCAAGTGTTTTGGTAGCATCAGCCTAGGGGGAGTTTGTAAGGATTCCTGAAGTCTGATGCAACCCAAAACAGCTTAAGTGTCTCAGCAAACATGCACTAAGTACTGAAGTGAAGAATGCTTCGGAAGTTTTACACAAAGCATTAGAAAATACTCTAAGTGTAAAATCTTCCGAAGCCAAGACCAATATCTTCCGAAGCCAAACATGAAGTCTTCCGAAGCTTCAGAGACAAAGTCTTCCGAAGCCTCATCCTATGAAGACAGATTTCTTCCGAAGACTTTTAGTACACATGCTTTATCTGATGTACTGTTCCATAAAGCACCTTTTCCGCTGCATCTCTGTAAAGTCACCAACTTACATGAGTTGGTGAAAAGGGCCTTGCTTTTGGTAACTGTACATTGAGGTCTTGAGTATTCAACTTTCCACTTTATGTACTTTATCCTTTTTGTATTGTAAAAGGATGTGAGCTATGGCATGTCATAGTCACAAGGTCAAAAGGCAGATATGCCTTTTGATCCTACAATTGATTTTGTTAGTGTCTAGTCAATTGTATCCAGCTGGCTTTCAAAGTATGGCCGGCTGTAGGTTGTAGTATAAGTATTTCAAGTTCTTGTATCTTTTCTTTATGCTTTGTAACACTTGTAAAAGAACTTGAGAAAGCAATATACTGCCTCCTTGAAACCCAACTCTCTTGTTCTGTCTCTTTACTTTACTTGTGTTCTTTGTATCACTTTGGTTACCCAGTTCACTGTTTGATTAGAGCTTAGTTATTCTCCTCATTGTGTTGTTGTGTTGTAATTGTGGTTAAGCCCTTAAACGGTCCTGCAGTCATACTCCCATCTAACTATGGACTCAAGTTCAGGACCTTCAACCATTTGTAGAAAGGCTTTGCCTTTGGTTGATGATCCTTTCCTTTCCTCCTCCTCTCTCAGTTTCAACTCCTCTTCAATCTTGCTTCTAGCAGTAAGCTCGGCCATATGAAGGCTGCCTAGATGATTTCTGATGTGGGCAGCTATATCAGAGTTTGAAGGGTTGGAGAATGGCTTCTCTGTTAACTCAGCAATGTCAAACCTGCTCAAGTGTAGCAGAGATGAGGCACTCATCCTGTTGAGCTCTCCATTCTCTCTTTCAACAACAAAGTTGTGAGAAGAGTCTTCGAACCTCCACTGGATGATCTTCTTTCTGGGTGGAAGAGGTTGTCTTGGTACCCTGTCTCTTTTCTTTGTATCCAGTAGAGTCACCAGCTTTCTCCTTAGTTTCTTTTCTTCCTCATTCAACGTGTCTGAATTGAGGCCAAGGAGGTTTGCAGCTTGGTCCAAAGTTCCTCTGGGCAGATCAAGAAATTGATCTCTTGTAAGGGAACTTGAGGATCCGTCAACATAGGTCAACTTGACTGAATCCTCCTCACAGGAGATGTCGCTCAGAGTTGTGCAGTTTATGAGCTTTGTCTTGACCGCCTTGAATTCTTCCATGGAGAGATGTTTAGAAGGCTGAGGGGATGGTTTGATTGGTTGATGGGTAGGTTGAGGTGTTTGGGTTCTGGCTAAGGTTTTGGGTTGGAGGATAGGTAGTTTAGATGGTTGAGGTGAAGAGGTTGGTAGGTGTGATGGTGTAGGTTCAAGGAAGAATGGTTCAGATGTTGGTTCGGTTTTGATTGGGAAGGGAAAGGGTATAGGTTCAGGTTGAGGTTGGGTTTGGTGTTTGGGTTGAGTGGTTGCTTTGAAGGTCATCCCCTCTCCCCTTCTATACATCTCCTTCCTCTTTCCCGCGCGAATGTCAGCCTTGATGTCACTGACATGTCGCTGGAGAGTCTTTTCTGACATGGGACCCACCTGCCTGCCAGAGAAGCCATGAGCTTTGAGATAACTCATCATCTAGGCCTTCTCACCTATCTTCTTGGCAGCAGTCAGTCCAGCCTCCTCTTCCTTCCTTTTTTTTTGCAAAAGCTTATCCCTTGCAGCTCTCTTTCTCTCTTTCTCCATTTGATCTTGCTCTTTGTTGAAGAGCCACAAGATCGTATCATTGTTATGTGGAGACAACTCTTCTTGAGAGAAACCTCTGGAGAGTAGGAAGGTTATCCTTTCCCTCCTGAGCTGTAGATCAGCTTCTCTTTCGTTTCTCTCCCTTTCCTCTTCTAAGCCCAACCTTGCAGCTTCTTCTTTTTGCTGTTTTAGCAGCAAGGTTGCCTTTTCCAGCTCCATTAACTCCTCTAATGGTAGCAGGAGTACATCTTCAGTTGCAGCCCCTAGACCAACAAGTCTATCTATGACCTCTACTCTTCTTCGGTTGTTGACTGCCTCCTGGTTGGCTGCAGCTGCTTTGGTACTTGCAGCTAACAGTTTCCCAGTTGGAAGCCTACCTTTTCTTTTAAGATTCTCCAACCTTTCTTCCTCCTGAAGCTCTTTCGAAGTCATCTTCCTCTTTCCTTTGATGTCTTCGGAAGTACTAGACTTTGGGGGTTCTTGGATGGAAGATCCAGGTTGGGTAGTAGAGATGGGAGCTGGAGTCAATGCAGATGTCAGAGCTAATGGTTGGGTGAGAAAATCTTCCCTATTAACCTCAGATGCAAGTTCCAGAATTGCATTTGTGACTATTAGATCATCGGATAATGAGAATAGTCCTTCCGCAGCAGCAATCTCAGCTTCGGAAGTTTGAGTTTGTTCTTTCGAGGCTTTGAATTGTGCTTCGGAAGTCTGTGAAAATACACTTTCTGTCCCAACTGTTTCAGTTACTGGGCCATCAGTCCTTGTTTCCCCTTTGAAATTAATCTCAGGTTCTACTTGGACCTTAGGTTGACCAATGTAACACCCGGAAATTTCCTTTGAAGCCGACGAAAGAAGAAAAAGAAATAAAGTCCGAAGTCGAGGGACCAAACCCGCCAACGAGAGAAACTTCGATGCACGGGAGTATAAAAAGGGGGAAAACACCCACATTCTTCCCATTTTCAGCCAAGAGAGGAGGGGAGAAGAGAAGGAGAAAAAGAGGAGAAAAGTTGGTTCGGGTGGATTCGAGCGTGGAAATCGACGTGGAGCGAGTCAAATCGAAGCTCTACTCGACGGGATCGCTAAGGTGAGTTCTAGGACCCCTCTTTTACACGTTTTCAACTGATTTTGGGGCTGGAACACATCTGAAAACCTATTTTCGAGTTTTTGGGTGAAGACCCGTTTTTATGTATGTATGTATGTGTATGATGCGTTTGAGGCTTGATTTCTTGCTTGGTTATGCTTGAATGAGGTCATGGTATGTTTCCCTAAGCTTTAGAAGGGTTGATTTGAGCTTAAAAGAGGTTTGGAAGGGGTTGGAGGTCGAAAACCCGCGACTGCAGTCGAGAGAACTGCATTCTGCACCAGCTAGGGCTAGGCGACCGACTGGAGGGCGATTGGAGGCCATTCGGCCGATTGGAGTGCGACTGAGGTCCATGCGCATGCTTGCCATGCGACTGAGGTCCATACGCATGATGGTCATGCGACTGAAGTTCATGTGCTGGGGAGTCATGCGATTGAAAGATGGTGCGACTTAGGTCCATACGCATGAAGGTTATGCGACTAAAGTCCATGCGCCTGGAGGCCATGCGACTGAGGTTCATTCGCACAAAGGGTATGCAACTGAAGCCCATACGCTTGAAGTCATGCGACTGAAGGCCATACGCATGAAAGCTGTGCGACTGATAGTCCATGCGCATAGGGTCCATTCGCCCATAGTCTATTCGCATAGGGTCCATTCGCATAGATGCCCATTCTCCTAAGTGTTCAGAGATGATAGCCGAGATGAAATTCCTCGATGATGTGATGGGCATGGACGGTATAAGGCGACGCAGGATGATGAGCTAATGATGATGATGATGATGTTGATGATAATGATATGTATGACGTTATGTGTGATGTTAGGCATGGTGGTGCGTGTGATGCATTGTATGTATGATGTGTGTGATGTGATGTACGATTGATGCGTACGTATGATGATGTTGTATGTTTATGTTTATGTTTATGTTATGTTCCTTTTTATGTATGTTTATCTTTCTATGGCTTTGCGTTGAACGTTAATGAATGAAATGAAAGTATTATGTAACGTAAAGTGAAAGATAAGGAAATGTAACACCCGGAAATTTATTATTTTGAAGCCGACGAAGAAAGAAAAGAAATAAAGTCCGAAGTCGAGGGACCAAACTCGCCAACGAAGAAAAGTTGGGAGATGTGGTGGTATGTGTAGGGAGAGGGCAGCCCACTCTCCCCACACACCCCAAAATTTCAGCTCAAAAAAGAGGAGAAGAGAGAAAAGAGGAGAAAAAGGAGAAAAAGTGGTGTTTCGGGTGATTCGGGTGTCCAAATCCGTCGAGTAGCAAGCCAAATCGAAGCTCTTGTCTTTGTGCTCGATTGTGTGAGTTCTAGGACCCCACTTTTACTTGTTTTCAACTGATTTTGGGGCTGGAAAATGTGCAAAACCCGTTTTTATGTATGTGTGTGTTTGACCCATTTGGGTGTGATGTGTATGACGCGTTTAGTGTATGATTTTGGGTTTGTGTGTACTTGTATGGTGTTATGGTATGCATTCCTAAGGTCCAGGAGGGTTAATTTAGGCTTAGAATGGGTTTGGATGAGCTTGGAGGCCGAAAATGGCAGATTGGGTTCGGGATGAACTCCATTCTGCATCAGCTAGGGCTAGGCGACCGAATGAAGGCCATACGGCCGAATGAGGGCGATTGAAGGTCATTCGCACGATTGGGATTCAGTCGCACGACTGGGAGTCCAGTCGCATGAGAGTTGTACGACTGAGGGTTCAGACGCATAGATGCTTAGTCGCATGAGTCCATTCGCATGAGGTTAGTCGCATAGTTGCCCATTCGCAGTAATCCCATTCGCACGAGGCCCATACGCACGATTGAATGTTCATTCGCATAGATGACCATCCGCATGAGCCCAGTCGCATGATGTTCAGTCGCATGGAGGCCATGCGACTGAAGAGTGTCCATACGCCCGAACAGGGCTGTTGCACTTGAAGGAATGTGTAGTTTGACTTCTGGCCTTCGGGGAAAGGTGCAGATGTAAGCTTGATGTAAAGTAACCAATAAGAGCATGTAAGAGAACGGTTATGGCCTTAGAGAGCATGTAGGGCATGATGATGATGATGATGTTGCATGTTTATGCATATTATGAATGTATGATGTTGCCCTGTATGATGATGAATGCGTATGATATGTTCCTTATATGATGTATGACTATCTTTCCTATGGCTTTACGTATTATGATGAATGAAATGAAGTATTATGTAACGTAAAGTGGAAAGAGATGACACGTCTTGCATGCGTCGGATAACGGGTCCTTCTTTGTGATTGACCATTATGTGAAACCTCTACCGCTTACCCTTAGTACTGTGGCATACGTTTAGCTGTTCATTTATTGACTTCGGCCCAGTGGCTATGACTGGTCAGTTATCATTAGTACTGTGGCATACGTTTAGCTGTTCATTTATTGACTTCGGCCCAGTAGCTAAGACTGATCGGTTAACCCCAGTACCGTGGCATACGTTTAGCTGTTCATTTATTGACTTCGGCCCGGTAGCTGAGACTAATTGGGGTGTAGCATATGGTATTGGTATGGATGATGTCCGATGCGCAAGTAAGTTAAAAGGAACGAACGAACGAATGAATGAATAAAGAAGATAATAATGATATCATCTATGCGTACGTATGATGTGTGATCACGTTAAAGTAACGAATGGTTTATATGAAAGTAAAGTATGTTTTATTATTAAAACTAGACTCACTCAGCAACGCTGACTTTTATTGCATTTTCCAGTTGGCAGGTAAATGATTGCTGAGGATGGCACGGCAAGGCTACTCGGCTCTTTTGGGATGGCATCCATTTATGAAGCTTTTGTGTTATAATGCAAACATGTATTTTGAAATCAGATAATGATGTATTATTTGGCAAAAGTATTTATAATGAAATGTGATGTCATTTTTGAATGTTTCCGCTGCAATGTTTTCTTAATGCAAATGAAATTATATGTTTTATGTGCGATGAATGACCAACTGTAAGCGTCCCGGGAACGGGGCCTTACAAGTTGGTATCAGAGCCAAAGTTTAAGTGAAATGGGTAAATTTTCAAAATAAACCTTAACTTAAACTGAGAATGGGACGGAAAGGGAATGGGATGCCAAACTGAGTAGCTGCGTGCCATCAGGTATTTTCTTAAAGTTAACCGGTTTATGTGCGCATGGTATATGTTATGTGTTGTATGTAGATTTGAATACTGATGTAGTCAGGACAGGTAATACTTGGGGTATGAAAAGTACAGTAAGTGGCTAATCACAACTGGCCACTGTAATTAGGGACTTACTATACTTGACATAAACCGAGTTGTTTCCTTGAATGACCGTGTTGGTGTTTGAATCTTTCAGTGTGTTAGAGGATGGCTGGTGGTAGATCTTCTAGAGCTTCTAGGGGTGGAGGCCGTGATGGCCCTGTCGCTGAACCACGCCCTAAAAGAGGAAGGCCTAGAGCTGAGAAAGAGGTTCCTGCAGAACCCGAGACTCCTCATCCAGAAGCTGGGGATGAGAGTGCGAATCTGAGGGCCTCGGTAAAGGAGGCTGTTGTTGAGGAAGTACATCAGGTCATGCAGACAATCTTACCGTCTGTGGTGACCGAAGTCATTAAGGCTGTGAAGGAAGGGGAAAGGAAGGAGAGAAACCGGGCCTCGGGGGAGCAACCGGAGCCTGAAACGATTTTCTCCGATAATGAGGAGGAAGAGGAAGAGGAGCCTGTGCGGGAGGTGGCACGAGGCTGTAACTACGGGGTGTTTATGAGATGCAAGCCCCCTACTTTTGACGGTAATGGCAATGCCGCTGCTGCTCACCGATGGGTGAGAGAAATGGAGGCTGTTCTCGACATAAGCGAGTGCCGAGAAGATCAGAAGGTAAAGTTTGCCACCCACTCCTTTGTGGACTCGGCACTATGCTGGTGGGACAACATTGTCCAAGCTGAGGGTAATCGGGCGATCGGGAGAATGAGGTGGCCCGAACTGAAGAAGATGGTAATTGAGGAGTTCTGTCCTCACAGGGAAATGGATAAGATTGAGAGGGAGTTCCTGCAGCTGGAGGCGGGATCCATGACACACCAGCAATATACTACCAAGTTCAACGAGATGGCACGGTTGGTGCCGGATCAGGTGACGCCTCTTTCTCGGAAGATCAAGAGGTACATTCAGGGTTTACCGGTGGATGTCCGCCGGCATATGATCGCCGCCCGGCCAAGTACGTTTAGGTCGGCGGTCGATTTGGCCGGAAGACTTTATGATGAGAGGGGAGCGGTGGTGGTTGAAGCGAATAGGAAGGGTGGTGGTGATCGCAGCTAGAACGGGAAGAGGTTTGGTCGGGGTGAGGCCTCGACGGGTAACAAAAAGGCACGGGTGGATGACCGCCGCGTGGCCACACCGGGAGCAGGGTCGAGGAGATGTGGTAAGTGTGGAAAGGAGCATGCGGGAGAATGCAGGCTGGGTTTGAATGTGTGCTTCAAGTGTGGGAAGACGGGGCATATGGCGAAGGATTGCCTGTCGGGCAAATGTTTTAACTGTGGGGAAATTGGTCATATGAGCAGGGATTGCAAGAAGCCGAGGGCTGAGAGTTCAGGGGCGAAGAGGACGGGAGGTGATGGACCGAGGGCGAGCGCCAGGGCATTCACCATGACACAGGAGGAGGCTAGGACGGACCCTGACGTTGTGTCCGGTACGTTTCTGGTGAACCAAACTTTAGCTTCTGTGTTATTTGATTCTGGTGCTAGTAGGAGTTTTATTTCTGCTGCTTTCTGTGCTAAGCTGCCTGTTAGTAGTAGACGTGTTGATGCGCCCTTTGATGTAGAAACTGCCATAGGTAAGTCTACCAGGATTTCTGAGATGATAGAGAATTGTGATGTGGAACTCGAGGGTCATAAGTTTCCGGTTAGACCGTTCGTGATGGCCTTAGGTGGTTGTGATTTGGTTCTTGGGATGGATTGGTTGGCGGACTTCAAGGCGAACATTGTGTGTCGCAAGAAGATGATTCGGTTGTTGGCGCCTGACGGTAGTTCAGTGACAGTGTATGGTGATCGGGTTACTACGATTCCGAAGGTGATCTCGATGGCGGTGGCGGGAAGGTGTATGAGGCGTGGATGTAGTGCCTACTTGGCATATGTAAAGGATGTGGATACGCCAACACCACAACTAGCCGATGTACCAGTTGTGTGTGATTTTCCAGACGTGTTCCCGGAAGACTTATCAGGAGTGCCACCTGACAGAGAGATTGAGTTTCAGATTGATTTGATACCGGGTGCCCAACCTGTTGCCAAGGCACCGTATCGGTTGGCTCCGACCGAGATGAAAGAGTTGATGGAGCAGTTGCACGAGTTGCTTGATAAGGGGTTCATTAGACCGAGTATCTCTCCCTGGGGTGCTCCGGTCCTGTTTGTAAAGAAGAAGGACGGTAGTATGAGGATGTGCATCGACTACCGCGAGCTAAACAAGTTGACAGTGAAGAACCGATACCCCTTACCGAGGATAGATGATTTGTTTGATCAGCTTCAGGGTGCCAGTTGGTTTTCAAGGATAGATCTTCGATCTGGTTATCATCAGTTGAAGGTAAAGGAGCAGGATATTCCTAAAACAGCTTTCCGTACGCGCTATGGTCACTACGAGTTTCTTGTCATGTCCTTTGGCTTGACCAACGCGCCAGCTGCTTTTATGGATTTGATGAACCGTGTGTGTCGGCCTATGTTGGATAAATTAGTGATTGTGTTTATTGATGATATCCTGATTTACTCAAGGAGCGAAGCAGAGCATGCCGGACACATTCGGGAAGTTCTCGAGACGTTGAGGAGGGAGAAGTTGTATGCTAAATTCTCCAAGTGCGCGTTCTGGTTGCGCGAAGTTCAGTTTTTGGGTCATGTGGTAATTCTCGACGGGATTATGGTGGACCCGGCGAAAGTGGAGGCGGTTATGCAATGGAAGTCACCAAAGACGCCATCCGAGATTCGCAGTTTCTTGGGTTTGGCGGGCTACTACAGAAGATTTATCCAATACTTCTCCAAGATTGCTTCTCCACTAACTAAGTTGACCCGAAAAGAGGTGAAGTTCGTATGGGGTCAAGCTCAAGAGAAGGCGTTTGAAGAATTGAAGGCGAGATTGACTCAAGCTCCTGTTCTGTCGTTACCCGACGGAAGTGAAGATCTGGTGGTTTATTCCGATGCTTCTTACTCGGGGTTGGGGTGTGTGTTAATGCAGAGAGGAAAGGTTATAGCCTATGCATCCCGACAGTTGAAGGTTCATGAGGTCAATTATCCTACTCATGACTTGGAGCTAGCAGCTGTGGTCTTTGCATTGAAGATTTGGAGGCACTATCTGTACGGGACTAAGTGCACCATATTCACTGACCACAAGAGTCTGAAATATTTCTTTGAGCAGAAGGATTTGAACATGAGGCAGAGACGGTGGTTGGAACTTATAAAGGATTATGATTGTGAAATCCACTACCATCCGGGCAAGGCCAACGTGGTGGCTGATGCCCTTAGCCGAAAAGAGAGGCCCGAGCCGATTCGGGTGAAAGCCTATCAGTTGATCATGACCTCCGATGTGATGAAACAGGTTAAGGAGTTTCAAGATGAGGCATTGAAGGAAAATAATCTTAACTCTGAAAGAATGAGAGGTCTGGTTGGAGAATTGGGTGAAAACACGTTCGGTGTTAGAACCCGATTCGATCGTGTGTGGATTCCTCGTTTTGGGGGTCTACGAGGGAAGATAATGGATGAAGCTCACAAGACTCGGTACTCCATTCATCCTGATGCCACGAAGATGTACCATGATATGAAGAAAGATTATTGGTGGCCGGGTATGAAGCGCGATGTGGTGGAGTACGTGAGTAAGTGCCTTACTTGCTTACAGGTGAAGGCCGAGCACCAAAAGCCGTATGGGAAGATACAACCTTTGGATATACCGGAATGGAAGTGGGAGCACATCACCATGGATTTCATTACAAAGCTGACGCGTACCCCGAAAGGGTATGATGCCATATGGGTGATAGTTGATCGTTTGACGAAGAGTGCTCACTTCCTACCGATCCGCGAGACATATTCATCTGAGAGGTTGGCTGATCTGTTCATCAAGGAGATTGTGACTCGTCATGGTGTGCCGGTGTCTATCGTATCGGATCGCGACACTCGGTTTACATCTAAATTCTGGAAGAAGTTCCACGACGCTATGGGGACGAGGTTACATATTAGCACGGCATATCATCCCCAGACTGATGGTCAGTCAGAAAGGACCATCCAGACGCTGGAAGACATGCTTCGGGCATGTGTGATTGATTTTGGTGGAAGTTGGGATGACCACCTACCGTTAGCTGAATTCTCATACAACAACAGTTATCACGTCAGCATTGGTATGCCTCCATATGAGATGCTATACGGTAGGAGATGCAGAACGCCCGTTTGTTGGGGCGATATTGGTCAGAAGGAATTGGGAAGTGTCGAGGTAATCGAGGCTACGACTGAGAAGCTTGAGAAGATCAAAGCCTTCATGAAGGCAGCCAAAGATAGACAGAAGTCGTATGCTGATAAACGACGCAGGCCGATTGAGTTCCAGGCGGGTGACCGGGTTATGTTGAAGGTCTCACCTTGGAAGGGTATCATTCGCTTCCGAAAGCGGGGCAAGTTGAGCCCAAGGTATATAGGCCCTTTCCGAATCATTGCTCGAGTAGGAGAGGTGGCCTATAGACTGGAGTTGCCAGATGAGTTAAGTGGAATTCACCCAACATTCCATGTATCTCATCTAAGGAAGTGCTTAGCAGATGAAGATATGATTGTCCCATTGGAAGATATCGAGGTAGATGAACGGCTCAATTATGTGGAGCAACCAGTGGCAATCATCGACCGAAAGGAGAAAAGGCTAAGGAATAAAGTGGTTCCTCTAGTGCGTGTACAGTGGAAGCACAGGAAGGGATCCGAGTCAACGTGGGAGACTGAGGAAGAAATGAGACAACATTATCCACGTTTGTTCGAGGAATGACAGGTTTCGGGGACGAAACCTATTAAGGGGGGTGGACTTGTAACACCCGGAAATTTATTATTTTGAAGCCGGCGAAGAAAGAAAAGAAATAAAGTCCGAAGTCGAGGGACCAAACTCGCCAACGAAGAAAAGTTGGGAGATGTGGTGGTATGTGTAGGGAGAGGGCAGCCCACTCTCCCCACACACCCCAAAATTTCAGCTCAAAAAAGAGGAGAAGAGAGAAAAGAGGAGAAAAAGGAGGAAAAGTGGTGTTTCGGGTGATTCGGGTGTCCAAATCCGTCGAGTAGCAAGCCAAATCGAAGCTCTTGTCTTTGTGCTCGATTGTGTGAGTTCTAGGACCCCACTTTTACTTGTTTTCAACTGATTTTGGGGCTGGAAAATGTGCAAAACCTGTTTTTATGTATGTGTGTGTTTGACCCATTTGGGTGTGATGTGTATGACGCGTTTAGTGTATGATTTCGGGTTTGTGTGTACTTGTATGGTGTTATGGTATGCATTCCTAAGGTCCAGGAGGGTTAATTTAGGCTTAGAATGGGTTTGGATGAGCTTGGAGGGCGAAAATGGCAGATTGGGTTCGGGATGAACTCCATTCTGCATCAGCGTTCGGGATGAACTCCATTCTGCATCAGCTAGGGCTAGGCGACCGAATGAAGGCCATACGGCCGAATGAGGGCGATTGAAGGTCATTCGCACGATTGGGATTCAGTCGCACGACTGGGAGTCCAGTCGCATGAGAGTTGTACGACTGAGGGTTCAGTCGCATAGATGCTTAGTCGCATGAGTCCATTCGCATGAGGTTAGTCGCATAGTTGCCCATTCGCAGTAATCCCATTCGCACGAGGCCCATACGCACGATTGAATGTTCATTCGCATAGATGACCATCCGCATGAGCCCAGTCGCATGATGTTCAGTCGCATGGAGGCCATGCGACTGAAGAGTGTCCATACGCCCGAACAGGGCTGTTGCACTCGAAGGAATGTGTAGTTTGACTTCTGGCCTTCGGGGAAAGGTGCAGATGTAAGCTTGATGTAAAGTAACCAATAAGAGCATGTAAGAGAACGGTTATGGCCTTAGAGAGCATGTAGGGCATGATGATGATGATGATGTTGCATGTTTATGCATATTATGAATGTATGATGTTGCCCTTTATGATGATGAATGCGTATGATATGTTCCTTATATGATGTATGACTATCTTTCCTATGGCTTTACGTATTATGATGAATGAAATGAAGTATTATGTAACGTAAAGTGGAAAGAGATGACACGTCTTGCATGCGTCGGATAACGGGTCCTTCTTTGTGATTGACCATTATGTGAAACCTCTACCGCTTACCCTTAGTACTGTGGCATACGTTTAGCTGTTCATTTATTGACTTCGGCCCAGTGGCTATGACTGGTCAGTTATCATTAGTACTGTGGCATACGTTTTGCTGTTCATTTATTAACTTCTGCCCAGTAGCTAAGACTGATCGGTTAACCCCAGTACCGTGGCATACGTTTAGCTGTTCATTTATTGACTTCGGCCCGGTAGCTGAGACTAATTGGGGTGTAGCATATGGTATTGGTATGGATGATGTCCGATGCGCAAGTAAGTTAAAAGGAACGAACGAACGAATAAATGAATAAAGAAGATAATAATAATATTATCTATGCGTACGTATGATGTGTGATCACGTTAAAGTAACGAATGGTTTTATATGAAAGTAAAGTAAGTTTTATTATTAAAACTAGAACTCACTCAGCAACGCTGACTTTTATTGCATTTTCCAGTTGGCAGGTAAATGATTGCTGAGGATGGCACGGCAAGGCTACTCGGCTCTTTTGGGATGGCATCCATTTATGAAGCTTTTGTGTTATAATGCAAACATGTATTTTGAAATCAGATAATGATGTATTATTTGGCAAAGTATTTATAATGAAATGTGATGTCATTTTTGAATGTTTCTGCTGCAATGTTTTCTTAATGCAAATGAAATTATATGTTTTATGTGCGATGAATGACCAACTGTAAGCGTCCCGGGAACGGGGCCTTACAGGAAAAGTGGAACGTAATGAATAAATGCATGCATTAATGAATGAATGAATGAACGAACGAATGAAAGGCTTGCAAGCATATGTATGAGGTGAGCGACTCTGTGTCGCAACAGACTCGAAAGAGGTCCTTGTTGCGTACTCCGGTACTGTGCCAGTCTACGGACATGAGTCGGGGGTTTGTGACCAGGCCCCGGCACAGTATCAGTCTTCGGACATGAGTCGTTAGTATTGCATATGATGAAAGTGACGGATGATGAGATCCGTGTCGCGTATCCCGGTACTGTGTCAGTCTTCGGACATGAGTCGGGGGTGTGTTTATCAGGCCCCGGCACAGTATCAGTCTTCGGACATGAGTCGGGAATATTGCATGAGACGAGATAATGAGGTGAGCGACTTTGTGTTTCAACAGACTCGGATGGAGTTCAATCCCTGTGATTGACTCATATGGGATCATTGTCGCATATCCCGGTACTGTGACAGTCTTCGGACATGAGTCGGGGGTTTGTTTATCAGGCCTCGGCACAGTATCAGTCTTCGGACATGAGTCGGGGATATTGCATGAGACGAGATAATGAGGTGAGCGACTTTGTGTTGCAACAGACTCGTATGGAGTTCAATTCCTGTGATTGACTCATATAGGATCATTGTCGCGTATCCCGGTGTTGTGTCAGTCTTCGGACATGAGTCGGGGGCTTGTGAGCAGGTCCCGGCACAGCATCAGCTTTCGAGCATGAGTCGGGGATATTGCATGAGACAAGATTCGAGTAATAAAGAGTAATGAGCAAAGTAATGAAGGAAAGAACGAATGTATGAAATGAACGTTAACGAAATATCCTAATAATGTACGAAATGGGATCCTTGTCATTCGACCTCAGTAATCGTGGCTGTGTGCCATGAAGAGGGTAAAGCCTGACAGGATCTAGAAAGAAGTTAATGATAATGATGTATGATAAATGATGAATGTAACGAACGTAATGATGAAGATAATAATGATATTATCTGTATGTACGTATGATGTGTGAACGCATGTATGTAACGAATGTTTTTATAAAGAAAGTAAAGAACGGTTTTACGAAAGAAAAGTAAGTTTTATTATAAAGCTAGAACTCACTCAGCAACGCTGACTTTGATGTGTTTTCAGTTGACAGGTATGTTGCTGAGGATGGCTCGGGGCGGCTACTCAGTGTATTTTGGATGGCATCTTTATGTTTAATGCTTTTGTAATAAATGTAAAATGATATTGTTATAGGAACGATTGTACTATTGTGCAAAAGTATTTTGATGGAATGAAATTGTGTTTTAATGTTTCCGTTGCAACGATTTATGAAAGTAAAAATGTAATTATATGTTTTAAGTGCGATGAATGACCAACTGTAAGCGTCCCGGGAACGGGGCCTTACAAGTTACCTTTTCTTTTAAGCTTCTCCAACCTTTCTTCCTCCTGAAGCTCTTCCGAAGTCATCTTCCTCTTTCCTTTGATGTCTTCGGAAGTACTAGACTTTGGGGGTTCTTGGATGGAAGATCCAGGTTGGGTAGTAGAGATGGGAGCTGGAGTCAATGCAGATGTCAGAGCTAATGGTTGGGTGAGAAAATCTTCCCTATTAACCTCAGATGCAAGTTCCAAAATTGCATCTGTGACTATTAGATCATCGGATAATGAGAATAGTCCTTCCGCAGCAGCAATCTCAGCTTCGGAAGTTTGAGTTTGTTCTTCCGAGGCTTTGAATTGTGCTTCGGAAGTCTGTGAAAATACACTTTCTGTCCCAACTGTTTCAGTTGCTGGGCCATCAGTCCTTGTTTCCCCTTCGAAGTTAATCTCAGGTTCCACTTGGAACTTAGGTTGACCAACTTCCTCGATAGTGGTAGAAGGTGCATTCAACCTCTGAAGCTCTTGAGCTCCGAAGTAGATCACAGACATATCAGGGCTGGGCTGTTCTATGAGGGATTCCAATAGGAACTTGTTAAAGAACCTATTGAGATCTTGGAGCATCCTTTGATTCACTTGAAAAACAACTGGAGGAGGCTCAGGGAAAATAGCAGCTTGTTGCACAGGATACTTTGAGCTCAAGGAAGTGAGAGCTTGACTTTGGGTTTTCTCCTGTCTTTGACTTTGTCTCTGAACACTCTTCCCCTTTTTGGTAGCATCATCCTGAGAGCTTGATGAGCTAGAGGAAGAGGTCAAGGAGACCTGAATTGGTACATGCCTAACAGACCTCTCAATCTGTTTCTCAGCTAGTTTGGCCTTGAGAGTTTCAATCTCAAGTTGCTGAGTGGCAGACCTATCCTCTAAAGTCCTAACCTTTGATTCAAGGTTTGAGAATTTAGAAAGTAGGTCTTGAATGGTGAGTTGCATACTTCCCTCATCTTCTTTTGAACAGTCATGGGGAGATGAGGTAACATAGCTGGTATGTTCATCCTCACCACCAGATGTGGTTTCTTGGCGCCCTGGTTTCCCTTGCACAATGATGTCTCTTTCAGAGTCATCAAAGGGCATGGTTGCCGTAGATTCAGTCTCAGTTTCGTTACCACTGTCCTGAGGATCCATTGAGGCTCCTTCAGTAGTGGCAGCTGAATCTACATGAGTCCCCTCCACATTAGTGGGACCCACCTCAGTAAGGCGTTGCTGATGGGGGCTAGAGATAAGGGGTCTCTCTAGGCTCTGTTGATCCTTGAGAGGGTGTTGTGGATCAACTTCATTGCCTTTAAGAGACATAATCTCTTCACCAGCTCCAGTCAAAAGGTCAGTAAAGGATAGGGAATTGAAACCTAATGACCCGGGACTTTGATCAATGTCTAGAGGCATTGAGCCTGTGATAGGGCTGTCCCTTTTTGGCTGCTCAGGGGAGTATAGAGACTCTCCCTAAGGGCTATCAGCTTGGCTCATGGGTCTGAGACTGAGGAGACTCAAGACCCATATTGAGGTCAATTGTGAAGGATGGTTGGACCTCAAGCTGAGTGGGAGCCCTTTGTTCCACTCTAGCCTTTTTGGATTGAACAGGAGGGGCTTGTTCAATCAGAGTATATTGAACAAGGGTTCGTTTGGGACGTCTCTGATAGGTAAAATGTAATGGGTGGAGAAGGTAGATTTGGCAGGTTGAGGGTAGTTGCTGGTGTGGGTTCATCACCTGTGGGGTTAACAGGGATGTCACCAGGAGCCATTGGCTCAATCATACCTGGAAGTAGTGCAGTATCTCTTCCAGTGAAGTTGGTGGACACTCTCTTCAAAATTTTGAAGATGTTCGGCCTCATTTGAGGAGCAGTCAGAGCAGCTGCACAGACAAGCTTGCTCTGGTCCAGCTCACAGTTGATTATGTGCTGGAGAAACCTGGGATACATGAAGAATGTGTCCCTTTGAAGATTTCCCATTAGGTTAGTCAGCACAAACCTTGAATAGTTGAAGCTGAGGCTTTGTACCAACCCATGAACTAAGCACCCAAGTTCATATGGGATTTGATCCCATCCCCCAGATTTATTAGACAGACAGTAAAGAACCACATGCAGCAGGAACTTCCATTTGTAGGAGAAGTTGAATTTGTAAACAGTTGACCTGTTGACATCTCCACCATATCCCATTCGGAGATAAGAATTGTCCAAATCTGTTTTGGGGAATTCCGTTGGAGCGCCCTCATCATGAAGCTCGAGATGCTCCCTAATGATCTGTTCAGAGATGACCAACTCCTGGCCACAAATGCTCGACCTTATAACACGAACCCCATTTAGAGTTTCAATCCGACCATTTGCCCAAAATTCAGACATTTGGTTTGAATAAATTGTGGGGTTTACATTCAGAGCAGTGTAGTATGAGGATTGGGTCAGAAAAGAAATGATATCTGAGAAGTCAACATCCGTTGAAGAATCAAGGAGTGCGACTTGGTTATGCTGAGGGTTTAGTGCCATTGGAGAAGATGACAGAAAGATAGTTTGGAGTAAGGTAAATTGGAGAAGAAGAAAGCTTTTAGGGCAGTAATTTGGGTAAAAAGGATGTAAGTGATTAACCGGAAGTATTTAAATGGGTGAAATGGCGGTTTAAAGGGGGTTTTGGATAAGACGATGTGAGGTTTCAGTGGATGATGTGACATGGGCGGTAAGGTTAGACCATTTAAATAATCCGACATCATTAACAAAATCTTTACCTTTTACAGTGTGAGGCCCAAAAGATTTCCGTTACATAGTAAAATTTTTCTTCCGAGTATAAAGCATTTCCGAAGGTAATATTCTTCCGAAAACAAATTTACTTCCGAAGGTAAATTAATTACTTCCGAGAGTATATGTTGCTTTTCAGGTGGAGTGTGTTAAATGCTTCGGAAGTAGATCTGCTATGAAATCAATCGCTTCTTCCGAGACTTAACACTCTTCCGAGAAGAAAATTATCCTGGGAGAAATTTGCTTCGGAAGATATGCAAGATATCTTCCGAGGGTTAATTTCTCTTCGGAAGAATTCATACTTAGATAAAATTTAGAAAAAGATCTTTTGTAACAGGGCTTAGATTGTTTTGACATGAGACTTTACACATTAAAAGGTTTTTCAAATGAGATTAACTAATCAATGTTTATCATCCCAATAGCTGTAATGAGATATTTAAATCTTTGTTCATCAAAGGCTTTGGTGAACAAATCAACATATTGTTCATTTGAATCAACTTTGATTAGTTTGATAAGATTTTTCTCATGAATATCTCTAATGAAATGATACCTGATATCAATGTGCTTTGTCTTGGAGTGCTTCACTGGATTTTCAGTAATGGATATAGCACTGTTGTTGTCAATGTGGATAGGAGTTCTCATGAAGTTGAATCCGTAGTCGATCATCTGGTTTTGAATCCACAGCAGCTGAGCACAGCAACTAGCAGCAGCAATGTATTCAACTTCAGCTGTTGAAGTAGAGACACAGGATTGCTTCTTGCATTGCCATGAGATGATCCTTCCACCAAGAAATTGACATCCACCAGATGTTGATTTCTTGTTGATGTTGCAGCCACCATAATCGCTGACAGAGTAACCATAGAGATTAAAATCACTATTTCTTGGATACCAGAGACCTAGTTTAGGTGCTCCTTTGACGTATCTGAGAATTCTCTTGGCAGCAATTAGGTGAGACACCTTTGGAGCAGCCTGATATCTTGCACAAATGCAAGTTGCAAACATGATATCAGGTCTACTTGCTGTGAGATACATCAGAGAACCAATAATTGCTCTGTACTGATGTTGATCAGTATCCTCCCCCTCAGAATCAGGGCAGAGATTGTGGTTTCTGGGTATATGTGTCTTTGCTGCTTTACAATCCTTCATATCAAATCGTTCTAAGATATCATTGACATACTTAGATTGATTGATGAAGAACCCTTCCTTCAATTGCTTTACCTGAGTTCCAAAGAAAAAGTCCATTTTTCCCATGGAACTCATCTCGAACTTCTTCTTCATAATGCTCTCAAAGTCTTTGCACATTTGGTCATTTGAGGAACCAAATATGATATCATCAACATAGACTTGAACGAGCAAGATGTCTTTCCTAGACTTTCTTATGAAAAGAGTCTTATCAATGGTACCTCTAGTGTAACCATTCTTCAGGAGAAATTAAGACAATGTCTCATACCACAACCTAGGTGCTTGGTGCAACCCATATAGAGCTTTATCCAACTTGCACACATAGTTTGGATGCTGTGGGTCTTCAAATCCTGGAGGTTGGCATACATAGACTTCCCTATCTATATCCCCATATAGAAAGGCACACTTGACATCAAGCTGGTACACAGTGAAATTCTTGGATGCAGCATAAGCAAGGAAGATCCTAACTGCCTCAAGTCTTGCAACAGGTGCAAAGACATCAGTATTATCGATTCCCTCCTCTTGAGTGTATCCTTGAACCACCAGTCTTGCCTTGTTCTTGATAATCAAGCCTCTATCATCTCTTTTGTTTCTGAATACCCATTTAGTGCCTATAGGTACTTGACCAGATGGTAGCGGACATAGGTTCCAAACCTTTTGTCTTTTGAATTGAAGCAGCTCCTCTTGCATTGATTCAACCCAGCTACTATCTTTCAAGGCATCTTCCACCTTCTTGGGTTCCATTTGGGATAAAAAGCATAAGTACAAGCAGACATTTCCATTATGAGTTTGTCCTCTTGTTCTCACACCTTCAGAGACTTCCCCTATGATGTTTTCAGCTGGATGAGTGTTATGAATCCTGAGTCTAGGAATCACCTCCAGTTGCAAAGATAAGTCCAAGTTGGACATATTTTGCTCAGGAGCTTGAATACTTGGTCCAGCTGTTGTTTCAAACTCATTTAATGAGGACTGATTGAATGAAAGAGAAACATCATCATTTCTTTGCTGTGAAGCATCATTAACAGTTGCTTGTTCCTTCAAGATGGTGCTTCCATCAGCTTGGTGTTGTGCAGGATCACCTGAAGAAATTTAAAAATCAGCAGGTGAATCCCTTGTAGAAGTACCACTATCTCTTGAAATGGTTATACTGTCAGATCTTTCAATAGTGGGAACTTGATTTGCTGCAACTCTTGGAGAACTTGGAATAGGTCTGGGAAGCTCAAACAGTTGATCTTCATCAGAATCACTTTGAGCACCTGTTCCAGCTGAAACATTCTCACAAGATGGTTTAGAATAGTTTGGAAACAATTCTAAATCAAAGATATGATCAGGGCCATTCCCCCTAACACAAGGAGTGTGCTCATTAACTACAATGTTGGAGGATTCCTCAAATTGTTGGTTTTTAATATTATAAACTCTATAGGCTTTAGAGTAGGAGGAATATCCAACAAAGATAGCATCATCTGACTTTTCAGCAAATTTTGCCAAATTGTCTTTTGTGTTAAGTATGGTACACCTGCTGCCAAAGGACCTTAGAAAGCCAATGAACGGTGGCCTCTTGTTCCATAACTCATAAGGGGTTTTTCCATGTGGCTTTACTACAAGAACTCTGTTCTGCACATAGCATGCAGTGCTGACTGCCTCTGTCCAGAATGTTAGAGGCAGCTTTGAATCAGCTAACATAGTCCGAGCAACCTCAATAAGTGTCCTATTTCTCCTCTCAGCAACACCATTTTGTTGAGGAGTTCTAGGAGTACTATATTGTCTGGCAATCCCTTTTGAGTTACAAAATGAGTCAAGAACTAGGTTTTTAAACTCACTCCCTTGATCACTTCTAATTATTTTAACCTTGTGATCAACTTGATTTTCTATTTTAAGTATAAAAGATTTTAAAGTTTCAGCAGTTTCATCTTTGGTTCTTAAAAAGAATACCCATGTAAATCTAGTAAAATCATCAACAATCACAAGGCAATATGATTTCCTTCCAATGCTCATTATACTTGTGGGACCAAATAGATCCATGTGCAATAAGTGTAATGGAGTGGTGATGGAGTTAACAACTTTAGATTTATGAGAAGACCTGTGTTGTTTCCCTTTCAGACAAGCAACACAGTTATCTTTGTAGAAAAATTCTTTTTTAGGCAAACCATGTACCAAGTTATTTTTAGCCAATTTATTCATTGTCTTAAAATTGACATGACACATTCGTTTATGCCAGAGTGTTGACTCATCACCATCAGCTTTGGAAAGAAAGCATGATACTTCTCCCATTAGGGAAGCACTGTTCATATCTAGCTTGTACATATCCCTTTTCCTGGGAGATCTAAGAAGCACCAATTCCTGAGGAATTGTCATCCCGGGTTTGAGGATAATGCACTCATGTTTGGTGAAAAGCATTTGATGCTTTTGATCACAGAATTGAGAAACACTTAACAGATTGTGTTCAAGCTGTTTGACAAAATTTAACTTTGTCAACTTTTAACTTTCCATTGGATATACTTCCTCTGCTAGAAATATATCCTCCGGCCTCACCTCCAAACTGGACAGGACCTCCATCATAATGTTGAAATTGTTGAAAGAGAGATCTGTTCCCTGTCATGTGCCTGGAGCATCCACTATCTACAATCCAAATGTTGTTATTCTTGTCATATGGATGTCCCTGCACATAAGGTGAGATAATTAGTTTTGATTGGAAACCCAAGCCTTATTGGTCTTGGGTTCTTCCAATGATAATGACATAATTGAACCAAAATTTATGCATGGGGGTTCAATGGATGTCTTTGAAGAAGAGGTTTGGGCTACAGCATCTTTCTTGATCTTCCATTCCATCCCTTGGTTGATCATAGAGGATGAGCTTGTTGAAGCTTTTGTAGCTTGGCATTCTTCCGAAGCTTCTTTCTTTTCGGAAGAGACCTTCACCACCTTTTCTTCCGAAGCAGTCTTCTTCTGGGATGGTTTCAAGGGGACTCTTTTGCTTTTCTGAGTCTTTATAGCTTTAACTTCCGAAGCCTTTTTCCTTTCGGAAGAAGAATTTTCTTCCGAGAGAAGCCTTGCTTCGGAAACAAGCTTTCCCTTTTTCATCACTTGAACCATTTGATATGGTCCAAATGAGAAACCTTTCCTGACTCCTTCTCTTTTAACATTATTTGCATAATGTGTGCTAGCAGGATTGTAGTAACAATCTTTAGCCATGTGGTTTTGCAGACCACACATTATGCATGCAATGTTAACTTTCTGGGAATGAGAGGATTGCTGTTTCTTGTTCTTTTTCTCTTCATCAGCAACCTTTCCCTTTAATTTCTGATCCTTTGATAGGATAGGAGTACTGGTACTGCACTCCTTTCCTGAATTAGAATTTCCAACCACCTGGAATCCAGCTGAGATGAATACACCCTTTTGCTTTGGGTCTATCTTTAGCTTAGACTCAGCCACTTTCTTGGCAGTTTTTCTGGCTGCCTTAGCTCTGCTTCTTCTAGCTTTAGTGGTCAGGGTTTGATCATCACTGACTGGGGAGGGCATAATTACCTGTTCCTTCCCTGTGATGGTCTCCATAGTTGCATCATTCTTTGACTCATGAGAAGGTGGGTCAGCAGATGGAACCTCTTGCTCTTCAGTATCACACCTTGGTTGTCTTATAGACTCATAAGAGTATGGTGGAGCAATTTCATTGGTTCCCAACCCATCTTTGTTTTGATAACAAAGTTTTGAGTGAGAGGATGATGCAAGAATGGCTTGGAAGTTTTGCTCGGAAATAGCATACTTCCTGGCTTGAGCCTCAGCAGTGACAAGCTGGGCTTGACCCTCAGTCAATTTGGATATTAAATCCTTGATTTGAGTCTTGTAGTTTGTATGTTCATGTTTTAAGAGGGACACAGTTTTCTCTAACTCCTCAATTTTTTTTGGTAGTCAGATTCAGCCCTTTTAAAGTCAGATTTTAAAACATTTAAAGACTCAATATCAGATTTAATTTCCATATTGTAGTCATGATACAGTTTAACCTTAGCAATACAGGCAGGAGTACAGAGATGTTCATATACCTTGTTTTCATCTATTCCGGCCATGATTGCTTGAGCAGGAGTCACATCCCGAACCATGAAGCTCCAGTCAACTTCTTGAGCCATTGCAGCAGTCTCTGTTAACTTTCCGGTGGGCTTTGGTGTAGAGGGATGTGTGGAGGCCTTATGGGGTTCCCGGGTTGGACTTGGGAGCCTTGCATTCCCTTGTAAAATGACCAAGTTGGTTACAGTTGTAACATTTGGCCTTGCTTTTGTCAAACCCAAATTTGTTTTTGATTGCGTTCTGAGGGAATTGCCTTCCAGTTCTCTTAAAGAACTTCTTTGCTCTGTAGGTTAGAAGAGCCATTTGTTGGACTATGTCCACGTACTCCACGTCATCCGGGCTAAAACACTGTAGATCATCAAAGCAGTATTGATAGTCATTTGAGTGTCCACTTCCTGAGACAAATGCACAGCTGTCCTGAAAGGAGCTTTGCTGAGCTTGTTGAGACCTTGTAGTCTCAGGAAATATGATGTAAGGCCCAGAGGAACAAGATGGGTGCTGGGTGTAGGTCAGGTATTGCTGAGACTGGGAGATTCCCGAGCCTTCAGCAACCATTAAAGCATTGCTAGCAGGAAGACTCAAGGGTCTGCTTGTCTGATGACCCCTCTTGCTTTCCATTTCCAAACGATATCCATCAAGGATCCTATAGAGTTCGGTCATGGTGAGTGTATTCAGATTCTCTGTTCTCTTGATAGAGACACAGTAGAATGTCCACTCATTGGGTAGAGCACTCATAAACTTTCTAGTAAGGTCTCTGAGATCATGAGTGATTCCCACAGATTGAAGGGAAGAAATGAGATCCATGTACCTAAAATATTGCTGGCTAAGAGTCTCTCCAGCAACATAGGTTAAGTTCTCAAATTGCTGCTTCAGTGAGTCCTTCTTGGAGTCATTTGAGCTTGAGTACATTTGAGCAAGAGCATCAAAGAGTTCTTTGGTAGACTTATAATGCTCAAACCCCACCATGATAGAGTTTGGGATTGCAGTCATAAGAACAGTCATAGCATTGCTATCTATGTCAAGCTTCTTCTTGTCTTCATCAGAATAATCTTCAACGACTTTCTCAATCATGGCACCGTTTCCACCAGCTACTTTTGGCTTATACGGGCCATTGATAATGGATTGCCACATCTTGCTGTCTTGATACCTGATGAAGTCTTCCATTCTTCTGCTCCAAGACCTAAAGTTTTCAGGGGTGATGATGGGAGCTTTGGTCATCATCCCCTTCTCTACTTCAGATTTGTTGAGGGCCATTTTGAGTGAGGTATAAGGAGGAGTGAAAAACTGGTTGATTAGGATGGTAAGATCTCACAATCAAGAGCCTAAAAAGCTCTGATACCAATTGCAGGATTAGGTTTGTCACTTAAACACTTGTATTTCTCTCAAACTCACTTATGGAAACACTCAAATCAGATGAAGTAATGTCTTTTACAAGAGTTGATAATAATATAATAAGTAGCAAAGGAACAAGCAGAGATATATTTTTCAAGGCACTTGTATATATTACTTCTCAACTCAAGATATTACAAGACTCTTACAAGCATGAAACAAGAGTTACAATGAGAAACTATATATACTAGATCCTACAGCCGGATATACTTTGATACCAGCTGGAAACCTAAGACTAAAGCATATACTACAATGCTAAAGTTAAGGTATCTTAGATAAAGTATTATCTAAGATATGGTAGTCATGACATGTCCATGACTTACCTTTTATCACCAACTAAAGATGGCAACTGTACTAACATAAAAAGGTAAACAGTGGATTAAAGTATGGTCAACTACATGGATTTTGAGAAAACGTCATGCAGTATCTCAGAGATTTGCAGCGGAGTGTCAGAGAGGCCATACTTAGGTCCACTGGATAATAGAAGTGTCTTCCGAAGATTAATTGGCTTCGGAAGAACAAGTTCTTCCGAAGCCACTTATACTTCGGAAGAGGCTTCTATGCTTCCGAGGCTTTGAGGACTTCTTGTACTTCGGAAGTTGACTTCAGATCTTTCTCTCTAAGTCTTGATCTTCAAGTAGGTTCTTTGTCTTCGGAAGTTGGAGTTTTCCTTCGGAAGTGTGTTTTACACTTAGTCTTCGGAAGAGCTCCTTCTTCCTTCGGAAGTTCCATACTTAGCTTCGGAAGTCCTTTGTTTATTGTAGCAAAATCTTCTAAGTGATTTGGTTTTGGTTGCAACAGCCTTTCTAGATTCAACATATTTCATTACTTCTTTCACGACTAGAGAATCGCGTCCGCATCAGTCGAAGTGATGGAAGACCCAATAAAAACCAATTTAGCATCTCATATAATTTTAAAAAATGTTTTATAGTTCTTTTTATGAATGTTTTCTTAAAACCTTTTCAATAACGTTTTCTCATACAAAAATATAAATACTTTTCATCAGTATTTTTTAACGTCTCCTTATAGAATACGTGTTCTTATATAGAAAAGATCTTTTTATGAAACTAAATGATTTATGTATTTTTTTTAAAATTACGATATATTATATAACTGTTTTAAACATAAATTTATATATAGTAATAATCATTTATATGAGTAAATACATAAATGATAAAATAAACATCATTACACACAATGCTAGTTTCGTCTTGCGAGATTGCTCCATCTAGACATATGAAGCTCGGGCTCAAAACTATTAATTAATGAGTCGTAAAATGAGTTCGAGCTTATTTAAGCTAAGTTTAGTTAGAGTTTTTAGCGAGTCGGTTCCGAGTGGCTCACTAGATGGCGTGACTCGTTTCTCCCCTAATTGTTGTTGGAAGTCTATTAACAACATACATGTCATCGGTAATTGAGGATCATTTATAGTTCGTAAAATAAAATAAAAATAAACCATTAACTTTTTTTTTGTTTCATCATGATATTTATATAAAATATTTTTAAAGAATGCATTTTTTGTTAAAATTAAATTTTCTTATTACATCTTCTAAGCTACTTAAAAAAATATTTTCAAAAAAATACATATTTTTTAAAAAAATAAAAAAACAAATATGATTAATTTTGTGTGAGATTGAAACAAAATTATAGTAAAAAAATCAACTTTTCTATATGAAAAGAAGATTTGAAGTTAAGTCTAAGTGAATTAAAAAAACAAAATAAGTTTTAAAAAAACTTTATGTTCTTAATTATGACATATGAACCAAATGATTTTATAATTTATTAACTTTTGTACTTGACTATTTTAAAAAAATATTATTTTAAAGTAAAATAAATTTAACCTATAGCATTATAGTGAGAGAGAAAAAAAATTCTGCAAACACCTATTATGGTAAATAAATATTCTACATGCACTATTTAAGGAAAAAACTTATTTTGTAATTATAGCAATAGTTGATTTCATTCAAATGAATTATGAATAAATATAAGGTTAGATACATTTTTAGGCGGGAAATTGAAAAAATGAAAGCCTAATAAAATGACACGTGACACTAAAGATATTGTTTTATTAATAAGTATAGATATTAGTTTTTTTTTGTTATTTTAATTAAGTGTTAACGATTTGATCATATATTAAAACTTATAATTTAAAGCTGTTTTAGGTTAGATTTTTTTTCTTTATGTCGTTATATAATTTGCTATATATATTTCCGAAACTTTTTCTTTGGTCGTGTTACTCTATCTTTTTTTGGTGCGAAATAGAGGAGATTTTGAGAATAACTTCCGTACTAGTTAGGACCATCTTCTTGTAAAATTTATGAAGAATCCATAGTAACTTTTTTATGTTACAAAGTATATTCCTAGTGGTTTAATTTAATCCATACATATATGTTTGTATGTTTGCTCCTATATATATTTTTGTTGTGTTGCTGGTTTTTTGTTTATAAATTCCATTGTTGTAAAAAAATATATTTCTATTGTATGCATATATTGACAATTAGCTATTACCAGTTGTTGTTACTATTGTTAGTTATTCACATAACCCTTTTGATCGACCATGAAATTGTATTTTATTAGATCTAAGTTAAATATCTTATTTGAAAGCCATCGGTCGTATGTAATTTTATAACCGACCAATTGATTATATCCCATATTTTTAAACAAAGAATGACGTGTGAATACCATTTCACATTTCGTTTGCATTTGAACCTGAGTTGGAAATATATGTCAATTTACCTAGTAAAAAAATTATAAATGCCTTTTCATACCTTTGCTAGACTTTTCATGACAGCCTTTTACCTAGTTGGAAATTCGAATTATTTTATTGTAATATTTTGTAGAAAATCATACATTTTTGTTAATTTATAGAAAATTTTGTTTTGATTAGTGATTTTGAATATTTTATAAATTTAATAGACTTTAGACAAATCTGTGAATAATTCATAATATGTGACCGTACCCAAATCGATTGCAAAAATAGCTGGTCGCTAAACAATCACAATATTTCAGTCACTAAATTTCGTTTTGGTAGATAAAAAGAAAAAAGAATTGTCGCATAGTGATTGCAAAATGGGACCCCATCGATGTTTTGGCAATTAAAGTTGCATTAGTAAATATCTGATTTTTAAGTAGTGGATTTAGGTGGTTAAGCTTCATCCTGAAACTAGCCATTGTAATTACTATCATCCGCTAATTCTTATTTTTGGTCCGGTATTGCTCGCAACAAATACTACGGCAAATATATTAACATTTTCAATAACCCCAAAACAAATATATATATTCACTATCATTGATTCGATCTTAAGACCTAAATCAAGATAATTAAAAAATAACACCTAATACGAGTAATTTATATTTGTGTCCTTTTGTAACATCCATGAGTTCTTCCTAGAACCCAAACGTTGTCTTCTTCTGATTAATCAGATACTTTGTTTTAAACTTTTAATTAATATTCAATTTCTTAATCAATAATAAAAATTAAAAACACAACTCATGCCTTACAAGAAACCAAATAAATACGGCAATATGTCTTTACGTTAATCCAACAAACCCTTTTCACCCATCAACACCCACTCAATAATATTCTTGATTTCATTTCATGCTCAGCCTACCATGTCACCGGCGTTACCACAGCTCGCCGGAGAAGACCACCAAACGCCGCCGGAGAACAAAACCCTCTTCGGGAAATACCAGCTAGGAAAGCTCATCGGTTATGGCGCCTTCGCCAAAGTCTACCATGCTCTGAACATCGAGTCAAAACAAAGTGTCGCCATTAAAGCCATCAACAAGCAGAAGATAGTTGCAGGTGGGTTATCATCTCACATCAAACGAGAGATCACCGCCATGCGACGGTTGCGCCACCCCAACATCGTTCGTCTGCAAGAAGTTCTCGCAAATCAGAAGAAAATCTACTTCGTGATGGAGTTTGCTGAAGGAGGTGAGTTGTTCTCAAAGCTCGCCAAATGTCGGTTCAGTGAACACCTCAGTCGCCGGTACTTTCAGCAGCTCATCTCCGCCGTGGGCTACTGCCACTCCCGCGGCGTCTACCACCGTGACCTCAAGCCGGAGAATCTCCTCTTAGACGAACATTGGAACCTCAAAGTTACAGACTTTGGGTTGTCGTCGGTGAGTTGCGGTGATCACTCCGCCGGAGTTCTTCACACCATGTGTGGAACTCCGGCGTACGTCGCACCGGAGATTCTGTCGAACAAAGGCTACGACGGTGCGAAGGTGGATGTTTGGTCATGTGGGGTGATCTTATACGTCTTCAACGCCGGTTATCTCCCGTTCAACGATCGTAATCTGATGGTGATGTATCGAAAGATTCACAAAGGCCACTATCACGTCCCCAAATGGACGTCACCGGAGCTGAAAAGATTATTATCACGTCTTCTTGACACAAACCCACAAACGAGAATCACCATCGATGAGATCATCAACGACCCATGGTTCAGAATCGGGTATAAACACCCTGAAAGCATTTCATCCGACCAGTTCGAGATGAAAGATTGTAGCTTGAAGAGCTTGAATGCGTTTGACATAATATCTTTCTCGTCGGGGTACAATCTTTCGGGTTTGTTCGACGATGACGACGGTGGGGAGATGTTTCTGTCGAGGGTGTCGCCGGAGGAGGTGATGGAGAGGGTGGTGGTGGTGGCGGAGGAGGAAGGGCTGAGGGTGGCGGTGAAGAAGAGGTGGTGGGTGGAGGTTGACGGAGGGCAATGGCGGAGGTTTAGGATGACGGTGGAGGTGAAGCGGTTGACGGTGGAGATTGTGGTGGTGGAAGTCCGGTGGAGGGGGAGTGAATCTGGACCGGATGTGTGGAAAGGGGGGATTAGACCGCGGTTGGGTGGTTTGATTTATCGACCGGAGGGTCCGGTTGCAGGTGATTGAAGTTGAACATAGATGTGACTGTTTTTTTTTTTTTTTTTTTTTTAGTGTGTTGGGTTGGAAGTTATTGTAAGTTTATAACTACAAGTTTTTGAATGCTGCTTTTAAGGGGAGTCAAGTGACTTAAAAGTTAAAACTTACTCAGGTGCTTGATGATTTGATGTAAAACCTAAATGTATACAACTCTTTATCTTAGAATTCAATTTGTGTTTATTCAATCATACTTTCTTTGTTTACTACTTTGCTTTTAAGTAGGAATCTAAGCCGTTTGTAGATGTACGGTATTTGAAAACTCAAACCAGAACCATGGACTGGGGTCGATCCATGACAAAATGGATTGACTACGCATGTCGTCCACCCAAAGCACAACAATCATCACCAATCTGAATCGTTTAATAACACACCCTTGTTGGCGTGAGCCATCAGACCCACTTATGTAACAAACACTTTGGGACCACTCTCATCAAAATATATGACAATCATACATACATCATCAGACATTATAAATATAAGGTCAAAAACTTTCCCTAGTTCTCTATAAATTCTTCCTTATTTTCAAAAAAATGATACTTATTCTCATGCTTCAGTATTTTTACAAGGAGACTTTCTACTTTCTGACACTTTAACCGGTGTTCTTTGAGTGTGTTTAGGTCAAGAGATAAAAGATTTGGTCTGGTAAACTTGAGTTCAAATCATCTTAACCCATTAAATGCTTCTTTACATTGGTGCCATCGGTGGGACCATAGCGACATTAATTTCAAAAATACCGGCTCCTGACGCTCTCATGGCTAATAATCTATAGAGTATAAAATCATCTTAACCCATTAAATGCTTGTCTTTACGCTCGCCGGTGATGTTCACAACCACAAATGAACCCTTATCCACAACTAGTTTTTAATCATTGCCGTCATTTACAACAATTCAACAACCTAGTATACACCCAATGTTCATATCGACAATCACCCCTATCTAATCCATATTCCCTGACTTCCCACCTTCTTCATCCATCCACACCCTTCTATCAACCTATGAGTACTCAACATACACCATATACATCCATTCCTTTAACAACCTCGTACATTTCATCGAATCCTCCAATCACTTCTTACTCACCTCTAATCCCCCACCTACTGTGACCTTGGAAGAGTAGAATTACACAACATGGTGTAGTCATTAAGTCTGCATGCGAGCTAAGAAAATATAAGCAAAACAAAACTGTCCGGAAGAAAAATAAGTCGAAAAGTAGGAAGTGGTCATTTGATGTCCCAGGGGATCCTTCTCAATTCGAGAATCAAGGCATGCTAGGCTCCTACAGGAGCATCTTTCTTAACCACAACTACAGCTTAAGTGTGTGTTTATATACATGTATATTTTGTTTGTTCACATTATATTCCTCACAAGTTCATGCACTTGTGTACAACTTTTTTTATTCATTCTAATATGATCCAAATATGTAGTTGATCATGTGCAACACTTACCTCCATTGTCTAGACAACATGACTGTCGTGTATTTTTCCAATAACCTAGTACAACATCAATCAATGCATGAAAGATATTGATATTGATATTCATTTATGTAATATGTTATTATTATTAGACCTAGATGCTCAAGACATAAATAAAATGTGATACCTGCTTAGGTTTTCCAAAAAAAACTCACTCTTTAGCTATTTTTTAAGTTTATAACTTATTAGATTTTCACCCAAGTGCAGTTTTTCTTACATGCACATATAATCTATTTTCCCAAATTACACACAAAATAAGATAAACCAAAAGATGAACCCGAGATATCGAACAAACAATATGTTTGACAACCAAAACGATGAACCAACAAGTTTATTTAAACTAAAAAGCACCTTCAATTATGGAAACTTAAATCCCAACCAAAACAAAGACACACAAAATTAATGAACCAAAGAATTGATCAAACAATATATTTTTGACTTTTTAAATAAGCTAGAACTCGGAAATCACACATCAAAACATTTGACTAACACCCTAGACAAAACCGTAGAAATTTAAAATTAAATCACTATTTTCTAAACATTCAAATCATAAATAAAGTTGCAAAACAATTAAATATTAAAGTGATCAATCTAAACATTTAATATATATATACTAATTACCAACTCAAGTTTGCATATAGTGTTGTATTATAAGCATTAAAAGTCGTACATGTCTTTTTTTTTTCTTTTAATCTTTTATTTTAAAGCAAATACTTTTACATATTTTACAACTTAACCCATATAATTGTTTTACTTTTAGCTTTGGCCCCATATACATTTAGTTTTTATAAATTTTTTGTTTACATTTCCGTTTAAATTTTGAGAGTGAACAAATCGGTAACATATGCATGTGGTTCAACGTTGTTACTCCCTTTTTCTTGTTTAACGGCCCCGTCTCAACGTGCGGGTCTTAGATCGTTTAAGTTATTGTTTTTAATGTTTTACGTTTCTACATTACTTTCCGTTCTATTTTATTTTTTTATTTTCTATTTTTTTATACGAGTTTTTTATGTTAGTGGTCACTGACAATATTGTAACATTAGTTCTATTTGTCGTGATTTTACGCCCCGCCACAATGCGGGGCTTAATACTAGTTGAAACTAATATTAAATACTAATTAATTAATATTTTAACTAATAAACCTTCAAAAATAAACCTTCTATTTTGCAGTTGTCAAAATATACTTCAGAAAAACTCAATAAAACATTCATTTTTCTAGCAATTTAACCGTCTAACTTTCTTAATATCTAATACAATCAAGTATTAAAATAAGTAAGTACGTTAAACTATTGTTGAAGATGTCATATGATTGAGTCATGCAGGTTAATATAATAAGGGGCATATTATTTTCATTTTTTTTATATCTCTTTACTAGCTTTAGTAAACCCGTGTATTACACAGGTTGAATAAATAAAATATTAAATAAAATAAAATTTTATAATTTATAAAACGATATTTTAAAATATACGATTAAAATTACGTATGAGTAAAAAGTATAAGTAATAAACAATGATATCAAATTTTATCAAAGTTTCGTATGAGAAAACCAATGACATGTATATGGGTTTAAAGTTTTAATTAAATAACCTAACGTGACAATTAAAAAAAAGTAAAATATTGACTAATCTTGTCTCGAGCAATTGTAAATGACAAAAAAATATAAAATATGAATGTGTAAGTAAAAATTACATTGAAATTTACTAAAGAAAAAGCCTCATAGAAAGAAAGGTCCGTGATGTTTTTTCGTACTAATTATAACATATAATCATGCACATATTTAATTGAGTTTACTATTAAACTTACGCTCACATGATAATACAACTAAGCATGGACAATATAAAAATCAATCAGAATAACCTTCTAAATTCCATGTTAAAAATAACTACTATATATCTTAATAGACTTAATTAATAAGTTCTACATTAATAAAAATATTATAATAAAACTGGATAAAATTAAAACAGAAAAAAATATTATCTAATAAATTAAAGAAATCACTTAAAAAAGAAAAGAAAATATTTCTAACGAAATAAAAACACGTTTCAAAAATTAGTTAAAATCATCTTAAATTTTAAAAAATAATGATTTGTTGATGGTAACAAATGAAACAAGAAAAAAGAAAAAGAGATGGTAATGAAATAAAAGACAATTGAAATATTGATGTCTAATATAAATACTTTTTTTAATAGTATTTTATTTTAATTTCTAAAACCAATTATTTATTTTTACTAATAGTAGTTTCTATAGAAAAAACATATAAAACATTATAATTGGTGTGGCTTTAAGTGGTACTATACAATTTTCAAGTAAACATTTATTTTAGAATTATGACTTATTTTGTCTTTTAAAAAATAAAGATTTGATAAGAATATAATTTTAAAAATTAACCAATAGAGTTTGCAAGGAGTATAAGTAAGAGATATATGTTTTTAGTTTAACATGGAAGTGTTTTAATTTATATCCCGTTAATTTTGGAAACCAAAATGTGTATTTAAAAAATTTAATACAAAAATGGTAGATTTAGTTCTTTTGGGCGGGAAAAATATTTATTATTAAATGTAAAAATGACATGTGGCATTAGATGAGTCTAAAAAGTGACATGTGGCAACCATAGTTACCCTTTTATTAGACTCAACGTAGTGGGAATTAATTGAGCGCTAAACATAGTGATGTGGCAAGGCTATAAGCACCCAAAGCCCCTACAATAATATTAAAATGGAGCGCCATTTATGTTCACGTTAACATGTTAACGGCGCCATTCTCATATGTGTTTATATATATGCGTATTTTAAACTTTTTAATAATTTCAATTATACTTTTTGATAATTAAATTTATAATTTTCTTATATTTTTTTTAGAATATGAATCAACTACCCAACGATTTAGATTATTGGGTAGAGGTGGATAAACGGTAACTATTAAAGGTGTTCGATTGGGGTAAACTTTTAGTCGAGCATGTTCAAACGTCACGACCGGAACCGCGTAGACGACGGCAACCACTAGAAAGGGGTCGTGCGGAGGCGGATGGGAGTTAGAGAAATTTGATGAGGTGGCATCTCGTTCCACCGCCAAATGACTGTGGCTCAACTAAAAGAGCGAAAACACCGAGCACCAATGAAGCAAACTCTTCTCAAGGCTACTCGGATGTTGGTTCCAAAATAAATTTAAACGACACTGATGACGAGCTTGATTTTGATCTTCCTGAAGAATCCGTTTGCCTGATTGGTAGAGATAAAGCAAAGACAAAGGCTAAGGCCCGATCCTTATCATCCGCCCCGACTAAAATAAATTCCGAGTTAATATATCACATACAAAGCTAGGATTCTAAAATTGAGCGTTTACTTGGGTTTAGAAAAGAACAACAAATTGACAGAGATTTTGCTTTTCTCGAAAAAGACTTATCTAATTTATCAGCCGAACATCATGCTATATTCGAGCGAATGAAGAATGAAATCCATGCCAAATATTGTGCCAACGAGTAGTCGCTTATTTGAAATATTCTATTATCTTATTTTATTTCAAGTATCTTATTTTTTTTCTTATTTAAAATATCGTCTTTTATTTATTATTCTAATAACTTTTATATTTTTCAAATGTTATAGTATTTTATTATGTGGTTTTATTTAATTAAAGTGATTATGTTTATTGAATAATATAATTGAGTAATCATTGCATTTAGTTAAAACCACTACATTTAACTTAAAATAGGATTTAATAAAATTAGTTATGCTGATATGACATATAGGTTTTAACTAAAAAATTCATATCAACCACTACACTTAGTCTTAGAGTAGTAGGATTAGTTTAGAATCACGTGTGATACACTGATTAAATAGATAAAAATATCAAATATTTTGTAATAAAAATTAAAATAATTATAAAACAATATTTTCAGATAAAATATGATTGAATTACGTAAAAATAAGTACTTCAAGTAAGATAACAATAATATCATTTTAGACTTCTTTTATGAAATTATTTTTTATTTTGCTTGTTAAAAATAATTTCATTTTTTAAACCATCCTTATAATACTTAAAAACACTTTTTAAAAAGTTTGTGTTTAAAAAGTGTTTAAGAAAACTTTTATATTATATATTCTTTTTTGATGTTTTTTTTATAAAACCTATAACTTTTAATTTTTACAATATATATTTTATATTATGTAAATGTTTTAAATAATATAATTAGTATGCACTATTATCATTTATTAGGGGAGAAAGAAACAAAAAAACTAAAATGAAAAATCATAATATTTTGACAAGTGACACTTTAAAATTTTATTTTATATATATTGATAGATATATGAAGAGAAAAAAATAAAAGATGACTCAATAATAAAAATAAATATTTGTATAATTTAACTGTTCCAACCCTAAAATAACCATGATTTAAAAATAGTCAAACATTAGTACTATCTGTCGTACAAGAATAATGGTGACAAAGTAGGTCGATCCACGTTTTAGTATGTGTGGATGGTAATAAACTATGAATCCATGACCTGTACATATCTAATTAACATTTTTAAATTAGTTAATCACGCCTTCGTCATCTGTGTTTCTAGGAATCTTCTTGAAAACTTTAGCGGACACGTTCGGTTTGTCTTTTCTGATAATAATGGCAACCAGTGGGATCATTTTGTGCATAACTTTTACTGGTTATTCATAAATAAATAAATGTTGGACCTTTTGCATTAGCAATGACTTTACGGTTAAATTAACATTTTTTTTTCTAACTACGCATCCTGATTTGAAAAATATATGTTTTATATAATCGGTCTATTTATTCGTTTTCCAGACAACCTTCTTAGGAAAAAACTCACAATTAAAAAAATGCACTGGCTCAATAATAACCTTTAAGCATTTATGCTTAATGTGATACTTTAACTCAAAACCTACTAATATTTACATATTTTTAGTATCTAATCTTAATATGAGTGAACTTTGCACAAAGTCTTGAGTTGGGAAAAAAACAAAGTGACATAATGTGTAATATTGATTGTATAAGAAACATTTTCTTAGTTTTAATAATATTGATATTTGTCTTCTTTCACTTTATTTAGCTTATTGATATATGACTCAACTTCTTATGTAAATATTGATTTTGATGGACTTTATTCCCATATATGTTATGAATTTTGTTCACGTATTTGTTTGCTTCAGAACCGGTTTTACAAGAAGCTATACCCGTCTTAAGTGCTTTGACAGATCGAGTAAGTTTGCTACATAACAATATTCATGCACATGTGTCGGTAACATCTGTGAATTTCTAAGAAATAAAGGTCACTGAAACATACTGATTTAGCGTAAAGAAGATATGTATTTTATGAGATATTTACTAAATGTATATGGATTTGATTTTGTCAGATATTTACTAGTTTTGTTATAAAATATTTCAACCTTTCAAAAACAATTTACTAGCTTAATATTCTTGTTACCAATTTTGGCACATTAGCACACAAGTAGTCGATCTATTAGTTTTCAGAAGTAAGTCAAGTCAAATACGTTTTATTAGATCGTAAGAGAAAGAACAAATGGAAAGCAACAAAAGACTTATATATTTTCATCTATTTGAAACGGTCAAACTATAAGTTTGTTAGGTTAATAACCCGTTTATGTTGAATAAATAAAATATTAAAGAATTAGTAAAAAAATTTAGAGATAATTGCAAAAATAGTCCTTATGGTTTGATTATATTGCAAGTTTGGTCCCCAGATTTTAAAAATTACAAATTTAGTCCAAACATTTGAAAGTTGTAGCAAATTTAGTCCCCACCGTTAGTGTCCGTTAGTTTTTAACGATTCGGAGACAAAATATGCAATATGGTCAAACCATAGGGACCAATTGTGCAATTTTCTCCGAAAATTAAAAAAAAAACTAAAAAATCAAATAAAAATTAAAAAATTAAAAATTAAAATATTCAAATAAAATTTAATAAAGAAATTCAATAATCGTTAAAAAATAGAATAAAGGTTAAAAAATCAAACCAAATTAAAAAGTAAATAAAATTAACAATAAAATGCATATAAAAATAGAAATGGAGAAAATGAGAAGTATGCTTAAAATTTTATTTTTTATAATTATTTTTGATGAAGTTCATATGCTATGTTTAAATCGAAGAATCTGAAAACCTTGTCAAAATATAAATCCAAAAAACGAAAAATGAAATCGAACCATTTTATTATTTTATTTAACTTTAAGATGATTTTTTTCAACATCTATTTTGAATTTTATAAATGTTTATTCGGTTGTATTTTTAATTTTTGTTTGGTTTTTATTTAATTTTTTACTTTAATCGCGTACTTCTTTTTCAATACTTCTCGTTTTCTCTTTTTACATGCGTTTTATTTTTTACTTTTATTTAGTTTTGAATTTGATTTGATTTTTTAACCTTTATTTTTTTTAAATTATTGAATTTTATTATTGATGTTTATTTGAATTTTGTAATGTTTGATTTTAATTTCTTTTAAATTTTGTTTGATTTTCAATTATTTTTATAATTTTTAGAGCAAATTGCATAGTTAGTCCCTATAGTTTGATCATATTGCATATTTAGTCCCCAAATCGTTAAAAACTAACGGACACTAACGGTGGGGACTAAATTTGCAACAAACTTCCAAATGTTTGGACTAAATTTGTAATTTTAAAAATCTGAGGACCAAACTTGCAATTTGATCAAACCACAGGGACTAATTTTTGCAATTTTCTAAAAAATTTATGAATTATAAAGTTATATGCTTGAAGATAAAATATAATTAGAATTACATATAAATAATTACTTTAAATAAATAAATAATTGTGTATTTTTCTTAAACTTTTGTATTTATAAAAAAGTTATGGTTTTTAAATATTTTGTGTTAAGAAAAAATAATTTAAAAAAAATTTGTCGTATTCTGTATTTTATAAAACTTTTGTTTTAAAACTGTGTGTTTTAAATTAAAAAATAGGTTTATAGTTTGTTAAGTTATATCTTTTTAATATAAAAATGGTATGAATAATATTATTAGTATTTAATATTATTATAAATAATAGAGATAAATGAGAAAGGATGATAAGTCTTACAATTTTGTCACGTACCATCTTAGTTTTTCTTTATTATAGAAAGATATATCGACTAGAAACTAACTCATTAAACAGATTATGGTTAGTAATAAACACGAAGAGTTAAGGTACGATATTTTAATATAAGATATGATTAAAATTAAAATTATATATACGTAATAATTCAAGAAATAAAACAATTATACTTTTTTTAACTCTCTTATTTAAATAGTTTTATATTTAAACATTTGTGTTATGATTTTTAATATAAAATTTAGTTTTTATAAAAATCTTATTGATTAAAAACTCTTGTTTGTAATAATTACGGTTGTTTTAGTAAGAAATTTGGTAGAAAATTTCACCTTTTTATATTTTTTTAATGCAAGACCAATTCAAAATGCTTTCGTGTTAACTTTAGAAATTTTATATTATATAAAAATTTTATTTTTTATTATTTCTATTTTAATAAAAGATGTGTTTTTCAATTTCCTTAATAAAATCTTTTTTAAAAAGATAGCTTGATTTTAAAAACTCTAGACGAGATAAAGAAATATAGTAATTAATAAATTTTTAAAAAAATATAGAAATTAGTTTGAGTGTTTAAATTATTATAGTAACCTTTTGAAAGCAAATTCATGTAAGGATGTCTAGAAAGAATGACACGTGACAAAAAATGAATCAAAAGAATGATATCTAGTAAAAGAACTTTTGTTTAGTAAATAAAATAAATTCATAACACTCACAAAAGCATTCTTTCCTAGGTATAAATTACATAAATGTTCAAAAACACATCACTATTGTTAATTACGTAAATTTAGCTTCTAAAATTTCATTGCAAAAAGCACCACTCAATCAATGTGGTTTCAATGAGGTTTCAATGAGCAAAACTAATGCTAGTTTTAATGATTGATATAACAAATAATAAGAAAGATCACCCTAAGGAGATCAATATCATTAATGTTTACTAGTGATTAACGACTAGGCGCGTTACGCATGTGATAGATTGGGCTCAGAACAGGCTCTCAGTTACGGCTGCTAATCATAAATGGAAGCCATGCCAAAGCAACTGATACTGATCTGGTTGTCGAGACTCGATCAAAAACAAGTTAATATATCGGTCTTAGCTACCTTTATTGCGTGAGGGTAAGTAAGGTCGTTTCCACAACGAATATGTGAAAAGTGTTTAATTAATATGACTCGATTAACTAAAAGACACGAACTTTAAAAGTAAATATTGAAACTTTGGATGAATTTACTAACACAAGTGTAAAAAGCAATAAGCATTGGAATGATTAATAATTAATAAGAAAACAATCATTTCCGGGTTTCAAGTTCTACTAGATCAACGGTTTAAAGTGTAACTTAGGGTTGCATAAACACGACTCAAGATCTTCGCTTTTGATTGAAGTGATAATCAAGGAACAATCTTTTAAGATTCGTTCATTCACAAAGTTACCAATTCATCTATATCAAATTATCTACTTTTCTCAATGAACTAACGATGTAAGGAAACCAGAAGCTGATAAAAAAACAAATAACTTTATTTATAAACAAATTGTTTAACTCAATCAAAACCTTTAGTTACATTTAATCACAAACTATTCAACATAAAACCTTAAACCATGACTAACCGTCTCACTTGGTAAGAACTATCTACCCAAAAGCAATCGCGAATGATTTAGCCACTCATCATCTTCATAATGTCTTCAATCTTGATTTGATGATGAATGTGGATGATTTGGAATGATTAGAGGAAGTTCTAAGGGCTGAATTTCGTCCGAAAATTCATTCTAGGTGCTCAAGGAATGTCTCCCTCAAAACCCTCATGATTAGGGTTTAAATAGGATTTAAAATCTAAGATAATCTTCCAAATATCATGTTAGAGCCTATAGACCGTAGGTTACGGCCTATCTTCAACCAGACGACCAAACCTTGTATCTTACGGGGTTCACAGACAGACTCAACACATGGTTGTAAGTTACGGCCTTAGGCCGTAGCTTACGGCATCCCTGTAGTTTTTCACAATTTTCTTCGTTTTCAGCACCTTTCAAGCCATAGTCTTGCCATCTTTTGTATCCTTCTCAAATATGGTCGTTGAGCTTCATCTAACCTACATTTCAAACACGTAACAAAGTGATTGTATTGGATATCAAAATAAGATTAAAAACATTATTTTAAAAATCTAAAACTCATACATAACACCAACACATCACATTCCCCAACTTAACCTTTTTTCGTCCCGAAAAAGATATGTAATGAAATCATAATTGATAAGCTAATCTTACACATTTTTTTCATATAGGATTATACTACAAAATAATTATGATTGGCACTATATTACTGAGTGTCGAATCTAACAAATAAAATATTATAATATGAACCTACCGTCACACACGCTAAGAATAATATGAGCGGAAGTAGGGTTCGTGTCCTCAGGGATACGTGTCAATTGTTTTATACCAAAAACGTTTTAGCATGGTTACTTTGATTGATATGGACTAAGGAAGGTGGGGATTTTAATTAAAAACTAAAACTAAAAGTAAATTGCAAAAAAGTAGAAAAATTACGGTGAGCTGACACGACCATGTCAAAACTGTAAAGGAAATTCCACGCAGCCGTGTTAAGGTTCTGCCAGAAAAACGTAAATTGACATTTTTGTATTTTTTAATTATGAAAAAGGGATTATTGAATATGTTAATTAAATTATGAAATTAATTCAAATATGAAAACTAATTTCAACACTAAGTTAATTTCTTGATTTTATTTGACTTACGATCATTAACGATTACGGTGCAATGATTGTTTTCAATTAATGATTTGTATCGATACTAGACATCACGACATTCGGATATCCACTATATCTAGTGTCCAATCAACCGTAGTTTGTTGATTAGAGCCAACCCGCTATTCTAAGCTCACACAGTTCGGATCTTAGCGTGCGGGTTGCAACGATAGAAGTATCGATTATAATAAAACACACACGCCGTTCGGTATGCTTAACTAAATTGTGTAATTCTATGATGAGAATGAATTCATAGACAAACTCAAACCGTTAATTGTTCCTTATATCAAAAATCAAAACTTGATTAGGGTTTTAAATCTTGAAGAACTTTATTAGAGAATTAATAAAGTGGCCAATTTTATTAACAATCTAATATATACCGGATTAGATCCGGGTTTAAGATCAAGAATCAAACAAACAAACCATTAAAATAAAAACATCTCATAACCATTTCACATAAATTCAAACCAAATCAAAGAAATCAAACCTTAATATTGAAACTAAGAGTGTCCTAGCCGGACATATCGACTAGGTTAATCAAAATTGAAATAAAATACAATAAAATCGTACTAATCGAAATCTCCGAATAATTAGAATTGCTTCCAACTAATCAAGGAATTCACAAAGATTCTTTTGTTGTCTTCAGCCAAAAAAGGTCCACCCAATGGCTCCCAAACTCCCTTTTTTTGTCCTTAGTTGACGTTCTTCAGCCTCCAAAAGATTTTATCCTCCAATTTAATATTCCAGTCCTATTTATCATTTTCCTTTCCTCTAACAAGCTCTTCTTTTTTCTAGGGTTTTAAATTTGGATTCCTTTATAAGGCACTAAAAGTTTTCAAACTTAATGATATTTCCTTTTAAGCTCTCTCTTTCTCTTTTCTTTCTTTTTCAGCAATTAAATGGGCCTACAAAACCAAAAAATATACAAAAGTAGATTCCATCCCACAAAAACTACTATTTTATAAAATAAATAAAAAAATGTATGCAACTAATGCAAAATATATGCTGAAATATACTCTAAAATTACTATAATTTATTACTAAAAATATAACTAACAAATCTCCCCAAGCTTAAATATTTCCTTGTCCTCAAGGAAGTCAAGACTAGGAATAAACCGGGAAGTGAAAACAAGACAAATAGTCATATAATTAGGATATTGACAATACCAATCTTAGCCCCGCGTAAGAAGTATGAGCATGAAATCATCTTATTATGCTAATTTTCAGTTGTGATGCACAAATTGGGCTTTCAAGATTATTATAAACAGAAAAGACATGGTAATATCTAGATCTTAGGGGCAACAGTAAATCTTTAACTTCACCAACCTGGGATTTTGTGAGAGCACCTATCTGAGTGACCTTCCACTTGCTAATCAAAGTTAAAGCAAGCAGGCTGCAAGGTTAGCAGACAGGATTCAAGATAGGGTGCTAGAAGAGTTCAAGCTGAGATCTAAACTATATAGACAGAGGCTAGCAGGTAAGACTATTGGTCGACTGGATGTTGAGGTGGATTCCAAGATAAGCTTCGAAGGGAAGCCTTGACTGAAGGCCCAGTAGTTGAGTCTGTAAACCTTGAGATAGGAACATCTTTGGCACCCATTACCCTCAGTAAGGCACCAGCTGGTGAAGGTGCTTCTCCACCTCACTCTAGCCAGAGCTTGACTATTGAACCAAGCAAAGGAAAAGGAAACTGACTCCTGAGGAGATTTAGGAGGGGGAGAGAGAGAGGAAGAGGAAGCTAAGAGGAGAGAGATCAAGTGGGTCCCAAGGCTTCATGGAAGTTACAATACTCAATATGATAAGTTAAGGGCAACCAGATTAAACTACTTGGGGACCAGAAACTACAACATAGATGAACTCATCTCTCTTCCCTTAGAAAAGCTCAATGAACTGACTGACACAGAGTTGTTAATGGAGAGGAAAGAGGTAGAGGATGCATAATTTCCCCTCAAGATCAAGGAAGAAAGGAGGCAGAAAAGACTCTACAAACATGCTCCTACCCTATCCCCAGTTCAAGAAAGCCTTGAGACAGAAGCTGTGGCTATTAAACAACCTCAGGTAGACAAGGAAGCAGACATACAAAACATGATCAGCTACCTAAGTGCCACATGCCTCTATCAAGCATCTACACTTCTTCCTTTATCCTATGAATACATTGAGTTTGAGTACCTCAACAGCTTGAGCAACAAGTGATGAAAGAACTAAAGGCTGCTAAGACCAAGATGAGGGAAGAAGCTGTAAAGTCAAGAGCCATCATCTAAAAGAGTAAAAAAAAGTCTGTTGATAGGCAGAGGATGATGAACTTCTTGAAGTTGTATGAATTCTCCGGAATGGAAGCTTGGTCCAATGTCTCTATCCACTATGGATGAACATATTAGAGTGATCAAGCAAAAGATTAAAAGGGGAGAGCTTGTTGACTTGCATTCTCCACCAAGTCAAGCTACTCCTGAAGTTGAGGTCATGGTCGAACCCCAAAAGACAACACAACTTAGACCTAGTGCTGGACCACAGACAACTTCTTTTTTTGATCCACAGCAGGGTCCAGATCCCTCCCCTTCTAAACCTGTGTGGGAAGAGGATCCAACTGAGAAAGACACACAAGAACAACCTAGTGCTGAAGACCAGTCTTCTTAGTTAAAGTCATCAAAGAGGAGGAAAAGGATGACCATGAAGAGGGACACTTAAAAGAAGAAGAAGTCCAAGTCATCCACCTCCAAACCACATGATAAGTTAGAGCATCCTGAGGTAGCTCAAGAAGAGGCTGCTCAACCAACTCCAACACATGTAGAGCCTCTTGCAGCTAGAAGACCCATCCTGTCCTAGACCTTTGCTGCAAATCTAGACAGATGGTATGTCATCAGAGATCAAGAAGGTCAAGATGTCTATTTCTGGCAAGACATGCTTGATCTTCCTCTGCATGATCTCTATGACATGAGGAGGTGCTTTGAGAGCTGAGGGATCCTAACTAATTGATGAAGAAAGGAATGGTCTTGATCCTGATAAGAACTGTCAATATCCGAGTATACTTCTCTGTTTTGGTAGCATCAGCCTAGGGGGACTTTGTAAGGTTATACTTGAAAGGCTGATGCAACCAAAGCAACTAAGGAGATTCCAGCATGCATGCATGATGTACAGAGTAGAAGTTACTTCGAAAGTTTTACACATTTCAAAGTAAATATTGTAAGTGTAAAACTTTTGAAGCCAAAGATCAAATCTTCCGAAGCCAAAGATGAAGTCTTCTGAAGTCAAAAGACTGAAGACTGATTTCTTTCGAATACAAAGATACATGATTTCTCTGATCAACTTTTGTATAAAGCTGACCAACTTTCAACTGCCACTCTGAAGACTCACCAACTTATACAAGTTGGTGAAAAGGTCCATGCTTTAGTAAAATGTAGATTATGGTTTGGGGTCTGTAACCTTCTACTTTGTACCTTTTATACTTTTTTCTGATATATTAGGATGTGAGCTATGGCATGTCATAGTCACTTGTTAAAAGACAATCTGCCTTTTGACTTTACATTGATGTTGTTGTCTAGATTAGTGTTTCCAACTGGCTTTCAAAGTATAGCCGGCTGTAGGATGTAGTATAAAGTATCTCAAGTTCTTGTGTTTTTTTATACTTTGTAACACTTGTAGTAGAACTTGAGAGCAATATAAAACATTCTTGAAAACCATAATTAGCTTGTTCTTGTTTCTTGTTCTATCTCATTACTTACTTGTGTTCTTAGTACTTTTTACTTAAACCTGATTCCCTATTTGATCTGTTAAGTGTTCTAACGCTCTTCTAATTGTGAGACTGGTTGTATTGACTATCCCTTAAACGGTCATGCACTTTCATATTTAAGTCTATGGTGCAATTACCCGTGCAACGCACATAGAGATATTTCTAGTAATATTAATTAGTAACATGAGTGCTACAATAGTTTTATTAGTTTTTCTTAATTTTTCACAAAGGTTTGATAGAGTTGTTTTTTGTTCCCTCACGATTTAGTTTTAAGAACTTTAACTTTTGCTAGAAAAATATTAGTATTATTAGTATTTTATGAGTTTGTTATTAAAGGTAAATGAGTTAAGGGGCTATTTGGGAGCCTCTTAATGGTTCAACACTTAATGGTTTAGACTGTTTGTTTCACAAGAAAATGTTTGAATGGTTCAGACATTTGTCTCTGAATGTTTAAGCATTATACTAGTGATGAATGATTAAGAGGTCTAATGTTGAATGGTTAAGACCTCTTATCCGAATTGGCCAGACATTTGCATTTCAATTGTTAAACGATATACTAGCTCTTAATGGTTCAGACCTCTTAATGGTTCAACACTTAGGTGTTGTTTGTTTTTTCTGCAGGAAAATGTCTGCAGTCTGCGGACCACATCTGCAGACATGTGCAGCAGAAGAGGTGGACCAAATGTCTGCAGTCTGCAAGGAAAAGACCGTTTGTTAACATCTGCAGAATGCTGAAATATTCTGTAATTAAACTAAATCTATTTTTTAAACTTTAAAAATAACTAATACATTAATATATTAATACAAGTCATACAAATACATTAAAATATAAATAAAAGTCATACAACACTGCAATAATATTCATAAAACCATACAAATACATTTATAAATCGTTTATTCGACATTCTGCATTAACTTCTCATCAATTTCATCTCTTAACTGAGTCATATATTCTCGATCTGATGCGGTACCATGTTCTTCAACATCATTTTCTTCAGCATCAACGTGCATATCACAATTTTCAAAGGACACATTGGGTTGATCATATTGTGTAAAAGTCATCGCTAAGACCCTCTTTCCTTATAAAACTATGTAGCGCGAAACATGCAATGGTAATGTTCCTTTGTATATCAACGGAAATGGTGCCATCCTCTTCAATATAGGGAACCGTGCTTTCAAAACACCAAACGAACGCTCAATAGCATTTCGTAGTTTTGCATGTGCATGGTTAAATTTTTCTTTATTGGTCAATGCACGATTCCTACGAAAATCTCCAAGCCAATACCTTACATTACTATATGGAGCCATAAATCCTCGTATATGTGCATAAGCGGCATCACAAAGATAATATTTATCTGTAAAGATATATAAATAATTAGGAAATTAAACTAAAATACAAACATTTAAAAACATTTTATATACCTGATGATGGTAACGGGAATGGAGCATTTGTATCTGATAAGGCCTCTGATAATATTCTGGAATCATGTGCTACCCCTTCCCAACCCGCCACAATGAATGTAAAAATCATGTTGAAGTCACAAATTGCTAATACGTTTTGATAACACTCTCCTTTTCCCCTTCCTCTATATAAATCTTTTTTACTAGCAGGGACAACAACATGTTAATAATAAAAAGGACAACCATTAAACATAAAAATGTCATAAAGAAAATCATAACCATTAAACATAAACAATGTCATCACCAACCAAATACAACCATAAAACATAACAAATTGTCATCACCAACCAAATACAATCATTAATCATGTCATCACTAACCAAACACAACCATCAAACATAAACAATGTCATGTGCATAGTTATATTAGTTTCATACTATTAGCAATCATTGTAATCCACCCTTTTAATATCTGGAATTTCTGGCAGTGTCATCCATGCCTCTCTCATGGATGACGACATTACAAAGATATGAAAAGCAGCTAAAAATAAAGGATCTATCGGGTCTAACCCAACCAACTTTAACCTCTCAGAACATTCAAGTACTGTTGGTCCTTCTTTTCCTTTAATCAAAAATTAAAAAGCCTTTTGCATATCAGATACTAAATCATCAGATGTGATAGATGATTTTGAGGTTCTGGCCCTTTTGTTTGGAATAGGGTTGGGTGTAGGATCCTCGGTAGGCTCGGGGGTATCCTTAGGAATAGGCTCGGCATTGTGTTGTTCAAAAGCAAAAGAGCCGGCATCATCTTCTATGTCATGAAGAATTTTATTTGTAAGCATAAGTGGTTTGACACGTTGAGCAGAAGATAATCCAGCAGCTGAAGTTGTTTGAGTTGAAGTCCACTTGCAACTTCCAGTGGCAGTATATAAACTATACCAAATCACCAACCACACCAAGCACACTAACCATAAACAAACCAAATACTAAAACAAATTTAAACTAAAACACCCAGCACACAAACCAATTCATTCATCATACAAACTAATCATACAAACTATACCAAATCACCAATCACACCAAGCACACTAACCATAAGCAAACCAAATACTAAACCAAAACACCAAGCACACAAACCCATTCATTCATCATACAAACTAATTGTAACACCCAGTTATTTTCTTTGAAGCCAAAGAAAGAAGGAAAAGAAAGAAAAGGAAGAAAAGAAATAAAGTCCAAGTTGAGGGACCAATCTTGCCAAACAGAAGAAAAGTTTGGAAGAATAGGTGTAAAAGGGGATGGCTGCCCATTCCCCTCTCCCATTCTTATCTTCCATTCGGTTCAAGAGAGAAAGGGGAAAAAAGCAAAAAGCTAGGGTTTCTTGAAGATCAAGGTGAAGAGGCCATAAACGTGAGTTCTAGGACCCTTCTTTTACACGTTTTTGACTGATTTTGAGGCTGGAGCACATAGCAAACTGATTTTTGGTTGTGTGGGTGTTAAACCCATTTGTGTGTGTGCGTGTGTGATGTGCGAACGGATGGGACTCATGTTTGGGGTTGTGATGTTTGAATGATGTTAGGGTTGTGTTTCTAAGGCTTAGGATGGATGGTTTGAGCTTAGAACAGGTTAGAGAGGGCTTGTGGACCGAGATCTGCAGTTAGGGTTCGAAGGGGGGCTGCATTCTGCACTAGCTAGGGCTCATGCGACTCGAACTCATGAGACCGAATGGCATGCGACTGGAGGCCATACGGCCGAAAGGCATGCCACTGAAGTCCATGCGCCTGAATGGCATGCAACTGAAGCCCACGTGCCTGAAGTCATGCGATGAAGGTCATACGCATGGAAGTTATGCGACTGAAGCCCATGCGTCCGAAGTCATGCGACTGAAGGTCATACGCATGGAAGTTATGCGACCGAAGGCTGTGCGACTGAAAGTCCATACGCCTAAGTGTTCATTCGCCCCATAGTGTCCATACGCCTAAGTGTCCTCATGCGCCTGGAAGGCCATGCGACTAAATGATGCCCATACGCCCAAATAGGGCTCATGCGCCTGAAAGAACTTAGTTTATTTTCTGATTTTCAGGAGAAAAGAGTAAATGTAGGCTTTGACTTGGAAGATTCCGGGGGGTTTATGTAAGTTGACTTTTGAGGTCATAGATGATATGATGGGCATGTATTATGTATGATTGGTGCTTATGCATCATTGCATGTATGTGGTATGTTATGCCTGTATGATGGTGCCTTGTACGGCGATGTTTTGTATGGTTATGCTTCTGTTCCATGTTATGTATGTTTATCTTTCCCGTGGCTTTACATGTAATAGTTGTGAATGAAAGAATAAAGTATTATGTAACATAAAGTGAAAGATAATAAAAAAAGGAACATAATGATAGAGTGCATGCATTAATGAAAGAGAAAGTAAAGAAAGGCTTGCAAGCAATATGTACGAAGATGCACAACTCTAAAATGTCGTAAGCTCAACTGTGTGTGGTTTAGCTAACCCATAAGATACATGTAGGGGTCCAGTCTTTGTGACTGACCAGTGATATAGTACATGGATTATAGTAGATACTCACCTCGGTGCTGGTGCCAGGCTATGTGCGTTATGGAAGTCATTTATGATCTTCGGCCCAGTACCCGTATGTTTGAGGTGTTGTATGCAGTTGGGATCTTTGTCGCTTGCCCCGGTGCTAATGCTAGGCTATGTGCGTTATGGAAGATATTTATGATCTTCGGCTCAGTACTCGCTTTGTGCATACGTTTGGGGTATTGCTGATGACACTGATCCAGAAAGAGATAAAGAAAGAAAGAGTTAAAGAATGAAAGCGGTGAACAGTAAAGAAAGATAATAATGATATTTCTATATATAGTGCATGATCGCATACGATTGTAAAGAACGGTTTTAAACGAAAGATAAAGTATGTTTTATTATAAAACTAGAACTCACTCAGCAACGCTGACTTTTATGTGTTTCCAATTGGCAGGTAATGGTTGCTGAGGATGGCACAGGGCGGCTACTTGGCATTTTTGGATGGCATTCTTTTGATTAATGTTTTTGCATTATAATGCGAACAAACGATGTTTTGTAACGAATGTTGTATTAACTTGCAAAAGCATTTATAATGAAATGTTTGTTTTAATGTTTCCGCTGCAATGTTTTTATTAAAGTTAATATAAATATATGTTTTATGTGCGATGATTGACCAGCTGTGAGCATCCCGGGAACGGGGCCTTACAAGTTGGTATCCGAGCCAAAGTTTAAGTGAAACGGGTAAAATTTTAAAATAAACCTTAACTTAAACTGAAAATGGGACGAAAAGGGAAGGGATGCCAGTCTGAGTAGTTGCGTGCCATCAGGTAGTTTCTTAATGTTAATCGGTATTACATGCGCATGTTATGTTGTTTATGTGCTGCTTGTCAATTTAGATATTGATGTAGTCAGGATAGGCAATGCTTGGGGTATGAAGAGTAAAGTAAGTGGCTAATCACAACTGGCCACTGTAATTAGGGAGTTACTATACTTTACATAAACTAAGCTGTTCCCTTGAATGATCGTGTTGGTGTTTGAATCTTTCAGTGTGTAGAGGATGGCTGGTGGTAGATCATCAAAAGCTTCACGAGGTGGAGGTCGTGGTGGAAGTGGTGCTGAACCGCGGCCCAAAAGAGGAAAACCTAGAGTCGAAAAGGTGGTTCAAGAAGAACCCGAGACCCCTCATCCGGAGGGCGGAGATGAGAGTGCGAATTTGAGGGACTCAGTGAAAGAGGCAATTGTAGAGGAGGTTCATCAGGTCATGCAGACGATCCTACCGTCTGTGGTGACCGAAGTGATAAAGGCTGTACGAGAATGAGAGAGAAAGGAAAGGAACATGTCCGCGGGAGGACATTAGGGGCCGGAGACCGAAACGGACCTTTCCGATGACGAAGAAGAGGAAGAAGAGCCTACACCGGAGGCGGCATGAGGCTGTAATTATGGGGCATTTATGAGATGCAAGCCCCCAACTTTTAATGGTAACGACATTGCTGCTGCTGCTTACCGGTGGGTGAGGGAGATGGAAGTCGTTCTTGATATCAGCGAGTGTCGGGAAGACTAGAAGGTGAAGTTTGCTGCCCACTCGTTTGGGGACTCGGCTCTGTGTTGATGGGACAATATTGTCCAAGCCGAGGGTAGTCGAGCAATTGGAAGAATGAGGTGGACTGAGTTAAAGAAGCTGGTAATTGGGGAGTTCTGTCCTCACAAGGAGATGGATAAGGTGGAAAGGGAGTTCCTGTAGCTGGAGGCGGGAACGATGATACATCAACAATACACCACGAAGTTTAATGAGATGGCACGGCTGGTGCCGGATCAAGTGACGCCTCTGTCACGAACGAGTAAGAGGTACATCCAGGGCTTGCCGGCGGATATCCGTAGGCATATGATCGTTGCCCGACCGAGCACGTTTAGGTTGACGGTTGACTTGGCAGGGAGGTTTTATAATGAAAGAACTATGGTGGTGGCTTAGGTGAGCAAGAAAGGTGGTGGTGATCGGAATTAGAATGGGAAGCGGTTTGGATGTGGCGGGGCCACTCCAAGTAACAAAGGTGCACGGGTGGATGACCGACGTGTGGTCACATCTGGTGCGGGGTCGAGAAGGTGTGTTAAGTGTGGACGAGAGCACACCGGAGAATGTAGAGTGGGATCCAATGTCTGTTTTCGTTGTGGAAGGACCGGACATGTGGCAAAGAACTACGGGGTAAGGAGGTTTTACACTTGTGCCGAGGAGGGCCACATGAGCAGAGACTGTAAAAAGTCAAGGGCTGAAGGTTCGAGAGTGAAGAAGGCTGGAGGAGAAGGACAAAGGGCAAGCGCCAGAGCGTTTACGATGACACAGAAGGAGGCTAGGACGGACCCCCATGTTGTGTCAGGTACATTCCAAGTAAACCAAACTTTAGCCTCTGTGTTATTCGATTCTAGTGCTAGTAAAAGTTTTATTTCTGCTGCTTTATGTGCTAAACTGCTTGTTAGTAGTAGGAGTGTAGATGCACCCTTTGATGTAGAAACTGCCATAGGTAAGTCTACCAGGATTTCTGAGATGATAGAAGGTTGTGACGTGGAATTAGAAGGTCACAAGTTTCCTGTTAGACCCTTCGTGATGACCTTGGGCGGGTTTGATGTGGTCCTAGGAATGGATTGGTTAGCGGACTACGAGGTGAACCTTGTGTGTCGCAATAAGATGATTTGTTTAACAGCGCCTGACGAGAGTTCGGTGACGGTTTATGGTGATCGGGTCACTACGATTTCGAAAGTGATTTCAATGGAGGTGGCGAGAAAATGCATGAGGCATGGATGTAGTGCCTACTTGGCCTACGTAAAGGACGTGGATACGCCAACACCACAACTATCCGATGTACCGGTGGTGTGTGACTTTCCAGATGTATTTCCCGAAAATTTACCAGGAGTGCCACCTGACTGTGAGATTGAGTTTCAGATCGACTTGATACCGGGTGCCCAACCTGTAGCTAAGGCATCGTATCAGTTGGTTCCGACGGAGATGAAGGAGTTGATGGAGCAATTATAAGAGCTGCTTGATAAGTGGTTCATTAGACCGACTATCTCTCCTTGGGGTGTGTCACACCCCAACCTTGACGGCGGAATCGTCGAGATGTGAGGGTTAAGATTGTTCACAGCCATATAATTCTATATTTAAATGTAAATATTAAAACTATAAGTTCAAAAGAAAGTACAAACATAAGTCTCAAACATGAAATAATTCCCAAACTAAGCAAAACATAACATAGTCTTTTTATTCATTTAACTAGGTCCAAATCCTAGTTTATTGCAAGCTTCATTTGATCACTTAAACTTGGGCATTACCTGAAACATGATATAAATAAGAGGTCAACTAAAAAGTTGTTGAGTTTCAAGATTTTCATACATAATATAACAAGATTACAAGTAGCAATTCATGTCATAGGTTATGAGTTAGCAAGTTTATAAACACATATCGTTACAACCAAACCTCGACTTAATTACAAGTATATAAGATTGGCTAAGTGTATTTGGTTGCCATGATGAACAAGCATACGTCATCAGGAGCCGGCAATACATCGGCTTTAGCACCAAATAGGCTTGTCAGGCCCAAAGATCTAAGACGTCGCCAGGCTAGTAATAGTTAATGATTGCAAACAAAATATGTATCTCATATAACAGTTACAACACACAAATAACCATGACAAAATGTAAAGATGAATTGCAAGTGCTTTACAAGTTTAAACATTTACAAGTGTATGTTGAATAAGTATCATGTTTCACCCCAAAATAGTATGAAAAATATAAAAAGAGGCAAGGAAACTCACATGACGTACAAGTGTATTAGATGATTATAAGAATTAACGATACTCCAACGAATTCTTTTATAAAGCACCTAAACGTATATATTAAAAGATTTAAGGTTAATAATAGGATTAACGATTAAACGCGGACTAGAGTTTCAATAAGGATTTGGGGTTTTTATAAATATGGTTATTTGTCGAACTCATGAATATATATATTTTATTACAATGAAAGAACTTAACTAATATTTTTATACTGATAAAATAATGATTTAATTATAAAATGTAAATAAAATTTTATAATTAACATAATTGATCCAAAATTAAAGATAATGTAATGACTAATAACAATTTAGTGATTTCAACTATTTAAAACTGTTTTTTATGAAAATAAACTAATTATAACATTTTTAAAAATATTTTGTATAAAAATTGCTTAAGTGTTTAAAGAATTAATTTAACATAAATAATTAGTTAACTTCTAAAATAAACAAAATTTATAAAACTGATTTTTATAATTTTTAGAAGTTTTATGTAATTTTTTTAAAGGCTAGAAAGCCCAAAAAAAATAGGTGAGGTTGCCCGGGTTCAAAACCGGGACCTCAACTTTGATAGGGGAGTGTGTTACCATTAGGCTGGGTAGCCTATGCTTGTTAAGGCTCGGTTTCCTATCCTTAAAGCAAACAACAACCATAAATCCCCAATTCCATATAAACCCTAGAGCTAATTCAATCCTATTTGGTTATGAATTCGATTATGTTCATTGTATTAATCATAGAGCTTTTGTTCCCCAAATAAAGCCGAGTACATGTGTGTGATTAATTACCCGTATAATGTTCGAATTGATGATGATCCCAACGCAGAACAGGTCGCGGCCGTGGGTGATGCAAACCAGATGTAAACATTGATGATAATTCAATTAACTCTGTGGATAGCTTCGTGTGATGTCCTTGATGTAAAGCCGCTTGTAAATTTCGAAAACTGAAGCCCTGATGATGGTGTTCGAGTATGGTGTGAGTTGCGACAGAAGATGATGATGGAATTCGATGTATGTGTTCGTTTCAGGTGCAATTGATGGGTGTAATCGATTGGAGATAGATAGATGATTGTTTGTTTTAAGTTAATTCGATTATTATTGTGTTTTAATGACAGAACGACTATGAATTAAGAGAGCTACGGTTACGCGAACGAATAGGCTTCGTAACCGATGTTTCAACTCAATTAAGGTGGTTAACCGCGTTCGATTCGAGTAGGGGAACAGTTGGCATGGTTTTGGGGGTTTTAATTTGAAGAAAAAAAATGAGATTTTAGGGCTACCGGACTCCGACCGAAGGGTGGCCGGAGTTGTGGCCGGAAAAACGCGAGGAACAGGGGGGTGGGGGTTTGGGTTTTGATTAATTACACACTTGGTCCCTCAATTTTAAATTTCTATTATTTTATGCTAAAATTTCAATTTAAAGTTTATAAATTGACATTAAAACCCCCTAAACTTTATCTACTTAAAGTTTTAAGCATTGTTAAGTTTAGTAACTCTTAAAAATTATTTTTATTATTATTAACAATATTATTATTATTGTTACTATTATTTTAGTTATTATTATTCTCATTATTATTATTAGTATTATTGTTATCATTACTATTATTATTATTATTATTATTATTATTATTATTATTATTATTATTATTATTATTATTATTATTATTATTATTATTATTATTATTATTATTGTTATTATTAATATTATTGTTATTATTAATATTATTATTATTACTAATATTATTATTATTGTTAATATTATTATTATAATCATTATTATTATTTATTTAACTTAGAAACTTTAAATTAAACAAGGAATCAAGCATGATTAGCCCATCAAGTTTCATAAATAGCATACATAAACCTTATAAGAACTTAACAAAGTTAACTTTTAATTAACAAAAATACTAGATGTTACAGTCTCCTCAACTTAAAAGAATTTTGTCCTGAAATTAAGAATGAAACTATACGAATAAAAACGGGTACTTCTTCTTCATATGCTCTTCACGCTCCCAAGTGAATTCAGCGCCACGCTTATTCTCCCAACGAACCTTGACAATTGGGGTAGTTGTGGTTCTAGTCTTCTTCATAATGCGATCCATGATCTCAACGGGTTTTTCAACAAAATGCAATGACCCGTCGATCTGAATGTCTTCCAACGGAACATGCAGACTTTCGTCAGCCAAGCACTTTCTTAAATTTGAGACGTGGAACACAGGATGAACTCCACTAAGGTCGGAAGGTAGTTCTAGTTTATAAGCCACCTTCCCAATCCTTTTCAGGATTTTGAAAGGTCCTACAAATCTTGGAGCCAGTTTACCCTTCTTCCTAAAGCGAACTACACCATTCCACGGTGAAACCTTAAGAAGAACCATATCCCCAACTTGGAACTCCAATGGCTTACGTCGTTTATCAGCATAGCTCTTTTGTCGACTTCTTGCCACTTCAAGGTTCTTGCGGATTATAGAGACTTTATCGGTCGTTTCTTGTATAAGTTCGGGACAAGTGATGAAGTTTTCACCAATGTCGGTCCAACAGATCGGTGAACGACATTTACGACCATAAAGTGCTTCGAACGGTGCCATCTTGATACTCGAGTGGTAACTATTGTTATACGAAAATTCCGCGAGTGGTAGATGCGTATCCCAATCACCACCAAAGTCAAGAACACAAAAGCGTAGCAAATCCTCCAAGGTTTGGATGGTTCGCTCGGTTTGACCATCAGTTTGAGGATGGTAAGCCGTGCTTAGATCCAATTGAGTACCCAAGAGTTCTTGCATAGACGACCACAAGTGTGAAGTGAAACGAGCATCTCGATCGGAAATGATGTGCAGAGGTACCCCATGACAACTTACAATTTCATCAACGTATATACGAGCCAACCTTGATGTCTTGTAAGTGTCACGTATGGGTATAAAATGCGCCGATTTGGTCAATCGGTCAATGATCACCCATATGCTATCATGTCCACAGTAGGGTCGGGGTAGTTTGGTTATGAAGTCCATGGATATGTGTTCCCACTTCCACATAGGAATCTCGGGTTGCTCAAGTAATCCACTTGGACGTTGATGTTCGGCTTTAACCTTCGTACACGTGAGGCACTTAGCTACATAAGTCGCTATATCTTTCTTCATTCCAGGCCACCAATATTGACCACGCAGGTCCATGTACATCTTACCGGAACCAGGATGAATAGAATAACGGGTTTGATGAGCTTCGTTCATGATAAATGTATGAAGGTTATCACGGTTTGGAACCCAAATTCGATTCGCGAAGTACATCAACCCGTTGGGTTTCGTTTCCAATTGAGTTAGAAGATTATGCTCCAATTCATCCTTCATTCTTCCTTCTTGTTGAACCGCTTGTTGAGCCTCTAGGATACCAGACTCGATGTCACTATCTATTCTCAAGTTTTGTAGCACTACGGTAGTCTCGTTGACATCTAGTCGGATCTCAGTATCAAATTCACCCAAAGTGTCAAACCATTGTCTTTGATCGCGAATTTCTTGGAACGAGATCATCTTGTTATGAACCTTTCGGCTTAGTGCATCGGCCACAACATTGGATTTACTAGGATGATAACGAATGTCACAATCGTAATCACTAATCAACTCCACCCAACGACGTTGTCTCATATTGAGATCTTTTTGATTAAAAACGTGTTGAAGGCTTTTGTGATCGGTGTAGACTATGCATTGTGTACCATAAAGGTAATGTCTCAAATCTTCAAGGCAAAAACCACGGCACCAAGCTCGAGATCGTGTGTTGTGTAATTCATTTCGTGAACCTTCAATTGCCTCGATGCATAAGCTATGACCTTTCCTCGTTGCATGAGAACACAACCAAGGCCTTGTTTTGATGCATCACAATATACGGTGAAATCATCGTTTCCATCGGGTAGGGTCAAGATAGGAGCATTGCACAACTTGTGCTTTAACGTTTGAAAGGCTTCTTCTTGCTCGGACCCCCACTCGAATGGTTTGTTTTTTTGAGTCAATGAAGTGAGTGGTTTCGCGATCCTCGAAAAGTTAGCAATGAATCGCCGGTAATAACCAGCAAGAACAAGAAAAGAACGAACTTCGGTTGGAGTTGTAGGAATGCACCAATTCTTCACAGCTTCCACTTTTGCAGGGTCAACGTGAATTCCTTGGCTATTCACCACGTGCCCTAGAAATTGAACTTCCTCGAGCCAAAATTCACATTTCGAGAATTTCACGTACAATTGCTCTTTCTTTAGCAATTCAAGAACTAGTCTCAAATGCAGTTCATGATCGGTGTTGGACTTGGAGTAGATAAGTATGTCATCAATGAAAACGATCACAAACTTGTCTAGATAAGGCTTGCATACACGGTTCATGAGATCCATGAAGACAGCAGGAGCATTGGTTAAACCAAAAGGCATCACCATAAACTCATAGTGCCCATAACGAGTACGGAACGCGGTCTTTAGGATATCATCATCATAAACTCGTAATTGATGGTATTCAGATCGTAGATAAATCTTCGAGAATATAGCAGCTCCTTGAAGTCGATCAAACAAGTCATCGATACGAGGAAGGGGATAACGATTCTTGATAGTAAGTTTGTTAAGCTCACGATAGTCGATGCACATACGAAATGTTCCATCTTTCTTTTTCACGAATAGAACAGGTGCACCCCAAGGCGAAGAGCTAGGACGAATGAAGCCCTTCTCGGATAATTCTTGAAGTTGACTAGAGAGTTCTTGCATTTTCGATGGTGCAAGTCGATATGGTGACTTAGCCACGGGGTTGGCTCCCGGAATCAAATCAATTTTAAACTCGACTTCACGTACGGGAGGTAAGCCACTAAGGTCATCGGGAAATACTTTAGGAAAGTCTCGTACAATCGGGACATCTTTAAGATCTTTCCCATTGAATTTTGTGTTGACCACGTAAGCCAAGAAAGCCATATAGTTCTTGCTTAGGCACTTTCGGGCTTGGGTGCACAACATGAGTTTAAGCCCTTTGGAGGATTTTTCACCGAACACTTTCAATGTATATCCAGAGGGTAACGGTATACGAATGCACTTCTCGAAACAAATGATCTTGGCATGGTGTTTGGCTAACCAATCCATACCAATGATAACGTCAAAGCTTCCAAGTTTCATAGGTATAAGATCGATAAGGAAATCGTGCGTGTCAAGACTTAAGATGCAATCACGAATAACGATATCAACGGTGATCGGTTCTCCATCAGCGACTTCAACGGTGAGAGGTCTTTCTAGTTTCGTATGTGGCTTAGCAAGAATGGGTACAAACTCTAATGATACAAAACTCTTATCGGCTCCAGAATCAAATAGAACGTATGCATAGGTATTATTAATAAGAAACATACATGTTCAATGTTAAAGACATTTAACGATACAGGTAATGCATGAAAGAGGCTTAAATCATAGAAGTTAAGCTTGAGTTAACATACCATTCACCACATCATTGTTTGCTTGTGCTTGATTTGCATTGATGTTTAAAGTACGCCCTCAGGCTTGTGGAACATTACCCACAAGACGAGGGCATTGTGGGCGAAAATGACAAGGTTCCCCACAGTTGTAGCAAACACGGTTTGGGACCATCGCGGCATTATTAGGTGCTCGGTGACAAGTCGCCACCAAATGACCATATTTACCGCATAAGGTACAGATGTGGCACAGTTGATTTCCTGGATGATGGTACCTACAGGTGTTGCACATAGGTTGAGGACCAGCATAGGCCCTAGCCCCAGGCACTTGTGCCACAGGTGCAGCCGCAGGTACAAGTTGTCTTTGGGGTTGTTTGGGTGCAGCCACACATAGTTGCGCGCCGGTGTGAACTTGCGCTTCTTGTTGTTGTTGTTGTAAGACGGTTCAACATTAATCTCCTTAACGGTCTCGGTAGCCGTATTTTCCACCTTCTTTGCACCCTTCACAGACATGGTGCCCGCTCTCTCGGTGAGTTGAGCGGTGATAGTGATGGCTTCCTCTAAGGTAGTGGGTCGGCTACCCACCACAACATCTTGAATTTGGGGTGGTACACCCTTAATGAACTTCTCGATGTTGCGGGGGACAGTGTCGACCATGTGAGGCAGCAATATACTCAACTCATGATGCCTAGTTGAGTAGGCCAAATGATCACCACCATCTTGCTTCAGGTTCAAGAATTCCTCCTCCAACTTTTGTAATTCACTCCTTGGGCAGAACTTCGCGATGGCGATGTTCTTGAACTCCTCCCAGGTGAGTGCTAACACAGCTTCAGCTCCTCGATTTCTCTTCTCGCCATTCCACCAGGTAAGTGCCCTTTGTTGGAACATACTAGTGGCGTAACGAACCTTTAGTGTCTCGAGACACTCACAATTGACAAAAGTATTCTCCATGCTCTCGAACCACTCAAGAAGACTAGTGGCTCCTTCTTTGCCACTAAAACTAGTGGGCTTGCAAGAGCTAAAATGCTTGAAAGTGTAAGTTTGGTTGTTGCGCCCTTGATTAGCACTATTCTCCCCTTGACCATTTCCATTGTTGCTAGAGTTGGTCATTAAGGTGCTATTGAGTTTAGCAACCATAGTCGGGATGACGGCAGCCATTTGCCGGGCAATCATGGCGGCTAGCTTACGATCGGAACTTCCACGCTTTCCATGATGACGAGACATGCTGGAATATACAAAATGAGTTAGACACGAGAAAGAGACTTACAAGGATTATAATTTAAACAAGGATAAGGCAAGAGTTGTAAGCATATGGAATGGTTCCATTTGGTAACGCATTACCATTTGAAAACGTTGACACGTTAAGGTAAATTGACCCATTAGCCTTAGAAACTTGTGTATGTTGACCATAGTTTATCACTCATCCCAGAAATCCCCAGGTAAGCTTAACTAGTCCCGTAGGATTTATGCGATATGCTTGCCTTAGCCCGAGGGCCTTTTGCCAGGAAAACCAGGATACAAGTGTCTATGAGTCATACAAATTTCTTAGGTTCATGAAATCAAAAACTTGATGAGATTTTCATAGATTAGACATAAGTCTAAAGATCCAAGTCATAAGCATAAGTATACGATTCCACGTGTTGTCGAGAATAAGATTAAGAAGTTTCATTTATCGGGAAGAGTCAAAGAGTCAAGGATAAGTTTAGGGAGACAAGTAACAAAGTTTTAACAATTACAAAGCAATCCTATGCTAAGGCATCAAGTTGCACATAAGTATGGCATAACATAATGTAGCATGCAAAACAATATACTTTTACAAGAACAATAATATTATTCTATAAGGTTCATGCATAAACTATAGTCTAGGTCACCATTTCTAATAACCTAAATCCCTATAGTTATGGGCTCTGATACCAATCTGTAACACCCCAACCTTGACGGCGGAATCGTCGAGATGTGAGGATTAAGATTGTTCACAGCCACATAACGCTATATTTAAACGTAAATATTAAAATTATAAGTGTCAAAAGAAAGTACAAACATAAGTCTCAAACATGAAATAATTCCCAAACTAAGCAAAACATAACATAGTCTTTTTATTCATTTAACTAGGTCCAAATCCTAGTTTATTGCAAGCTTCATTTGATCACTTTAAACTTGGGCATTACCTGAAACATGAGAAAAATAAGAGGTCAACTAAAAAGTTGGTGAGTTTCCAAGGTTTTCATACATAATATAACAAGATTACAAGTAGCAATTCATGTCATAGGTTATGAGTTAGCAAGTTTATAAAACACATATCGTTACAACCAAACCTCGACTTGATTACAATTATATAAGATTGGCTAAGTGTATTTGGTTCCCATGATGAACAAGCATACGTCATCAGGAGCCGGCAATACATCGGCTTTAGCACCAAATAGGCTTGTCAGGCCCAAAGATCTAAGACGTCGCCAGGCTAGCAATAGTTAATGATTGCAAACAAAATATATATCTCATATAACACTTACAACACACAAATAACCATGACAAAATGTAAAGATGAATTGCAAGTGCTTTACAAGTTTAAACATTTACAAGTGTATGTTGAATAAGTATCATGTTTCACCCCAAAATAGTGTGAAAAATATAAAAAGGGGCAAGGAAACTCACATGACGTATAAGTGTATTAGATGATTATAAGAATTAACGATGCTCCAACGAATTCTTTTACAAAGCACCTAAACGTATATATTACAAGATTTAAGGTTAATAATAGGATTAACGATTAAATGCGGACTACGGTTTCAATAAGGATTTGGGGTTTTTATAAATATGGTTATTTGTCGAACTCATGAATATATATATTTTATTACAATGAAAGAACTTAACTAATCTTTTTATAATGATTAAATAATGATTTAATTATAAAATGTAAATAAAATTTTATAATTAACATAATTGATCCAAAATTAAAGATAATGTAATGACTAATAACAATTTAGTGATTTCAACTATGTAAAACTGTTTTTATGAAAATAAACTAATTATAACATTTTTAAGAATATTTTATATAAAAATTGCTTAAGTGTTTAAAGAATTAATTTAACGGAAAATAATTAGTTAACTTCTAAAATAAACAAAATTTATAAAACTGATTTTTATAATTTTTAGAAATTTTATGTAATTTTTTTAAAGGCTAGAAAGCCCCAAAAAATAGGTGAGGTTGCCCGGGTTCGAACCCGGGACCTCAACTTTGATAGGGGAGTGTGTTACCATTAGTGTCACACCCCAACCTTGACGGCGGAAACGTCGAGATGTGAGAGTTACGATTGTTCACAGCCACATAACGCTATTATTAAATCCAAATATATTATTCATAAGTTTTAAAATTACATTACAAGCATAAGTCTCTATAATGAAATAAGTTTCAACATGAAATAACAAACATAATCATCTTGTTTATTAACTAGGTCCAAGTCCTAGAATATGCCAGCAACATAAGTTCACTTCAAACTTGGGGGTTTTCCTGAAACATGATAAAAATAAAAAGGTCAACTATAAATAGTTGGTGTGTTTCCAAGGTTTTCATACATAATATGAAAAGGTTACAAGTAGCAATTCATGTCATAGGTTATAAGCTAGTAAGGTTATAGAACACATATCGTTACAACCAAACCTCGACTTGATTACAAGTATAAAAGATTGGCTAAGTGTATTTGGTTCCCTAGTGCACAAGCGTATGGCCCCTAGGAGTCGGCAATACCTCGACTTTAGCACCAAATAGGCTTGTCAGGCCAAAGATCTAAGACGTCGTCAGGCTAGCAATAGTTAATGATTGTAAACAAACTATGTATCTCATATAAACACTTACATTACACAAATAACCATGACCAAATAATAAGTAGAATTGCATGTGCATTACAAGTCTCAAATGTGTATAAGTGTATCATGTATAAGTATCATGTTTCACCCCAAAATAGTGTGAAATAAAGTAAAAAGGGGACAAGGAAAACTCACATGGAAATAAGCATTTCAAGATGATATAAAAGATTACAAGATAAATCCCAAGTGTCCATTACAAGCACCTAAATATATAATTTACAAGATGAAGATTAAGGTTAATATATTGATTAATGTTTAAATAAGAATTAGGGTTTCGATGAGTAATTATGTTTATAATGATGATGATAATAATTTAAACGAGGTTCCAAATGGTTTCTTTTACAAGTTGTTTAAACGTATAGATTCCAAGATTAGGTTTAATAATAAGATTACAATTTTTAGACATGAACTAGGGTTTCCAATAGAACTTGGAAGTTTAAATAAGTAATTAAGTAAAATAATAAATCATTTAGGTTTAATAAAGATGATTTAAATCAATTAAACCAATAATATGTGAAAAGAAATAATTAATTTAAAAATTAACTATTTAAAAGTTGATAAGGATATTACATATTAAAATCATATTATAAAGTTTTAAGCTTATTAAAATGATTTATTATAAAGGTTTTTAAAACCTTAAAATAAAGCAAATTATATTGTTTTATAATTTTCAAGAATTTAAACAAAAGTTAACGATTAAATTCATTAAATGGTATAACATGCTCAAATGATTTGATGAATAATTAATTATTCAAATAGTCATTTTAATAACTACTTGAATAATTATTTATCATTTAGATTTATAATGTTTTAATAAAATTTGAACCATAATAATTTTTATTACACAAAAGAATTTATAACTTTTTAAAATAAAACTCCATTTAAAATATCGTGATTTAAACGATAAAATCTAAGGAAAGTTCGGTTCACTACTATTTTGTTAATTATTTAAAATCTATGTTAATAACTCAAAAATAACCTTTAAAATGTTTTATTACAAAGGTTTTTTTTTAATTGTTTAATATTTTAAAATATCACTGAAAATTATTTGACAACTTAAAATACATTTAAAGGTTATAAAATATTTTTTTATATTTATTAGAAATTTTCTAAAGTTGATTTAAGGCTTAAAAAGCCATTTTAAAAAATATGGGGGTGCCCGGGGTCGAACCCGGGACCTCCAAGTTAGAATGTGTGTGGGGAACCAGTGAACCAAGGCATACAGCCGCGGTTTAACCCCGTTTTTATTTCTTAAAAACATAACCCAAGCAACACCCCCAAATCCACATAAACCCTAGTTTTGATTTCAATCCAATTGAACATGAAATCGATTTCGATACACGAATCAAACATGGGGCTTTTGTTTCTAATGTAAAACCGAGTATGTAGGCGTGTGAAACTTACGTTATTGAGTTCGATTCGATGAAGATGGTGATAATAATAGCCGCGACAAAGACAAGGTTGGTTCGAGGTTCAAACGTTGATAATAATCAAATTCGTGTTGCAGACGGCTTTCATAGGTCTTGGTGAGCAAAAGCCCTCTATCAATTTCAATCCTTGAAGTCCGGATGATGGTGCTCGAGTATGGTGTAGGTTCACGATGAAGATGACGATTGAATCCGTATTTCGTGTGTTCCTCAGGTGAAATTGGAAGTAACAATCGAATAAAGATAGATAGATGTTCGTTTGGGTTGAATTAATTAGATTATTATTAACGTTTAATGGTCGAACGGTTTACGTTTGATGATTAACGGTTATTTGATCGTTCGAGGTTCGTAACCGACTTGTAAAGGCAATTAAATGATACAATCAAGTTCGAAACAGGTATACGAACGATCTTGGAACAATTTAGAATCGTTTTCGCTAAGTTTTGGTGGGTTTTGGACCCTGCCGGCGCCGCGGCCGGAGCCTGGCCGCCGGTGGCCGGGAAAACGGGTAGGGGGGGCGGTTTTAAACTATTTATAGTTATGGTCCCTGTGGTTTTAGAAGTTTTCAATTACATTTTAAAGTTTTGATTAAGTTAAAATTAGTTACAAATTAGTCCCTGAAGTTCTAACAGGTTATTATTTTATGTAATAAACTTATTAATTACAAGTTTAAAGTTATACAACTTTATTATTTTTAATATTATTATCATTTACATTATTGTTATTAATAATATTATTAGTAATAATAACAATAACATTGTTATTAGTATTTTAATCACAATTATTTTTTTAAGATTTTTATTACTTTAAGTTAAGTTTTATAATATTAAGTAAACATTATAACACTTATAATGTTATTGTTATTTATTAAATTAATTTGTTAACCACCAAATTAATTATGAAGCATAATAAACCCTTAATGTTTCACAAAAGACATAAAAGGTCCTTTTATAAACTTAACGAAGTTACCCTTTTACTTAACAAAAATACGAGATGTTACAATTAGGCTGGGTAGCCTATGCCTGTTAAGGCTCGGTTTCCTATCCTTAAAACAAACAACAACCATAAATCCCCAATTCCACACAAACCCTAGAACCAATTCAATCTCAATTGACCGTGAATTCGATTATGTTCATTCTATAAATCATAGGGCTTTTGTTCCCTAAAGAAAGCCGAGTATGTGTGTGTGATTAATTACCCGTATAATGTTCGAATTGATGATGATCCCAACGAAGAACAGGTCGCGGCCGTGGGTGATGCAAATCAGATGTAAACGTTAATGATAATTCAATTAACTCCGTGGATAGCTTCGTGTGATGTCCTTGATGCAAACCCCTTGTAAATTTCAAAAATTGAAGCCCTGATGATGGTGTTCGAGTATGGTGTGAGTTGCGACAGAAGATGATGATGGAATTCGATGTATGTGTTCGTTTCAGGTGCAATTGAAGGGTGTAATCGATTGGAGATATATAGATGATTGTTTGTGTTAAGTTAATTAGATTATTATTGTGTTTTAATGACAGAACGGCTATGAATTAAGAGAGCTTCGGTTACACGAACGAATATGCTTGGTAGCCGATGTTTCAACTCAATTAAGGTGGTTAACCGTGTTCGATTCGAGTAGGGGAACGGTTGGCATGGTTTTGGGGGTTTCAATTCGAAGGAAAAATGAGATTTTAGGCTACCGGACTCCGGCCAAAGGGTGGCCGGAGTTGTGGCTGGAAAAACGCGAGGAACAGGGGGTGGGGGTTTGGGTTTTGATTAATTACACACTTGGTCCCTCAAATTTAAATTTCTATTAATTTATACTAAAATTTCAATTTAAAGTTTATAAATTGACATTAAGACCCCTAAACTTTAACTACTTAACGTTTTAAGCATTGTTAAGTTTAGTAAGTCTTACAAATTATTTTTATTATTATTAACAATATTATTATTATTGTTACTATTATTTTAGTTATTATTATTCTCATTATTATTATTAGCATTATTGTTATCATTACTATTATTATTATTATTATTATTATTATTATTATTATTATTATTATTATTATTATTATTATTATTATTATTATATTATTATTATTATTATTATTATTGTTATTATTAATATTATTACTATTACTAATATTATTATTATTGTTAATATTATTATTATAATCATTATTATTATTTATTTAACTTAGAAACTTTAATTAAACAAGGAATCAAACATGAATAGCCCATCAAGTTTCATAAATAGCATACATAAACCTTATAAGAAGTTAACAAAGTTAACTTTTAATTAACAAAAATACAAGATGTTACAGGGTGCTCCGGTCTTGTTCGTGAAGAAGAAAGATGGTAGTTTGAGGATGTGTATAGACTACCGTGAGCTGAATAAGCTGACAGTGAAGAATTGGTACTCCTTACCAAGGATTGATGATCTATTTGATCAACTTCAAGGTGCCAGTTGCTTCTCAAGGATAGATCTTCGATCGGGCTACCATCAGCTAAAGGTGAAAGAGTAGGATATCCCTAAAACAGCTTTTCGCACGCGTTATGGTCACTATGAGTTTCTCGCTATGTCATTTGGTTTGACCAACGCGCCAGCTGCTTTTATGGACTTGATGAATCGAGTGTGTAATGTTGGATAAATCAGTGATCGTGTTTATTGATGATATCCTGATTTATTCGAAGAGCGAGATTGAGCATGCCGGTCACATTCGGGAGGTGTTGGAAACATTGAGAAGGGAGAAGTTGTATGCTAAATTCTCTATGTGCGAATTCTGGTTGCGTGAGGTTCAATTCTTGGGTCACGTGGTGAATCCTGAAGGTGTTATGGTGGACCCGGCAAAGATGGAGGCGGTGATGCAATGGAAGTCTGCAAAGACGCCATCCGAGATCCGTAGTTTCTTGGGTTTGGCGGGCTATTACCGAAGGTTTATTCAAGACTTCTCTAAGGTCGCTTCTCCATTAACCAAGTTGACTCGTAAGGATGTAAATTTGTATGGGGTCAAGCTCAGGAGAAGGCGTTCGAGGAATTAAAGACGAGGTTGACTCAAGCTCCTGTTTTTTCGTTACCCGATGAAAGTAAAGATTTGGTGGTTTATTTTGATGCTTCCTACTCGGGGTTGGGGTGTGTGTTAATGCAGAGAGGAAAGGTTATAGCCTATGCATCCCGATAGTTGAAGGTTCACGAGGTTAACTATCCTACTCATGACTTGGAGCTAGCAGGCGTGGTCTTTGCGTTAAAAATTTGGAGGCACTACCTGTATGGGACGAAGTGCACCATATTCACTAACCACAAGAGCTTGAAGTACTTCTTCGAGCAGAGGGACTTGAACATGAGGCAGAGAAGATGGTTGGATCTCATAAAAGACTATGATTGCGAGATCCACTACCATTCGGGCAAAGCCAACGTGGTGGCGGACGCCCTTAGCCAAAAAGAGAGACTCAAGCCGATTCGGGTGAAAGCCTACCAGTTGATCATGACCTCGGATGTGATGAAGCAAGTTAAGGAGTTTCAGGATGAGGCATTGAAAGAAGATCACCTTAACTCCGAAAGAATGAGACGTCTGGTTGCGGAGTTGGGTTAAAACACACTCGGTATTAGAACCCGATTCGGGCGGATGTGGATTCCTCGTCTTGGGTATCTACGTGTGTAGATCATGGATGAAGCTCATAATACTCGGTACTCTATTCATCCCTGTGCTACAAAGATGTATCAAAACATGAAGAAAGATTATTGGTGGCCGGGTATGAAGCGTGATGTGGTGGAGTATGTGAGTAAATGCCTTACTTTTTTACAAGTGAAGGCCGAGTACCAAAAGCCGTATGGGAAGATCCAACCTTCGGATATACCGGAGTAGAAGTGGGAGCACATCACCATGGATTTTATTACGAAGCTGCCGCGTATCGCGCAAGGGTATTGAAGATCATGTTTAGGTTGGACTCACTTTAGTATAGTTGTTTACTTTACATTGTAATAGGTCTTTTGTTAGTTTTCTTTTGTATGTTCTTAGTAAAGAGTAGTTTTGGCAGTCCAGCGAAACTGTGAGCGAATCTATACATTCGCTCACAGTTTGTTGTTCTAGTTTACCCGGCGAACTTGTGTTCTGCCGAGCGAAACTATAGTTTCGGCATGACAGTTTCGCTGGTAGCGAAACAGCAGCGAAACTATAACTGCTATATATACTTTTGTCAATTCTCTTTGTAAGGCAAGCTTGCAAAACCCTAATCGTGGATCATTGTTGCAAGTTACCAATTCTAAGCAGTTTTCACACAGAAATACTATTGTGCTTGATGTTATTGATTGCTATTGTTCATTTGATTATCAAATATATGTTAGAATTCTCTTCTATCTTCTCAATTGTTGTTGTTTAGCATGGATGTTAGATATTGAGCAATTTATCACTTCAATTGTACTGTTTTTCGATCACATGGACCAACAATATGGTATCAGAGCCTTAGTGCTCTTGATTTGTTGAGTTTTTGTGGTTTTTGGTCAATATCTAGTTTCAATCAATTTTCATTGGATTATCAGCTGTTTTTGACATGGAAATTGATTGAATTATGCTCGTTTTTGATTGAGGAAGATTCTACAATCATCAGATCTCAAATTCATTGAGTTTTGGATGATTTCAGATTGATTTTGAGGTAAAAAAGGGTTTTGAGATCGATCAACGAAATTGATGTTCTTACAGCGAAACTGTCATCATCTTTCAGCGAAATTATGAGTTATCTTGGATCAGAAGTTGTTTTCTAGAGTTTCTGCGAAACTAATTCCTTGAACAAGTTCATTAGTGCTTGTGAACAATCAACAAGCGAAATTGCTGCCGAATTTATTTTTGAACGAAAGTTCAAGCTTGTTTCGTGCGAAGTTAACAGCGAAACTAAGCAAGTGGTGTCTCTGTTCAAGCGAAAGTGCTCCTGAAATTGCTAGCGAAAGTGTCAGCTTCAGCGAAATTGTCAGCGAAAGTACTTCTTCAGCGAAATTGTCATCCAAGTCATCTTTTTCTGCGAATTTGTCAGCGAAATTATAAACATTTCTGCCGAAACTATAATGTCGAAATTAACTACTCTCACACTTGCTGATCTTGAAAGTGTTGCTCCTAATAGACCTCCAAGACTCATTAATGGAGATAATTTTGAAGATTGGAAGAGATGTCTCAAAGCTTTCTTCTTTTACACTGATCATAATCAATGGGAGTCGATTATTTCTGGTCCTCACATACCAACAGTTACTGTTGGTGATGTTGTTTCTCAGAACAAGGACCCATCTTCCTATACTGAAAGAGATCTGAAATTGATTGATCGTGATCAAAAGGCTTTTGGTGCTCTAACTCTCTGTTTGGCTCCAGACATCTACAACCGTTTTGCAGAGCATAAAAATGCTAAATCCCTTTATGATGCTCTCTATGAATTCTATGATGGTAATGCAGATTTGGTAAAAGACAAGAGTATTCAGGCTGAAAAGGAGTTCAATTCATTTGTGGGATACAAGAATGAAAGTCTGACAGATCTTACAAACCATTTCTTAACCGTCTCAAGCACTCTAAAGAAGTATGATGAAAGGCTCTCCAACAGTGAACAAGTTAATAGGCTTCTCGACTCTCTTCCACCACAGTGGAGTCTTCAAGTGAGAATGCTTAAACAAGAAAGAGGTTTTACAGATTACAAGCTGATGGATATCATTAACAAGTTGAAATCTTTTGAGTTGGATATGAAAAGAAGAGAATTTAACCAGACTATGATGCCCACATCTGGTTTTTCTCAAAATGCTGCTTTGTTGTCATCCGCTGCAAACTCTCACATTCAAAATCCAATTCAAGGAGGGAGCAATACAAGTAATTTCTCGAGTGGTAATAGTCATGTTGGAAAAGATTTGGGAAATTCTAAGGTCAATGCTGAAACTTCAATTCCATCTGAAACAATGGCTCTTTTTGGAATGTTTGTTCAGAGCTATGAAGCTCTTGTTGCTGGAGAACTGAAAGGTAAAGGAATGACTATGGAGGACATGTATCAAGTTGATCCTGATGATTTAGAAGAAACTGACATACAATGGCAAATGGCGATGTTAACTTTAAGAGCTCGGAGATTCATGAAAAGAACAGGACGAAAGAACTTTGGTGGTCAATCATCTACTTCAAAACTGGGATTTGATAAGTCTAAATTGAGGTGCTTTAATTGTAAACAATTGGGACATTTTAAACGTGAATGTCCATTACCAATTGTCACAGATCCTAGTAACACTAGAGTACCAAGATTGACAGCAGAGAAAGAAAAGGAAGAAGTGAATCTAAAAAAGGAGTCGGCTTTGATTTCGAACTTTGATTGGAGTGCAGAGGTGGAAGAAACAAGAACTGAGATTAATCACGCGTTAGTTGCTGAGTTTGTGGAAGGCAATGAAGTGGAAGTTGGTGAAGATGGATTTATGCTGTTCAAGGAATTCAAAAGAGAAAACGAGTCTTTAGTCAATGAGAAAGAAGAAAAGGCAGATGGAAATGGGAAAGAGGAAACTGCAGGTTCAAGTGAGAAAAGAAATTCAAGAGATGAGATAGGAAAAGAGAAGGATGATGTTGCTGCTACTGTTGAGGAAAGGAAATCAAGTACTCCAGTATGCATGTGTGATAAAGCTTTAGCTGCTAAAAGGATGGTAATGGGACTACCATATGAGGTAATACCGGATATGTGCTCATCTGTTTGCAAAATTAGACTATATGGGATTTATAAGGCTAACCGTTTATTAATTGATAATGAAAAGGATTTAAAGCGAATTAATGATGAACTTAAAATGAATGAATCAAAATATTTTGTGAAATTAAATGAGGCTTTAAAAGAAACTGATCATTTAAAAAGAATCCTTTTCGAAAGAAATGTCGAGATTAATACTTTGACTGAAAGGGTTGCTCTTGCTGAATTTGAAGCAAGCAAACTTCAGTCAAAGTTAGATAAATGGACTATTTCTGGAATGAAACATGATGATCTTTGTAAATCTCAACGGGGAGCAAGTATTAAAACAGGTTTGGGTTATGAAAATGTACAGGTTTATCCTCCACTTAGTACATATTGTTATTCTCCTATGCCTGTTCCTCATCCTTCTAATGATTTAATCAAAACAGATACTGACAGTATGTCTGCAGGTTTAGTCGGGAATAACTCTAAGTACATTCGTGAAGACTACGACTATGGACCAACTAGTGGGCTTAGATGCACTAGTTCTAGTACACCTGAAAATCAACAGTCTGTTTTAGATCATAAGTCTAGTTTAAATTCAGTTTTTGTTTCTAGTTCAAATGTAACAGACTTGAATGTCTCATGTTCTCTTGATAGTTTTATTCCATCTTGTAATTCAAATCATGGTAGTGATGATTTTTGTTCTCATAATGAATGTAATGCATCTGATCTTTCTCCAAAAACAACTGAGCCACTTAAAATTAATTGTTTCGAAAAGTTCTTTTCTCAACCTATTCCATCTTTCACACCATTAAATATGACATCATCAGAAAAATGTAGTTCTTCTTCATCTGACACCAGTACCAATGGTACAAGTTTTACTGATTTGTCGGATGAATCTTGTTCTAATTTTGTAAAGAAAAATTCTTGTTCAAATAAACAACAACCTCATGAGTTGTATGAGACATTCAATGATGTTGATTCTAGTTTGTCTGAATGTGATGAGGAGATTATTATTGATCCTATTTTTACCTCATCACATCATAGACCTAGATTCAAACCTCATTGTTTCAGGTGTGGTCAAGAGGATCATCTTGTCAAAAATTGTCCTTTGATTCAAGGATCCTCTAATAGAAATTGTTTTGGGAATAAATTGATAAAATTGGTTAATAATTTCTTCTGTAAAAAATCTGCTTCTTTAAAAAGCAAAGTTGTTCAATCTTGGGTCCCTACTACTCCTGGCTAAGTAATTTGTTAATTCATTTCAGGAATCCTCATTAAAGATTGTAAACAGTTTATGGCATGTTGATAGCAGGTGTTCCAAGCATATGACGGGATTAAAGGATTTGTTGACCAATTATCGGATTATAGATGGAGGATATGTGGCTTTTGCTGGAATAAGAAGGGTGGAAAAATGATTGGACAAGGAGAAGTTACCAATGGTTCTCTTACTCTGGAAAAAGTCAACCATGTTCCTGAATTGACTTTTAATCTTCTGAGTGTTTCTCAAATTTGTGATAAAGACATTCCTGTTCTATTTAAATCTGATGAATGTTTATTTTTAAAATCAGAGATTGCCATTCCAGATGATTTAATTCTTATGCGTGCTCCAAGGAAACATGATACATATCTTCTTGATATGAATTCAAACGAGTCAAAGGCTACTGCAACTTGTCTTCTCTCAAAAGCATCAACTTCTGAGTCTCTCTTATGGCATCGTCGTTTAGGCCATGTCAATTATAAGATAATTAATAAATTAGTAAAGAAAAATCTTGTTAGAGGACTTCCTTTAAAAGATTTTTCTGTTAATGAAAAATGCATGGCATGTGCCAAAGGGAAACAACATAAGAAACCTCATAAGTCCAAACTTTTAAATAGCATATCTTGTCCTCTTGAGTTGTTACATACTGATTTATTTGGGCCAATTAGTATTAAATCAATTGCTAAAAAAACCTTTTGTCTTGTTGTTACAGATGATTTCTCAAGATATTCATGGGTGAGGTTTCTTGCACACAAAGGCGAAGTTGCAGAAGAATTGCAGAAATTAATTCTTTCTATCGAATCAATCAGTAAGAGAAGAGTTATGGGACTAAGAAGTGACAACGGCACTGAATTCAAAAATCAGATTCTCGATTCATTTTGTGCTCAAAAAGGGATTGTGAGACAATTTAGTGCTGCAAGAACACCCCAGCAGAATGGTATTGCGGAACGAAAGAATCGCACTCTCGTGGAAGCTGCTCGTACAATGCTCATAGAATCTTCATTACCAATTATTTTCTGGGCTGAAGCTGTCAATTGTGCATCTTATGTTCTAAACAGGGTATTAATTGTGAAAGATAAAGTGAAGACTCCTTATGAACTTTTTCATAAGAGAAAGCCACTAATTGATTTCTTTCGACCATTTGGCTGTTCTTGTACTCTTTTGAATACTCAATCTCTGTAAGGATTCCTGAAGTCTGATGCAACCCAAAACAGCTTAAGTGTCTCAGCAAACATGCACTAAGTACTGAAGTGAAGAATGCTTCGGAAGTTTTACACAAAGCATTAGAAAATACTCTAAGTGTAAAATCTTCCGAAGCCAAGACCAATATCTTCCGAAGCCAAACATGAAGTCTTCCGAAGCTTCAGAGACAAAGTCTTCCGAAGCCTCATCCTATGAAGACAGATTTCTTCCGAAGACTTTTAGTACACATGCTTTATCTGATGTACTGTTCCATAAAGCACCTTTTCCGCTGCATCTCTGTAAAGTCACCAACTTACATGAGTTGGTGAAAAGGGCCTTGCTTTTGGTAACTGTACATTGAGGTCTTGAGTATTCAACTTTCTACTTTATGTACTTTATCCTTTTTGTATTGTAAAAGGATGTGAGCTATGGCATGTCATAGTCACAAGGTCAAAAGGCAGATATGCCTTTTGATCCTACAATTGATTTTGTTAGTGTCTAGTCAATTGTATCCAGCTGGCTTTCAAAGTATGGCCGGCTGTAGGTTGTAGTATAAGTATTTCAAGTTCTTGTATCTTTTCTTTATGCTTTGTAACACTTGTAAAAGAACTTGAGAAAGCAATATACTGCCTCCTTGAAACCCAACTCTCTTGTTCTGTCTCTTTACTTTACTTGTGTTCTTTGTATCACTTTGGTTACCCAGTTCACTGTTTGATTAGAGCTTAGTTATTCTCCTCATTGTGTTGTTGTGTTGTAATTGTGGTTAAGCCCTTAAACGGTCCTGCAATTGGTATCAGAGCTTTCCAGGCTCTTGATATAAGATCTAACCATCTTAAGATCCCTCACAACACACAAAAGCTAAACTCTTCAAATGGCTGCCATCTCTAAGACTGATATGGAGACTGGAACCATGAACAAATCCCCACTGATCACTCTTGATGATTTTGACACCTGGTGCATGAGGATGGAAGGCTTCATCAGGTCTCTTGATTCAAGAATGTGGGAATCTGTTGAGAATGGACCCTTCATACCCAGCACCCCCTCTGCTACTGGTGCTGGTATGATTCCTAAAGATGTGGCCAACTACTCAGATGAAGATAGAAAAAGAGTAGAGATTGACAGGAAGGCCATGACTGCTCTTCAGACTGCTCTCCCAAACTCTGTATACAGAGGCTTCAAGAAGTGCAAGACAGCCAAACAGCTGTGGGATGCACTGAAGCTGATGTATGAAGGCTCCTCTGAAGCCAAGGAGAACAAGAAAGATCTTCTGAAGCAGCAGTTTGAAAATTTCACCTTCAAAGCAGGTGAGACCATGACTCAACAATACTTCAGGTATGTTGAGATTGTGGATACCCTAGTGGATGGAGGAGTTCCTCTTGAGAACAGGGACATTGTAAGGAAGTTCATGTCCTCACTTCCTAGGCAATGGACACACTATTGTGTGGTGATCAAGAGGACTGAGAACCTTAAGACTCTTACTCTTACAGAGTTGTATGGGATTCTCAGTGGATACCAGATGGAGATGAACATGCAAGGTTCATCTGGCAACTCCAACAATCAAATGGGTTCAGCCCTTCATGTGGTTGAAAGGGACAGCATAGAACCTCAGCATCATCTCTTATGCTACCCTGACAACTCACAAAAGGGTCCTTTCATCACCTTCCCGGAGACACCAAGGGAGAACTTTACTCAAGGAAGCCCATTCCAAGAGACAAGTTCTTCTCAAGCCTTTGTGTCTGCAGATGAAAGCTGTGGGAATTATCTCTTCACTCTTGAAGACCTGGACTGTATCCATCCAGATGACCTGGAATACATGGAGATAGTTCAGCAGATGGCTCTCCTCTCCTCTCACAGAGCCAAGAAGTTCTACAAGAGGACAGGAAGAAGATTTCCAAGCAATGCTACCAGCAGCAAGTTTGGGCTGGATAAAAGCAAAGTTAAGTGTTACAACTGTAACCTTATGGGTCACTTTGCCAGGGAGTGTAAGGCACCTAAAGCAAATGGGGGCCAAACACAACCCAGACCAAACTTTGCTGACAAAGCTCCTCAAGCTGAGAAGACAAAGCAACATGCTGCTGTTGCTGTTGAAGAAGGAGGCTTTGACTGGAGTTTTCAGGTGGAGGATGCTTCTCCAAACCAAGCACTGATGGCTGACCATGATGAAGCCAAGGTATTGGAACATCTTTGCTCCCCTGAATGCATTGCTAAAGTAATAGATACAGGTCCTATAACCTAGAGATGAGATCTGATCTTGAGTCATTAAACATATTAAAATCTGATTTTAGAAAGTCTGAAAATGATTACAAGTTAAAGATAGAAGACTTGGAGAAAACCATTTCAGTACTAAAACATGAACATACAGATTTCAGAACTCAGATCCAAGATCTCATCACTAAGTTAACTGAGTGCCAGGCTGAGCTTGTGATCAGCAAAGCCAGGCAGAGAAGAGTGTTCTTGAAGAAGAGACCTTCAAGAACATGATATCCTCATCCCTGCACAACAAGTTTGTTATCAAAATAGACAGGGACTAGGATCAAATGAGATAGCTCCTCCACACACAATCTTGTCTGTAAGATCTCCTAGTGTGGAACTTGTGAAGATGAGCTTCCTCTCATAGATCCTGTAAGTGAGGATGATGAAGAAGTGATAGTGAAGAATTCCTCTGAGAAGAGTGAAGAAGAGGATTCTTCCAAGGGCCACTATCCTTCTGAGGAGAAGAAATCAACTGTGATGACCAAGTCCAAAAGAAAGAACTTGATCAGAAAGAGCAAAAAAAGCAAAGAAGGCTCAAGAAATCAAGGCTACTTTTGATGCTAAGCAGAAACAAGTTTTTATATCTCTGCAGGTTTCAAAGTAGTAAGGACTGAAGACATCAACCAAGACTCCTTAGCTAAGAGTCATGGTTCTTGTTCAAATCATCTCAGTGCCAAGAAAGACTGATTTGCTGTGTACCACTGCTGCCACAGCCTGGACCATCAAACTCCAAGAACAGTTCACAGCCCAAAGGAACTGTCTCAGCATCTACCAGATGAAGATGGAGAAGGGATGTGACCAAAGTCAGTCTTGCTCTCAAAGGGAGACTTCTTTGAAGAAGAAAATGTTATGTGTTATGTGTGAAAGTACTTCTCACATTGCTAAGGATTGCCCATACAATCCTAAAAGTACTGTCCACATGACTAAAACAAAGACTTCAAAGAGTCTCAAGAAGTCTCAAGCTTCGGAAGGAAAGTCTGTTTCCTTCGGAAGCTCCAAATCAAAGAAGGAGGTAAGTGGAAAATTACCTTCGGAAGCAAAGTTGGTCTCGGAAGAAAGGAGTTCTTCCGAAGCACTAAAGTCTGCTGCAGTGACTGTAGACTCTTCCGAAGGATCAGTCATCAAAACTTATGAAGTTCTAAAAGCTTCTAAGGTTTTGAAGGTCAAGTCCAAGACTCCAAAGGTGGTGTGGAAGTCTAAGAAAGACCAAATGACTGAGGTTTCTCCATCAACAACAGCTGAAGATCCCTATAGTACAACCATAGGATCTATTACTGTTGCATTACCTTCTATTACTGTTAATGAGCCCAAGACAAGTAAGGCTTGGGTTTCCAAATGTAACTAATCATCTTCTCTGTGCAGGAACAGCTCAAGACCAACAGGAATGTCTGGATAATTGACAGTGGCTGTTCCAGGCACATGACAGGCAATAGGTCTCTACTCCATAATTTTGAGAGAATTGATGGAGGACCAGTTGCTTTTGGAGGAGATGAAGGTGGTTACATTTCTGGAAGGGGCAAGGTCACAAATGGTAAGCTCAGCATTGAGAAGGTAAACTTTGTTAAGGAGCTTGGGTACAATCTTCTGAGTGTATCCCAATTTTGTGATCAGAGTCATAACATGCTCTTTACTGAGCATGAGTGCATTGTTCTCAAACCTGGTGTGGTCATTCCTCATGAGCATATCCTGCTCAGAGCCCCCAGGAAAGGGAACATGTACAAGATGGATTTGCAAGAAACATCTCCCTCAGGAGAAGTTTCATGCTTTCTATCTAAAGCAAATAGTGATGAGTCTTTCCTATGGCATAAAAGAATGTGCCATGTAAACTTTAAGAACATGAATAAATTAATTAAACATGATCTGGTAACTGGAATGCCAAAGAAAGAGTTTACTAGTGATGATCATTGTGTGGCATGCCTGAAAGGGAAGCAACACAAAGTATCTCACAAGCCTAAGGAAAAGAACTCCATCACTACTCCCCTACACTTGTTACATATGGATCTCTTTGGCCCCACCAGTGTAATGAGTTTAGGAAGGACCTCTTACTGTCTGGTGATCACAGATGATTTTACAAGATTCACTTGGGTCTTCTTCCTTAGAACTAAGGATGAAACCCCTGAGATTCTGAAGAATTTCATCTTAAAAGTTGAGAATCAATGTGATCACAAGGTCAAAACCATAAGATGTGATCAAGGAACTGAATTCAAGAACCAAATCCTTGATGCATTTTGTGATGAAAAGGTATTACAAGACAATATAGTGCTCCCAGGACTCCTCAGCAAAATGGAGTTGCTGAAAGGAGAAACAGGACACTTATTGAAGCTGCAAGAACTATGTTGTCTGACTCTAAACTGCCTATCACCTTCTGGGCAGAGGCAGTCAATACTGCTTGCTATGTGCAAAACAGAGTTTTAGTAGTTAAGACACATGGTAAGACTCCTTATGAACTTTGGCACAAGAGGAAACCTTTCATTGGTTTTCTCAGGTCATTTGGATGTCCCTGCACCATCTTGAATACCAAAGATCAAATTGCCAAGTTTGCTGAGAAATCAGATGATGGACATTTCATTGGATACTCTTCTCAAGCTAAAGCTTATAGAGTATACAATCTCAGAACTAGAATTGTTGAGGAGTCAGCCAATGTGACTTTCAATGAGCACACTCCCTGTGTGGCTGGTTCTGGTCCGGATTGGCTGTTTGATCTTGATTTAGTTACCAACTGTTTTAACAAATCTTGTGAGCATGTTTCAGGATCTGCAGAAAATCTAAATACAGGTGATCCTGATCCAAGATTTGAGCTAGGAAGATCTTCAAATCATACATCTTCAGCTCCAGTTGGAACTACTTCAGCAAATGAGGTTTCTATCAGCACAACAATGACAAATTCAGCTGATACATCTGGCATGCCTTCAAATTCCAGCTCAGAGGCCTCTCAACCAGATAAAGATACCTCACTTGTAGAAGACAACAATGGTGATGGTGATAGTGATCAGGAATTCCTTGATGCTAATAACCACACCATAGATGACAACATCAATGATGTCTCACACTCATTGGATCAAGTTAATCTTGATAAGTGTGATAATGTGGAGGGTGAATCTTCAGGACCAGATTTAAATTTCTCAAATTTAGATCTTTCTCCAGCAACTTGCTGTGATCCCTCAGCTAAGGATCCACAAGTCTCACCCCACCACAAACATCATTGGAGATGTTGTCACAGGGGTAAGAACAAGAGGACAAACCCATGAAGCAAATGTTTGTCTTCACTCTTGTTTCTTATCCCAGATAGAGCCCAAGAAAGTTGATGAAGCTCTAAAGGATGGAAGTTGGGTTGAAGCTATGCAACAAGAGCTGCTTCAATTCAAAAGGCAGAAAGTTTGGAACCTTTGTCCTCTTCCTCATGGGAAGACTACCATTGGAACCAAATGGGTTTTTAGAAACAAGAAGGATGATAGGGGAATCATCATCAAGAACAAGGCAAGACTAGTTGTTCAAGGATACACACAAGAAGAAGGGATTGACTACACTGATGTCTTTGCTCCTGTAGCAAGACTAGAAGCTGTTAGGATATTCCTGGCATTTGCTGCATCCAAGAACTTCAAGGTCTACCAACTTGATGTAAAGTGTGCTTTCTTATATGGAGTGATTGATGAGGAGGTTTATGTCAAACAGCCACCTGGTTTTGTAGACCCTGATCATCCTGATTATGTCTGCAAGCTTGACAAAGCTCTTTATGGGCTGCATCAGGCACCCAGAAAGTGGTATGAGACACTATCTAAGTATCTCTGCAAGCATGGATACAGAAGAGGTACTATAGATGGAACCCTCTTCATCAAAGGACAGGGAAATGACTTATTGCTGGTTCAAGTATATGTTGATGACATCATCTTTGGTTCAACTAATCCAAAGCTCTGCAAAGACTTTGAGAAGCTGATGAAAGACAGATTTGAGATGAGTTCAATGGGAGAACTCAACTTCTTTCTGGGAATTCAAGTGAAGCAAGTTGAAGATGGCATCTTCATAAGTCAGTCAAAGTATGTTCAAGACATACTCAAGAGGTTCAATATGACTGATTGTAAGATTGCTAAGACACCCATAGCCAGAAACCACTCCCTTGGTCCAGATCTTGAGGGGGAGTGTGTAGATGAGCACTTATACAGGGCTATGATTGGGTCTCTTATGTATCTTACAGCTAGCAGGCCTGATATCATGTTTGCTACATGTATTTGTGCAAGATATCAAGCCAACCCTAAGATGTCTCACTTAATCACTGTGAAAAGGATTTTAAGATACCTCAAAGGTGCTTCAACACTTGGTCTATGGTATCCAAAGAATCCAAATTTCAATCTGTATGCCTATACAGATAGTGATTATGGTGGTTGCAATATGACTGCAAAGTCTACATCTGGGGGATGTCAATTCCTTGGTGGAAGGGTGGTCTCATGGCAATGCAAGAAACAATCCTGTGTGTCTGCATCAACTGCTGAGGCTGAATACATTGCTGCTGCAAGCTGCTGTGCTCAAGTGCTTTGGATTCAAAATCAGATGCTGGACTATGGATTTAACTTCAAAGAGACTCCTATCCACATAGACAACAATAGTGCTATCTCTATCACTGAGAACCCTGTGCAGCACTCAAGGACCAAACACATCAACATCAGGTATCATTTAATAAGGGATAACTATGAAAAAGGATTAATTAAACTAGTCAAAGTTCATACAGATGAACAATATGCTGATCTGTTCACCAAAGCTTTTGATGAACAGAGATTTAAGTATCTGATATCAGCTATTGGGATGATTAACTTTGAGTAGACTTTTTTATTAAAACTAATTCTAATTATTTCTTCTTAAAATATGTGTGTCCTAAGTTGTCTAGTTCATCACTTTCATAAGCTCATGTTTTCTTTGGATGTAAAATTCTTTTGAAGACTTTCCTTAGATTCTTGAAAATTTCTGATACTTCGGAAGATAAAGATTTTATCTTCGGAAGAAAAACATGTCTTTAAAATAAATAACTGTCTAAGAGATTTTACCTTCGGAAGAAGTAAAGTTCATCTTCCGAAGCTTAAAATTCTTATCTCAGACACTTATCTATTTTCAAGAACCTTTTCCTTCCGAAGCAAAATTAACCTTCGGAAGCTTTGTTTATTTTCATACAAAGCATTCAAGGGTTTATTTCTCTTCCGAAGCATAAATTATCAAGACTCTCAGGAAAATCTTCCGAAGCCATTTTAGCTTCGGAAGCTTTTTAAATCAAAACTTCCGAAGACAAATAAACTTCGGAAGCTTTTCGAATTCCAAGAAAACTACTTTTTGAGCAAAAGTAAACTACTTTTTCAGAGGTGGGACCGACTTTCGGATTTCAAAGTTTATCCTCTTTCATTAACTTTGGTTCAAATCCTTTTTCATATAAATACCCAACGGTTCCCCCTCTTTCCCACTATCTTCCTCAATTCTACTGTTTCTCTAACCTAATTCTCTAAACCGCCTTTGCTTTCTACCTTTCTTCACCCTTAAGCTTCTAAAATGGCCAACCTTAACCGCAGAAACAACCCTGATTTCTCCATGCAACTACACAGGCAACATAATCAAGTTGCTCTGTTAAGCTCTGAGAAAGATGCAAGTTTCTCAGAGATTTGCCAATTCTTGACTCTGTCAAACTACTTCACCTCCCTGACCATTGATCCTCCTCTATATGAGGATCAGTTGCTTGAATTCTGGAAGACCTGCCAAGAGGTCATTATGGATGGGGAGAAGGCACTGTCTGCCACAGTGCAAGGGAGGACAGTCTTCATCACTCCGGCCATCATTAACCAACATCTACAGCTGGATGATGAAGAAGGTGAGGTGTCCTTCCCAAAAGAAGCTGTAAATCATTCTTTTGAGCAGATGGGCTATGAGGGAGATTTCTCTGTAAAGACCTTTAGGAAAGGGAAGGTCTCATCCCAATGGAAATTCCTGCTCCATGTGGTTATCCACAGCTTGTCAAACAAGCATGGTGGATGGGACCAGATTCCTGAGGATCTCTCCTTCATAGTTCATGGAATGGTTCAAGGGGTCAAGTTCAGGTATTCACAATTTGTATACTACTAATTTACTTGCAAACTTAGACTCCTTAGAGTATTACATGTTTCCTAGATATGTTCAACACATTCTCAACTGTGAACTGGGCTCACAGTTGAGGGAAACAGGTAATATTCTTAAATGGGACAGATGAAGCCCGGCATCTTTAAAATAATGAAGAAGCCAACTGTAGGCTTCTCTGGGGTAGAAACAGCCCTAGTCCCAAAAATGTTAGAGCTCATTGCTCAAGGTGACAACCTAGCAACACAAGCTAGTGTTGAACCCACACCTCTTTTGTCCCTACCATTAAAAAGACCAGAAATCACCCTCACCTACCAAAGAAAATCCAAACGAACCCCTGCTCAGACTATTGAGTCTGTGCAGGCCCCCAAATACTCAACCTTACAGGAAGAAGTGGACACTAGAGCTCCCACTTCTCCTGAGGAGCAAACCACTCCCATTACTTCACCTATCAGGGCTGAGGTTCCTCAAGCTCACCCTGATGAGCTCAATAGCCCAACAACCTTAAGCCTTCACTCTGAGTCTCAACACTCAAGTGGACAACCTTCAGGGGACAGCTACCATCCCCAGCCTTTGGATCTCAACCAACCAATTCCCAACCTATCCTTTTACACTGATGAAGACTTAGGATTCAGTGAGTACCATGAGTCTCTCTTCTCCTCCCCTACTCAAAGAGAGATGAGTACCTCTGACTCTCCTCAGTCTATCCCCCATCAGTCACCTGTCACTGAGGTGGACACTTCTGAACCTGTTCAGGATGTCCATATGGAAGAGGCTCTCACTTTTGAAAGTGATTACATCATTAAGACCTCAACCATGGCAACTCAGCCCATTGGCATCTCAACTGAGGCTGCCAGTGAGCAGAGGAAAACCAGCAGCCAAGAAACTCAAGCTGGTGGTGAGAGAGAGGACTTTGGTCCAATCATCTCATCCCCCAATGAATCTTCTGATGAAGATGAGGGGAATTTGAGACTAAAGGTGCAAAAACTGTCAAAAACATGCACCTACTTAGTCTCTAAGGTTAGTCACTTGGAATCTCAGGTGACTACCTTACAAAACAGGGTCAATGATCAGCAACTCCAGATTTCATATCTGCAGGAAAAACTAGCTGGGAGACCTTTAAGAAGAGCTCAACCAGGAACACAAGAACCTGTGGAAGTGATTGACTTATCCTCCAGCTCACCTATGCAAGTGGGTGATGCTACCAAAAAGGGGGAGAAAGTTGTTACAACCACAGAACCTGGGAGTTCTTCAGAGAGAATGGACATAGAGGACTCACCATCCTCACTTGCTGTTGTGCATTCTCAGCAACTTCCTCAAGTTCACATTAATGTGGACTCTATAGACTCTCTCATCAGGAGTCTATTTGAGGAAGGCATACCAAGGGCTGTCTCATCTCCACCACTGGGAACTAGCAATCAAATCATAAGGTGGAGGTATGATGATGACAGAAGAGCCCTCATACTTCAAAGAGTTCAAGGCCAACAAGAAGTTTTTCAATTCCAAAGCCTGAGCTTTTATGAAAGACTGGATTTAGTCAACCTGCCACTTGTCAATCCAAGCAATTCAAGACAAGCTGACAGGCTGGCTCAAAGAATCCAAGACAGGATCATGGCAGAGTTCTCTCTAAGAAGGAGACTTAGGGAATCAGGCAATGTCATCGGTCAACTGGATGTTGAGGTGGACCCTAAGATTAGTTTCATAGGGGAAACCTTGACTGAAGGCCCAGTGACAGAACCTGAGACCCCTGTCTCATCATCAACAACTGCTGCTGAGGTCCAAACACCATCTGAGACACCTGCTGGTGAAGGTGTTTCTCAGCCTCTCTCTGGCCAGAGCATGGAAGCTACTCCAAGCAATGAAGGCCAAGCTTCAATCCTCCCTGAGTCACAAAGGTCTGTTGGTGACAAAGGGAAAAGGATAATGACTCCTGAGGAAATTGAGGAGGAAGAGAGAGAGAGGAAAAGGAGACTAAGGGGAGAAAGTTCCACTGGGTCATCTAGCTTCATGCAAGCTGCAATCAGGGCTGCCCCCAGACCAAATACTCAGGATGATGAGTTAAGGGCAGTCAGGATTACCTACTTACAGACCAGGAACTATGACATTGATGAGATCATCTCCCTCCCCTTAGAAGAACTAAATGAACTGGCTGACAGAGAAGTGTCAAGAGAGTTGAAGGAGAAAGAGGATGCAATGATACTTCTCCAACTCAAAGAGGAGAAGAGACAGAAAAGACTTTACAAGCATGCTCCTACTCTCTCACCAGTTCAAGAAAGTCCTGCACAGGAAGATGTGGCTCCACAAGAACCTCAGGTAGATAAAGAGGAAGATAGGATCAAAATGATCAACTACCTGAGTGCCACAGGCTTCTATCAGGCAGATGCACTTCTCCCTTTGTCCTATGACTTCATTGAGTTCGAGTATCTAAAGCAACTTGAACTTGAGTTAGTCAAGGAAAGAAAGACAACCAAAAGGAAACTAAGGGAAGAAGCTGCAAAGTCAAGGGCCACCATTCAAAAGAATGCAAAGAAGTCTGCTGACAGACAAAGAATGGTGAGCTTCTTGAAGCTGTATGGATTCTCCGGAAGGAGACTTGGCCCCATGTCTCTATCCACTATGGATGAGCATATTAGGGTGATCAAGCAGAAGATTAAGAGTGGAGAACTTATTGACTTGCACTCTCTTCCAAGTCAAGTCCCACCTGAAGTGGAGGTCAAGTTTGAACAACCAGAGACACCTCAAACAGCACCTCCAGCTGAGCCCCAGCAAGCTTCATCTTCTGATCCTAGGCAGGGTCAAACTCCCTCTCCTTCTGAACCTGTGAGGGAGGAACACCCAACTGAGAAAGACACTGATGATCAACATGGTGCTGCAGACCAGTCTTCTCAGTTAAAGACAACCAAGAGGAAGAAGAGGATGGCTTCTAAACCAAAGACAAAGAAGAAGAAGCCAAAGTCATCTACCTCTGCACCTCAGGCTGAATCAGATCAACCTGAGGAAGTGCATGATGAGGCAGCCCAATCAACTCCTATTCAAGTGGCTCCTCTAACTAGTGAGACACCCATCTTGTCCTGGACATACTCTACCAATCCAGAGAGATGGACTGTTATCAGAGATCAAGGTGTTGAGAATGTCTACTCATGGCAAGACATAATCAACCTACCTCTGCATGATCTCTTTGAGATGAGAAGATACTATGAAAGTCTTGATGATCCTGACCATCTCATGAAGAAAGGAATGGTCCTGATTGTACTGAAGACTACCAACATTTGAAGATCTTCCAAGTGTTTTGGTAGCATCAGCCTAGGGGGAGTTTGTAAGGATTCCTGAAGTCTGATGCAACCCAAAACAACTTAAGTGTCTCAGCAAACATGCACTAAGTACTGAAGTGAAGAATGCTTCGGAAGTTTTACACAAAGCATTAGAAAATACTCTAAGTGTAAAATCTTCCGAAGCCAAGACCAATATCTTCCGAAGCCAAACATGAAGTCTTCCGAAGCTTCAGAGACAAAGTCTTCCGAAGCCTCATCCTATGAAGACAGATTTCTTCCGAAGACTTTTAGTACACATGCTTTATCTGATGTACTGTTCCATAAAGCACCTTTTCCGCTGCATCTCTGTAAAGTCACCAACTTACATGAGTTAGTGAAAAGGGCCTTGCTTTTGGTAACTGTACATTGAGGTCTTGAGTATTCAACTTTCTACTTTATGTACTTTATCCTTTTTGTATTGTAAAAGGATGTGAGCTATGGCATGTCATAGTCACAAGGTCAAAAGGCAGATATGCCTTTTGATCCTACAATTGATTTTGTTAGTGTCTAGTCAATTGTATCCAGCTGGCTTTCAAAGTATGGCCGGCTGTAGGTTGTAGTATAAGTATTTCAAGTTCTTGTATCTTTTCTTTATGCTTTGTAACACTTGTAAAAGAACTTGAGAAAGCAATATACTGCCTCCTTGAAACCCAACTCTCTTGTTCTGTCTCTTTACTTTACTTGTGTTCTTTATATCACTTTGGTTACCCAGTTCACTGTTTGATTAGAGCTTAGTTATTCTCCTCATTGTGTTGTTGTGTTGTAATTGTGGTTAAGCCCTTAAACGGTCCTGCAATCTCAAAAGACAAAATTTGGTGCTGTTTCTGACGAGTGTTATTTTGTTGGATACTCTTCTTCACAAAAGGCGTACCGGGTTTATAACAAGAGAACACGTATTGTTCAAGAGTCATTCTATGTTGATTGGCAGGAATCCAATCCTTCTGAAGTTAAATCTGAACCTGCATGGTTCTTTGACTCCGATACGGTGTTCAATTCGTTTAATCTTCCAGTTTTCGATGATGATACATCAATTCCAAATACTCAAACAAATATTATTTCATCATCTCCATCGTCTGTTCAATCCACCATGTTAGTAAATGATGTTGTTTCAACTGATGTCAGCTCTTCGTCTCCAATGACTGATCAGGCTCCATCATCTGATTCTTTACCTCCTACATCTTCTCCTTTACCTGATCCAACACCTATCATTGATTCACCTTCATCTAATCTTTCACCAGCTATGGGTGATACTTCTTCAACCATCTTTCCTTCTTCAAGTGATTACAAAACTCTGAAAGATCATCCACTTGACAATGTGATTGGATCTGTTCGATGGTGTTCGCACGCGAAGTCAATCTGGTCTAATTAATGTTTGTCTTTTCTCATGCTTCATCTCTCAAATTGTCCCGAAAAATGTCCATGCTGCTCTACAAGATCCTTGTTGGGTAGAGTCTACGTAATTGGAACTTCAACAGTTCAGAAAGCTTAAGGTTTGGACCTTAGTTGATTTACCTCCTAACAAATATCCAATTGGTACAAAATGGGTGTTTAAGAACAAACCAGGTGATCGGGGAGTGGTGGTGCGTAACAAATCTAGACTTGTAGTGCAAGGCTTCGCTCAAGAAGAAGGGATTGATTATACAGAAGTCTTTGCTCCAGTTGCTCGTCTTGAAGCAATCAGAATATTTCTTGCTCATACTGCTCATAAACAATTTAAAGTTTACCAGATGGATGTGAAGTGTGCTTTTCTCTACGGAGACATTGATGAGGAGATATATGTGTGTCAACCACCAGGCTTTGAAGATCCTGATTTTCCTGATAAAGTGTATAAGCTTGATAAATCTCTGTATGGTCTTCATCAAGCACCCAGAATCTGGTATGAGACCCTTACGCAATATCTTCTAAGCAATGGTTACTCTCGTGGTACCATCGATATGACTTTATTCAAAAGAGAGGTGAATGGTGAAATGATATTTGTCCAAGTGTACGTTGATGATATTATTTTTGGATCTACAAATTCTCAATTGTGTAGAGAGTTCGAAGAAGTTATGAGCCAAAGGTTTGAAATGAGTATGATGGGTGAAATGTGTTTCTTTCTTGGATTACAAGTTGAACAACAGCAAGAAGGAATTCTTATTCATCAGGAGAAGTATATTAAAGATATTTTGAAGAAATTTAAGATGGATGATGCTTCTACAGAGATGACTCCCTTTACTGCTCAGACTTGTCTCGCTCCGGATGAAAACGGAAAACCAGTTGATCCTCATCTTTTTAGGTCTATGATTGGCTCTCTCATGTATCTTACTGCAAGTCGTCCTGATATCACTTTTGCTGTTGGTTACTGTGCTAGATATCAGTCGGCTCCAAAGGAATCTCATGAGAAAGCTGTCAAAAGAATATTTCGTTATCTCAAAGGATCGTCTCGTTTAGGATTGTGGTATCCATATGGTGGGAATTTTGATTTACATGCTTACTCTGATAGTGATTCAAATGGTTGCAGGTTAAACAGAAAATCTGTGTCTGGCGGATGTCAATATTTGGGAAATTATTTGGTATCCTGGCAGAGCAAGAAACAAACTACTGTTTCTCTTTCTACAGGGGAAGCTGAATATATTGCTGCTTCAAGCTGCTGTTCTCAAGTTCTCTGGATCCAACACCAAATGATTGATTATAAGATTAATTTTCTCCATACACCTTTATTTTGTGACAATGAAGCTGCCATTAGAATTGCTAAAAATCCCATTCATCATTCCCGAACACGAATTCATGCGATTCGTGATGCTCAAGAAAAGGGTTTCATTGATATTATACCCATCGATACAAAAAATCAAAAAGCTGATCTTTTCACAAAAACATTTGATAAACGTCGTTTTTATGAATTGATTTCTATGCTCGGGTTAATATGTTTTTAAATTTTCATTTTATATTTCTTTGATTAAAAAAAAATTAAAAAAATTACTTAACTTATTATAATAGAAATATGAAAATAAAAATTTGGGGGAGTAATTTCATAGTTCTGAGATTGGAATTTAACATGATGAGAAATGATTGTATATTCTCTAGGTATTTTTATATACATGACCGGTGCTTCAATGAGAAATGATAGTAACTGATACTGGATTCTGTTTCACATTATTTTTTAAAGAAAATTGATCAGATTCTTTAACGATATGCTTGATAGACTTAGCCTGATGACTAAAGTAGACAGCAGCTTTATGATTAAATTAAACATCATGCTTAAGAATGTCTGGATTTATTCAATTGTTTTGGCTTGCACAAAAGCTGAGTCCTGACAAAAATTGGATTGAGAATGAATCTTTCGTCCATTTTGCTTTGTTATGTCATCACCCTGAACCACAGCTGGTATGTTTGGTATTAAGGTGTCGTGTATCTGTGGTTATCTCCTCTGCTGTACGTGAGTACTGACCTGGAGTGATGATCTCCTCTGCTGTACGATAGTACTGACCTGGAGCTCTCATCAGCACATGTTTAAATGGTTATCTCCTCTGTTATACGTTAGTATAGATCTGGAGCTCTCACCATTTTGTAATAATTATGTCAAATCATCTTATCGATGAGTTTCTTTCAGAATGAAATATTCTGTTTATAATCATTTGCACACTAACGCACAAGCCTTGTTCTATAAAGATTGATTCAAAATTCAAGAAATCCTGAGGTTGGGTGAGGGTTTTTACCAAATGATTGTGGGGTCCTAACATTCTAAAGCATCTAATCGAACCTTAAACAAATCATAAGCTGTTTGTTGAAAAAGGATAAGGCATGAGTTTAAGTGGACAATTATATCAGCATCGTTTTTGATTTGTTCTAATTTTAGTTGTTTTTGTGCAGATTATGATCAGATCTTGTATTCAGTATGATCTCATTGCTGGTAGATGATTTTTGATCATCTTTATGTTCATAAATATCTAGAGAATGTGATCTCTGATCAATTTAGATCTCATTATGTGATGTCTTCTTGTTAATTAAATAAAAAATTTTTTTTAAAAAAATATATATATATAAAAAAAGAAAAGAAGATAAAAAAATAATAATAATAATAATAATAAAATATATATAAAAATAAATTGGTGGCGAAATTATTCTTTCGCTAATTGTTTCGCAAAGCGAAACTGCAATCTCGCTAGGTTTGCTAATTAGTTGTTAACTAGTTATCTCTTAGCGAAATTACAGTTTCACTGGGCGAAACTGTAAATTCGCCCTGCGAATTTATAGTCTCGCTAGCTGCGAAACTACTTGCTATTTAAGTCATGTTTGCGAAATTTTTCTCATAATTTCGCAAAATCGTTCTGTGTAGTTCTTAGGGTTTCTCCGTGACTCTTCTTGGCGATTTTGCTTTGTGATTGTGTTTTGGACTGTTTATTAGTGTTATCTGCTTCGCATGTGAGTTTCGAACCTTGTAACATCTTTTAATCTGGTTAAAATCATCTCCATTTAAGTAATTTGGATTGTGACTCTTCGGTGGGTTCGCTCTTCATCCAGCGAAACTACTGATTCTTCTGCTAAACTGAACGAAAGTTCTCTTCTTTTCAGCGAAACTGTAAAGTTATGCTGTCCGGGCGAACTTAACAGTTTCGCCATATTATCTTTAATTTCGCAATGTCTGGTCTTTAACTTGCACAGTTTCGCTTGATTTTGTTTTCTTCTGAACTGCGAAACTAATTTTAGAACAGCGAAACTAATTTGTAACAGCGAAACTATGTTTGTGCTTGGAGAAACTAATTGCAAAACTTCTTTAATCTATACTCATCTTGTTGAAATTGCCTTTTGTTCTGCGAAAATAACATGTTTCAATGAGCGAAATTATTGTTTCGCTTGTCGAAACTGTTAGTTTTCTTTGTCGAAACTGCCTTTGTTCAGCGAAACTAACATGTCTTAGTGAGCGAAACTATTGTTTCGCTTGCCGAAACTACTAGTTTCTTTTGTTTTAGTCTTATTTTCTTATTTTCATTATTTCTCATTCAAATTTAATTGTTTTCCTTCTCAGGTTATCATGGCAAATCTTAAATTTGATGAGAGGAATAACATCACAGCTATTTTAGATTATACTCTCCCTAAGGCAGCTGGATTTCGTGATTGTATCAGATGGCTTCAGAGATCACCTATTGCCTATGCTATTTCTCACTCGCCTACTATTTATGATCTTCATATTAGAGATTTTTGGAGATCAGCAGAATACGATACTAGAGGAGATGTACAGAGAATCACTGCCAAAGTTATTGATCATGATGTGACTATCACTGCTGAGAGTGTTTCGAGGATTCTTAGACTAGATGATGATTCTGGAGATGAAGTAGCTATGACAAAGTCTGAAGTGTTTCAAGCTTTCAGAAGAATGGGGTATGAGGGACCAGCTTTTGGTTCAAGGAAAGAATCAAGAAGTCTTTCTAATCTAAAGAGGGGAGATATATCGCTCATGTTTTTATTATGTGTCTAGATCACTGTAAAGGTGGATCTGATGGACTTAATCTCGATTGGGCTAAAGCTATGGTGCTGTGCTGTAAAGGGGTGAAGGCCAACATAGCTAGACTGATTTTTGCATGTATGGCAGAGAATGTGATGGCTGTAAAGAAAGACAAATGGCTGTTATACCCTCGCTTTCTTCAGATGATTTTTGATGATCTTATTCCTGATGTTCCAAAGCATGGTGAAATTAAGAGACTGGTGCAGATGAATCCTCGTATTTTTGCTGATTGCTGTGCTATCCGTCATGATTTTAGTGGTAAAATCACCCATCTTTGGGAAAATATGTATCCTCCAGAACGCTGGAATTATATTAGACGGGTTGATGAGTCTGAGAGTAAAAGGGCTGAAGAAACAAGAGTACAGCAAGCTGATGCTACTAAGAAAAGGATTATGATTTTGAAAGGATATTGATGCACAAGCGGAGGAGATCAGGGTAGAGAAAGAAAGGAGGTCTAAGAAGAAAACTGATTTTGTTGAGCCTGAGCGGAGAACCAAACATAGACATGAGGGATTTACAGCCAGAAGAGAGGCTAGTGCAAATCTTGATGAGGATGTGATACGTAATCTAAATACTTCGTTGGCAAATGAGCTGAGTATGACTAAGACTAAACTTACGAATCAGGAGATCAGAGAAAGACAGAAGGATGAGGTGATTGAGGAAATACAGAGAATGTTAGTTAACCAAAACAAACTAATTAAGAAGTTGTTTGAGGAGATTACACAAATGAAAGCTGCAGCCGGCCTACCTAGTCAACTGACTCAATCTGAGTTAGATGATTTGACGGATACATCTAGGTACTCATTTTTGAATGTGGGTACTTCATCTAAGGTAGGAGAGGGTACTTCTGGAGCAGCAAATACTGGTGAAGGAGAACAGGAAATACCAAGAGAGGATGTTGGAAGGAATGATGAAGAAGAATTTATTGAGGCTGGGTTTGTAGACTTGCAGTTTGATTTTGACAAAGATATTGTTGGTGAAGAAGTTGTTGTTACAGCTACCAATGAAGGAGTATCTGATAGAGGGAAAGGGTTGGTTGATGAAGAGGAGGAGGATGAACAACTGATAGACTATGATTCAGAACCAGAGTTTTATGAAGTTGATGAGCGACCACTGATTTATGTTGCTAAGAAGGGAGAAGATGATGCTGATGTTTTTGAAATGGATAAGAATGATTGGTTGGTCAAAGAAAAGGAGGTGGAAGAAATTACTCCTTTATTTCAAAATCTGGAGGGATTAAGCAGGAAGGAAGCAGATAAGAAGATCATAAGCTGGTGCTACAATCCAAGTTTAAAGATGTTCATGATCAACAGAAGAGGAGGAAATATAAGTTATATGCTTAAGAGGAAGGCTTTTAAGACCTTGCCCAAATGGGATTTGAGACGTTTGGCAACTTTACCTTTGATCAATGCTCACTTAAGTGAAAGAGCGTTATTTCTTGAGAAGGAAATAAGAAATGGACTTAATGATAATTTCGAGTCTTTTGGATATATGAAAGCTGAAAGGAAAAGATCAAAGAAGGATAAAGATTGGGAGACAGGTAAATGAAGGATTGTACTGAGAGTCAAACCTCCAAAGACTGTAAATCGGGTAAGATTGGCTAATCCTCTTCCCCAACAACTACAGGACTTTGAAAAGTGGTTTTATGACAACAATACTGGAGAGGCGGTGATTAGAGCTAAACAGGGAAAAGAGTTCAGAGTGTTTGATCCGATGGAGTTATTTAGCTTCTGTGATGAAGATCTTTTGGTACTATGTGAAAATCACATTAAGGCTGGGGCTAGAGAGGAAACAAGAAAAGAGGCCAGTCTGTTTATGAATGTTGCAAACAAGATAAGGGGAGTAAGGTCGGAGGTTAAGAGGTTAGCTGAAAGGGTGAGAGCTCAGGATGATTTTGCCATGGATGTTCAAGATTTGACCAGGCAGTTTGCAAAGGCTAGTGGTCATTCTGAAGAAGCTAGTGATGCAGGAAAGAACCTTGGAGGATTAGTGGCTGAAGCTTCTGAGGATGTTGCTGCAGGAGGTGATGAAGATAGATCAACAGCAGCAGAGGAAACCGGAGCTGACAAGTCAAATGAAGACAAGGGAAGATAGTGAGGTCCAACCTAGGGGGAGTATTGAAGATTATGTTTAGGTTGGACTCACTTTAGTATAGTTGTTTACTTTACATTGTAATAGGACTTTTGTTAGTTTCCATTTGTATGTTCTTAGTAAAGAGTAGTTTTGGCAGTCCAGCGAAACTGTGAGCGAATCTATACATTCGCTCACAGTTTGCTGTTCTAGTTTACCCGGCGAACTTGTGTTCTGCCGGGCGAAACTATAGTTTCGGCATGACAGTTTCGCTGGTAGCGAAACTGTCAGCGAAACTATAACTGCTATATATACTTTTGTCAATTCTCTTTGTAAGGCAAGCTTGCAAAACCCTAATCGTGGATCATTGTTGCAAGTTACCAATTCTAAGCAGTTTTCACACAGAAATACTATTGTGCTTGATGTTATTGATTGCTATTGTTCATTTGATTATCAAATATATGTTAGAATTCTCTTCTATCTTGTTGTTTAGCATGGATGTTAGATATTGAGCAATTTATCACTTCAATTGTACTGTTTTTCGATCACATGGACCAACAGGTATGATGCTATATGGGTGATTGTTGATCGTTTCACAAAGAGTGCTCACTTCCTACCGATTCGCGAGACATATTCATTTGAGAGGTTGGCGGATCTGTTCATTAAGGAGATTGTGACTCGTCATGGTGTGCTGGTGTCTATTGTGTCTGATCGTGATACCCGGTTTACATCTAAATTTTGGAAGAAATTCCACGACGCAATGGGGACGAGGTTACATATTAGCACGGCTTATCATCCTCAGACGGATGGTCAATCAGAAAGAACGATTCAGACGCTGGAGGATATGCTTCGGGCAGGCGTCATTGATTTTGGAGGAAGTTGGGATGACCACTTACCGTTAGCTGAGTTCTCATATAACAACAGTTATCATGCCAGTATTGGTATGCCTCCTTATGAGATGCTATACGGTAGGAGATGTAGAACCCCCGTCTGTTGGGGTGATATTAGTCAGAAAGAGTTAGGGAGCGTCGAGGTGATCGAGGCTACGACTGAGAAGCTGGAAAGGATCAAGGCCTTCATGAAGGAAGCTAAAGATAGGCAAAAGTCGTATGCTGATAAGAGACGTAGACCGATTGAGTTCCAGGTGGGTGATAGAGTCATGTTGTCACACCCCAACCGACGGCAGAAATTATCGGGGCGGACGAATGGGAGACGATTGCTCATAGCACATGGAACTAATTAAGTTGAAATATTATTAAATATCATTATTCATTAAACATTACAAGACAAATAAAATAATAACATAACAATCAAGATACAACCAAATACATAAGTCTTTCAATTAGTCTAGGTCCAAGTCCTATATGAGCACAAGAAGATCTTCAAGTAGGAAAACCTGAAACATGTTAAAAATAAAGGGTCAACTATAAAGTTGGTGAGATTTCCATAGCTTTCAATACATAAGTATATAAAAGATGGCAATTCATGTTGTAAGTTAGAGAACAAAGTAACTAGTGATGTAAGACAGAATGCACAATCAAACCTTGACAAATTTTTACAAGTCTCAAACGTTTACAAGTATATACGATTAGCTAAGTGTACTTGGATCAACCAAGCAGGCTTGTCAGGCCCATAGATCTAAGACGTCGCTAGGCTAGCAATAGTTAATGATTATACATATATTCGACATTACATGGTAGCTACAAAGATCGACTAATCACAACATACAAGTGAATTGCCATAAGTTTACAAGAATCAAACGTTTTACAAGTGCAACGGTTATAAGGTAACATGTTTCACCCCAAAGTGTGAAAATTTTAAAAAAGGGGTATAGAAATACTCACATGATATAAATAAGGTGATGATAAGAAATTAAACGAGGCTCCAACGATTTCTTTTACAAGTTGCCTAAACGTATAGATTCCAAGATTAAGTTCGATAATAAGATTATCAATTGGACATGAACTAGGGTTTCAATTGGAATTTGGGGGTTTAATTAATTAAGTAAAATAATGAATCGTTTATGTTTTTGTTTAATAAAGATGATATAAATCAATTAAGACCAAATATAATTAAGAATGATTTAAAAATTTAGGTTATAGAAGTTAAGTATAATATGTCAAAAGAAATAATTAATTTAATAATTAATTATTTAAAAACTTGATAAAGAGAATTAATTAAATACTTATTTAAATGACGTTAAAATTATTTATCATCATTTTATAAAGTTTTGAGCTTTTAAAATGATTTATCATAAAGGTTTTATAATACAAAACCTTAAAGATAAGAATAAAGCAATTTATATTGTTTTATAAATTTCAAGAACTTAAATAAAAGTTAACGAATATATTTATTAACTAATTATGATATAACATGCTTAAATGATTAGATGAATAATTAAATATTTATTTAAATAACCATTTTTATAATTAAACATTTAATGTATTTGAAATATGTAGTTTTGAAGTGTTTTGGAATAATCCATGTTTGGACTATAATATATACATGACTTAGTAATATTTTTATAATCTTTTTATTGTTTAACAAGTAATTAAAGTTAAGAGTTATAAGTTTTAAAATATTAAAATTGAACTTAATAATTTCTGAAATGTTTTAGTTAACAAAATAATATTTACTTAGATTTATTATTATATTAATAGTTTTTTCTGGTTTAATAAAAAATAATTAAAGAAAGCTGCTAAAATAAAAACATGGCAGGGGCAGGGTTCGAATCCCTGACCTGCCATGTGTAAGTGTTTGTTGTTAACCAATGGGCTAAAGCCCGATTCTTGTCTTAAAACGCAAATAAATTGTTAAAACTATTCTTCAAATAATTTCCCCAAATCCTTATAAACCCTAGAATCGTTTGCCATCAAATTGATCTTCAATTCGGACATGTTAATCAAATTAACATTAGGGCTTTGTTTCCCCATGTTAAACCGAGATTATGTATAGATCTAATTACCTGAATTGAAGACGAAATCGATGAATATAAAAAGAAGTAGGTCGCGACAGAGATGAGTTGATTCAAGATGCTTTAGTGGATGATTACCCAATTAATTGTAGATTAATCTTCTTTAGATGATGAAGAACAAAAGCCCTAAATCAATTTGCATTGAGATTGACCACAAGAAGGTGATCGACCCAATTGCAGGTCGCGATGTGAATGGGGAATGAATTCGATGTGTGTGTACACTTTAAATCAGATTGAGTTTATCTATAGATGAATCGAACCAAATTGGTTGTTTATCCTCGATTAAATAGTATCAATTGCTACTGGTTCACATCAAACGGTTACTAGGTTCAATCGGAGGTTATGGTTTTATATTGATGTTGAATTATGGCCGTTATAGCTCAATTGATTCGATGATTAAACTCTAAATGATTACAGAAACGTTATGTGTTGTTGAATTCAATCGATTTCGCATATGTTTTAGTTGTAACCGATTATATTTTGATTTGAGTTTCGGTTTCATTTGATCAAGACTTTATTGTTAGATTTAAACGAGTTAAAAGAGGTACATGTTCGAAACCAAGTCGCGAGAGGTTTAGAACGGTTCAATTGCACTTTATTCGACATTTTGGGTGTTTTGGTGGTCGCCGGAGAAGGCGTCGGAGGACTGGGAGACTAACAGTGGGGGAAGGGGATTTGGTTTGGGGAAGTTACACCTTTGGTCCCTGTGGTTTTTGGAAGTTATCATTTTATGATAGAAACTTTTTAATTAAGTTTTAAAAATTACAAAATTGGCCCCAAACTTATTAAATCAATTTATAATTAAATTTGTCTACTAAAATTTTAAAGAGTTTATAAATAGAAAAAGAAATAATTTATTAATTAATTAAAGTTAACTCAAATACTCATTACAACTTATAAACCTATATAAATTTATAAGTTTTGTAATAAACTTTGATAATTATTCTTTCCATGTTAGAACTCATAAATACCAATTATTTGTAAATTTATAACACTCTACATTATAAATTATTATAACTTGTTTATGTGATTTAATAAATGAAAATTAAAAATAATTTTTTTTATGTTGATTACATTTATAATCCACATGATTCATTAGAATATAAAAGTTTAATAAAGCAATTTATATCATATGAAAATTCAAATATGAATTCGGGTTCGAATTATAATTTGAAAATTGGCGGATGTTACACATGTTGAAAGTCTCACCTTGGAAAGGTATCATTCGGTTCAGAAAGCGGAGCAACTTGAGCCCGAGATACATAGGGCCTTTCCAAATCATTGCTCGAGTAGGAGAGGTGGCCTATAGACTGGAGTTACCGGAGGAGTTAAGTGGAATTCATCCGACATTCCATGTATCTCATCTGAGAAAATGTTTAGCAGACGAGGATATGGTCGTACCACTAGAAGATATCGAGGTAGATGAACGGCTCAATTATGTGGAGCAACCAGTGGCGGTCATTGATCGTAAAGAGAAGAGGTTGAGAAATAAAGTGGTTCCTCGTGTGCATGTACAGTGGAAGCACAAGAAGGGATCTGAGTCTACGTGGGATACTGAAGAGGAGATGAGATAACATTACCCACATTTGTTCGAGGAATAACAGGTTTCGGGGACGAAACCTAGGGGGGTGGACTTGTAACACCCGGTTATTTTCTTTGAAGCCAAAGAAAGAAGAAAAAGAAAGAAAAGGAAGAAAAGAAATAAAGTCCAAGTTGAGGGACCAATCTTGCCAAAAAGAAAAAAAGTTTAGAAGAATGGGTGTAAAAGGGCATGGCTGCCCATTCCCCTCTCCCATTCTTATCCTCCACTCGATTTAAGATAGAAAGGGGAAAAGAGCAAAAAGCTAGGGTTTCTTGAAGATCAAGGTGAAGAGGCTATAAACGTGAGTTCTGTGACCCCTCTTTTACACGTTTTTGACTGATTTTGGGGTTGGAGCACATAGCAAACTGATTTTTGGTTGTGTGGGTGTTGAACTCGTTTGTGTGTGTGCGTGTGTGATGTGCGAACGGGTGGGACTCATGTTTGGGGTTGTGATGTTTGAATGATGTTAGGGTTGTGTTTCTAAGGCTTAGGATGGATGGCTTGAGCTTAGAACATGTTAGAGAGGGCTTGGGGACCGAGATTTGCAGTTAGGGTTCGAAGGGGGGCTGCATTCTGCACCAGCTAGGGCTCATGCGACTGGAACTCATGAGACCAAATGGCATGCGAGTGGAGGCCATACGGTCGAAAGGCATGCGACTGAAGTCCATGCGCCTGAATGGCATGCGACTGAAGCGCATGCGCCTGAAGTCATACGATGAAGGTCATACGCATGGAAGTTATGCAACCGAAGCCCATGCGCCTGAAGTCATGCGACTGAAGGTCATACGCATGGAAGTTATGCGACTGAAGGCTATGCGACTGAGAGTCCATACGCCTAAGTGATCATTCGCCCCATAGTGTCCATACGCCTAAGTGTCCTCATGCGCCTGGAAGGCCATGCGACTGAATGATGCCCATACGCCCAAATAGGGCTCATGCGCCTGAAAGAAATTAGTTTATTTTCTGATTTTCGGGAGAAAAGAGTAAATGTAGGCGTTGACTTGGAAGATTCCCGGGGGTTTATGTAAGTTGACTTTTGAGGTCATAGATGATATGATGGGCATGTATGATGTATGATTGGCGCTTATGCATGATTGTATGTATGTGGTATGTTATGCCTTTATGATGGTGCCTTGTATGGCGATGTTTTGTATGGTTATGCTTATGTTTCATGTTATGTATGTTTATCTTTCCCGTGGCTTTACGTGTTATAGTTGTGAATGAAAGAATAAAGTATTATGTAACGTAAAGTGAAAGATAAAGAAAAGAGGAACATAATGATAGAGTGCATGCATTAATGAAAGAGAAAGTAAAGAAAGGCTTGCAAGCAATATGTACGAGATGCACGACTCTAAAATGTCGTAAGCTCAACTGTGTGTGGTTTAGCTAACCCATAAGGATACACGCAGGGGTCCAGTCTTTGTGAATGACCAGTGATATAGTACATGGATTATAGTGGATACTCACCTCGATGCTGGCGCCAGGCTATGTGCGTTATGGAAGTCATTTATGATCTTCGGCCCAGTACCTGTATGTTTGAGGTGTTGTATGTAGTTGGGATCTTTGTCGCTTGCCCCGGTGCTGGTGCCAGGCTATGTGCGTTATGGAAGACATATATGATCTTCGGCCCAGTTACCGCTTTGTGCATACGTTTGGGGTATAGCTGATGATACTGATCCGGAAAGAGATAAAGAAAGAAAGAGTTAAAGAATGAAAGTGGTGAACAGTAAAGAAAGATAATAATGATATTTCTATGTGTATGTATAGTGCATGATCGCATACGATTGTAAAGAACGGTTTTAAAACGATATATAAAGTATATTTTATTATAAAACTAGAACTCACTCAGCAACGCTTTTTATGTGTTTTCAGTTGGCAGGTAATGGTTGCTGAGGATGGCACAGGGCGGCTACTTGGTATTTTTGGATGGCATTCTTTTGTTTAATGTTTTTGCATTATAATGCGAACAAACGATGTTTTGTAACGAATGTTGCATTAACTTGCAAAAGCATTTATAATGAAATGTTTGTTTTAATGTTCCGCTGCAATGTTTTTATTAATGTTAATATAAATATATATTTTATGTGCGATGGTTGACCAGCTGTGAGCGTCTCTGGAACATGGCCTTAGACTAATTATACAAACTATACCAAATCACCAACCACACCAAGCACACTAACCATAAACAAACCAGATACTAAACCAAATTTAAACCAAAACACTAAGGACACAAACCAATTCATTCATCATACAAACTAATCATACAAACTATACCAAATCACCAACCCCACCAAGCACACCAACCATAAACAAACCATATACAAACTAATCATACAAACAAACAAAATCACTAACATACAAACTAAAATGTAAATTCTACCTACACAAATCACATATCATCTTACACAAACAACAAATCAATTATAAATTAAACTAAGTCAAAAAAATAAAATAAAAAAACTAACCTGCTACGATGGGAGAAGGCCTCGGTCGAAGGGGGTCGAAGGGGCTCGAAGGGGGTCGGTCGAAAGGGGTCCAAGGTCGCCGAAGGGGGGTGGCTGCGAGGGGGAAGAAGGGGGCCGATGGGGGCGATGGGGGAAGAAGGGGATCGATGGGGGAAGAAGGGGGTCGATGGGAGGCGATGGGGGGCGAAGGGCGACGATGGAAGGGGGGTCAAAGATGGCTGCTGCGAGGGGGAAGAAGGCGGTGATGGGGGCGGTGGTGTGGAATGGGGGCGGTGGTGTGGACTGTGAAGAAGAAACAGATGTGAGGGTTTCAATTGAAGGAAGAAAAAAGAAATAAGGGCTAGAAGAGGTTGTGAAGACATGAGAAGTGGTTGTTCCATATCTTCTCCGTGCAGACATCAGGAAGACGTTTTTTAATAAAATATCTTCCAAAAAACAAAGACTCTGCAAACTAAAAAACTCTTCCCGCATCTGCGAGCGCGCAGATGAAGAGATGGGGAAGAGCTTTTGACAAAAAACAAACACCCCCATAATGGTTCAGACCTCTTATTGGATCATCACTTAATCATTCAAAAGTTGTCAAACAACTGTTATTTTAGATTTCATTATCTTATTCCTTTTTACCATATAATTTACTTTTTAAACCCATTTTATTTCCTAATGATTTCGTTTATTAGTATTAACTTTCATTTGTAGACTTTTTTAAGAAACGAAATACTCGGACGTATTTATTATCCTTGTCAATGCTCCGATATAATTTTATTTTGAATACATAGTTGATAAAAATTGATTTTTTGGCACTCTAAGTTATAGAGGGTGAAGTTACCATCACAGTATCATGATGAATAGAACCGACTATGAGCAAAAAAAATTGGTGTATTAATATTATCGGTACCAAATATTCGTCTTTATGGTTTTTGACGAGCTGAACTAATAACAACCAAAGTAATGTAACGTAGCATCGGAAAAAGTAAAATATTCCCACCGCGTAGCGCGGGGAGCAAACTAGTTATCAACAATGAACACATCCATATGTATAAAAGTATTGTAACTCACTAGTTCAACAATTCAAATTTGTGATGCGAAATTAAAGTTTTTTGCATAGTTTTATACTTGCCATTTCTAACAAACTACTTGAACACAACCACGCAATCCAAACTAATCTAATCATTAAGAGAGTAAGAGATGACCATATTTCTTAATGTATAATTGTAAACCATAGTTTCCAAGTACAATATGTGAAGATCATAGTCCTCAACGCCATCTTGTGGGAACCATGGTTCCTAAATACATGTTGTACGGGTTATGGTCATCAATTTAACCTTTTGAGGATCTAAGTTATTAAAAATGCAAACTTGTGAGTGTTGAGTCTTGAACTCAATCTTTCTCTTTTTATAAAATTCACAATATATTATTACGATATTGTTCTTTTTATTTATATCTTGACATAAATATTATACTAAACTGAGTATTGTATATTTTGGGTCATATTTTACAATCTTATCACAACATATTGGTTTATGTCTGCTAGTTTTATATGTTTAGATAATAATTATATCAAAATTTTATGACTGACTCAAACTTTGGATATTAATCAAATAAATTCATAAAAGAAGGAATGGTAAACAGAACAAGACAATCAAATATAGACGTTGAAATGAATTTTACCATCTTAAACTAGAGTCTGACTGTTCATTAAACCTTTACAAACATCGAATTCCCTTTTTTCTTTGTTACTCACAACTTATAGAGATGTGACTAAAAAAATTAAAAAAATATAATTTTTAAACCCCTGATGCAACCAACGGCCAGATTTATTTAAAAAGTTATTTAAAACCATTATAATAATCACATATATAATTTTTTTTTCTACCAACCGTTTCATGGATCCAAATTAACATGAAGAAACCCCAATCGAACCTCTCGACCTTTGGATTCTTAGAATTGCAACTGCACTATGAATTCACACAATTTCATCCCATCAAATATGTCATTTGAACAATTTCAACAATGGCAACAACTACAACAATCACAATTTTAGCGATGGCAACAACCAATTTCAGCATGATCTCAACAACCAATTTCAACGATTGTTGCTGAATCACTTTCATCACAAGTGACAAGTTCAAAAAAGAAGGAGGCAATACCAAAGCAGTTGATCTAGATTTTGTAAAAGCCAACGTTGTTCGTACAAGATAGCCAATAGATGATGTGGTGATATTGGCTTAGGGTTTCGTACAAAACAACAAGAATACGAATCTGGGGAAGGATCGAAGAATAATACTTGAATGTGGAACCTCATGTTGCAAGAAGCGTTCACAAATTAAGAACTCATTGGTGTATGATCAAAGCTAATATTGCTAGATTCAATGAGTTCGATATATGTATGAACCCATACCAGATGTATATGGATCTATACTAGAAAGCTGAACATGGTGCTATGTATAATGAGTTCAGGGAGAAATACAACATGGTTTGACGTATTTATTTTTTTCCTATTTTTTTATTTGCTGTCATTGTTTTTATTCTCTTGTTTTAGAATTATGTTGTGTTTAACTAAATGTAAAACTATGTAGTATTGTTGTTTATGTAATTTAATTTTTAATTTTAAGCAATTTTAATTTTATATATCTATTTTTATTTAATTAATTTATTATTTAATTTTGTTTAGTTATTTAAATAGTTTTATTATTTATGAACTAAAGAGATCTAATGAAAATAAAACTGGTCATGACATGAAAATAATGAAAAGAATGAGCATCTTATTGTTGTAGGTTGAAAAGTATTTATACGAAGAATGAAGAGCTAATGTACCCATTGATTGAAGCTGTTTGTGAGAAAAGTAATATTATTGTTGTGGATGGTGGTAGTCATACCCTTCGGTAAACAAAAGAGATAAGGAAGAACTTTTTTGAAACTAGTGAGAGAAGTGATTATTGCTTTGTCAAGAGAGAACACAAATGGAAAAACTTGGAGCACCGCATTTAGTTTGGTTGAAAAAATGGAAAATTTTGAGTTTGTTTTTATTGCTCATTTAATGTTAAACTTGTTATGAAAGACAAATGACTTGTCATAGGTCTTACTGTTAAAAATTCAAAATATTAGTAATGGTGTTTGATTGATTGAAGATATGAAATATGATATAAATAAATATAGGGACGATGGATGGGAGGTGTTAATGAATGAACTCACTACATTTTGTGCTCATACTGAAATATGAAAGATGTCATCCCATGATGAGTTAGAAGGACAATTGATGATGAACCACAAACATACCTCCACATTTTCTTGTTTTTTATTTTTTATCATGTACTTTTTTCTTAGGTATGTTAGTTATCAAAGTTTAACTTATTATACTTTTATGATATTAGAATTTATAATTTCTTCGCAGTGTAGGTTGTTGATCTTCTTCTCAATGCGATGAATGAACGGTTTACTAAGTCAGAAAGGAATTACTTACATGTATAGTGTGCCTGGATCCTAGAGATTCATTTCACAACCGTGAAAGTTATTATGGTTTGCCGAGTTATATTCATAGAATTTTAATGGCTTTGATTTATGCCAACTAAGGATACAACTCGATCGATACATTTTAAATATGAACAACAATGAAGTTTTTTCTGGTCTTTATGATATCGGAGAACTTGCAAGAAAATGGTCGAGATGAGGTATCACATTACATATGAACTCGTCTGTCGACTAATCGTTTTAGCATCTTGCCTGTTGTAACAACTACTCTTGAAAGATCTTTTTCTGCAGTTATATTTATCAAGACTGATTTACGCAAAAAAAATGGGTGATATTTTTCTCTCAGATGCATTGGTGTGTTATGTCGAAAACGAGGTTTTTGAAAGTGTTGAAAATGAAGCAATTTTATAACGTTTTCAAGCCATGGGACCACGAAGATCACAGTTACCAACTATTGGTAAAAAAATTAGAAATTGATATACCCTAACGATCTATGGATTTAAAACAATACTATTTTGATTTTAACCCCCTCTATAAAATTTTCTGGTTTCGCCACTTGTGGTAATCTATAAGTTGGTTACATAACAACATTCAATAGATTACAGTAAGTGTATATGATGGGCATGGAATTCTATTTCTTTTTATGTTTTATATGTTTTAACATCTCGATTTGTCAAATAAAAATACTAACTACAAAAAATTACATTTTGAACAATGCTCCCTTGCTTTGCGAACTTATAACATTTTCTTTGTAAAAAAAAAAGAAATAGAAAGAATGTATTGTTTAGTATGATTGATCGAATGAGGAGCATAACAATGATCAGTACTCAGCTTTCGTAGCCTTTGTGTCTTGACCTCCTAACCTCTTCTCGAATTATAAGAAGTGCCGAAACAAAAGCTTTATCGACGTTTGGAGATACCGACACCGAAAACTTCTCCTCCGTTTTCACCGCCTTATGACGGGTAACTTCTGTATGCAACTGCAACACAATCAGGTAACATAACATGTTGTTAGCTAGCTAGGATTTTGCATAATTTGTTAGAATGATCTAACAAATATTGCATCGCAGTTTCTTGTGACTGAAATACTGTCCATGCTGTTAGAGGTGTTATGTGGATGGATTTTAATTAAGTCATACCTGGGCCAGAACTGTAGATTTATCTTGAGCAAATATTATGGATGTTCCATCTTTGAAATTGTCATAAACTCTGTAGTTGAATGTGCTTTCGGTCATATTAGAAGTCATGTAAACATCGAATCGAAATGACTTGTAACCCCTCGTCTTCTTTACGGTGAAGAGCCTCTGGTGATCGTGATGATCTCCCCTGTACGCTTGGCGTCGTCTATGCATGCTGATATGCTGCATTTGCATATAAAGTTAACAATCTTTTTCACTGTTTTGGATGTACTAGAAACCTCATGTATATAGGGGTGCTAAACGTGTCCTGCTCATAGGTTGGCATGTCCAACCCAACACAAACCCGAAAATTTACGGGTTGACATGAACACAACCCGTTTGGCCCGATTTTTTTTAATTTATATTTTTTAACATATGAATACTTTTAAAAATAATTGAATCAGCGCCTGGTGAATTAGTTGTTGAATCAATAGACCACATTGACCCTTTGGTTATGCAAAAGGTTATCTGGATGCACTATGACAAGTTTTTTAATCAGTTTCTAGATCACAACGAACATCTTTTATTATGAAATCTATTGATGCATTTTTAATAAATGACTTATCATGAGCAGTTCATCTTTCAAATTCCCATCAAACATGCATCTAACATTTTTACATAAGAGATAAAAGGAATTACTTTGGTATTGAAGGAGATAACAGTTTTATCCGATTCATCTACCATGTTGCGATGGCCATTCTTCTTCTTCCTGGCTCGAAATAGAACATTTCCATCGTCGTCACTGATTTTAAATTTGTCTTCGGCCTCGTGGTTCTTCTCAAATATCAACTGCGCAGGGTAATTAGAACAATATTTCTGGTCTACAATTACAACCGGATATTCAGGCTCCTTAAACACCCGGTCGGGGGTTCCTTTACTAGACATATCGTCATCCGACGAGTAACATGGGCTAGCCATTGAGTATGGGCTCGACATTTTGATTCCTCGATGATCAGCCCGGGCGGATATGTTATATATGATGATCAGCACCACAGAGGATGAAGCTGAATAAACATGAGGCTGCTGTAGTGGTTCCTTGAGACATAAACTTTTAAGATGGATCTTCATCATATCCTTCAGATATAAGAGGAATACAGACTTTTACGGGTTTTCATCAATTTTTTCTTCGGGCTACGTTTAATTAATTTGTGTTCAACAATTGACTTGATCAAACCAATATTTATTGTCCCATAAAAAAATCTAAAATATTATAACGGTTTTTTTTCTACGGTTAATCAGTTATTAAATTCAATTCACTAGGTTGGGGTTGGATATCATTAGAGTTAAAGTGATAATTCTTCTTATGAGATCAAGGGTTTGAGTCTCTTCTATCACATCCATCTGATCATCATTTTTGTTGTGATTCATCCTGCAACACATTGTTGTCGGTTTGAACCGTTCGACATCATAGTTCCTAGCTAGAGATAATCTATGATGACACATGCTTCACAAATATTATCTTTCTTCTGCATGTGTTTATTAAGGTTTCGTATCTTTTTCAAACATATTTTACAAATATTTTTATTATTGTTTTGTTGCTTGAATCATAATATAAGATTTTTATTTAGGGAGAGCCATATCATGTTTCCATGTACATTTTATAGGCATACAAGAATACCTATGTGCTTAACTGATATTTAATTGTTTGTTTTTGTTTCTAGTTACTATTTGGTTGTTTTATTAAGTGCTTGATTTGGTGTGTGTTCTCTCATCTTTGCTGCTTAATTAAACTCCCTATCCATCCATGTCCAACCTGCTCGTGTGTACGTTTAGAGTCTTATGACTCTTATCACGCACTAGATAAATATGGTTGGTCAGAATGGCTCCTCCATTTCTAAGTACTATCACAAGTTGAACTGTATGTGAAGAAGACAATATGATTCAATGATTGATTTATCTAAATGCATGTGATGCTGCAACTAAGAACATAAAATCTAATCAAAGAATTAAGTTAATGCAACTTCTAATGGGCCGTAATGATTCATATCAATCTTTAAGAACTCAAATTCTCTCCAAAGATCCCTTCCTATAGTAAAAAATGTAGTTGCCATAATTTTAATGGATTACTGATTCCATGACTAATCACACATGTTCACCTTAGAAAACAATCTTGTATAGATGCATATGAGTTAAATCTTAGTGTTGCACATCCACATGGAACTAAAGCTCATCTAACTAAAAAAGGAACTTGAAAATATTAGAAAATGTTACACTTAAGGATGTGATCCTTGTCCTATAATAGATTGTTAACCTATTGTCTGTTAAATAAAGGGATAAAGAAATAAATATTTACTACTTGTTTACTAAGACAAGTTGTTATGTTCGGAACTTTGTTCAGCAAAAACTTATGATGATTGGTAGTGAAGTAGGTAGGCTGTATCTTGTAGACATTAGGGTTAAAGGTTGATCTGTGTGCTCTTCACACAATGTTAGTTATTATATTTTATCTGCCTAGTTGTGGTACAGTAGGTTGAAACACCCCTTTGAAAAGGATTTACATGTTTTGAAAACTAACTTGCAGTTAAATAATAATAAACTTTCTAGGAGTTTTTTTCTTAAATGGTGTTGGTTGAAAAAATATTTACCAAAATAGGTGATATGAAAAATATTTATCAAAATGGGTGTTTTTCTTATTTATTTTGTATTTAAGTTTTGTTTTGTTGAAAAGAAGCCAGTTCTGTATCTCCGAAGTTTCAAGAATTCATTTGTGATTCAAACAGCTATTGAAGTTTCCATCTTCTCTGCGTAACCGATTGAATAAGTTTTTCAAGAATTTGATTGTGATTTAAGCATGAGCTATCGACAGAAGGATCCCCACCGATTTACTCAGATAATCAAAATTATTTTTTAATCAAGCTAATTAAAACTAGTTTTCATGGACACTTTATATAAGCCATGTTCGGTTAAGGTTTACCCTATTGAATTGCAGGTAATTAAAATCAGTTAGACTTCAAATTTAAATTTTGTAGGTAACTTTCATACTTTGATATAAGACAAAATTATTGTAAATTGCATATTCTTGAAATCACATAAGATCATTTTGAGGATTTGATCATCGAGTTCGCTCCCCAAAAAAAAAATTAATTTCGCCCCCGCCCTCCTTACGAAATAGTTCAAGCTCCGCCACTGGATTTGATATAGTAACTAAACTTTACTTACGGGTCAAACTACATTACCGTATAAGATTACATTGAAATAAGAAAAGACTATTTAGCATATCATTCAATCTGGAAGTGCATAATTGAATTGGCTTGTTTTTTTAGAAAATAAAACCTAAATACATAATAATAAGAAAAAAAATACCCATTTTGGTAAATAGTTTTTGAATCACCCAATTTGGTAAATATTTTTCCTATCAACACCAATTTAGGAAAAAACTCCTGGATTTGATATAGTAATTAAACTTTACTTACGGGTCAAACTACATTACCGTATAAGATTACATTGAAATAAGAAAAGACTATTTAGCATAATTGAATTGGCTTGTTTTTTTAGAAAATAAAACCTAAATAAATAATAATAAGAAAAAAAATACCCATTTTGGTAAATAATTTTTGAATCACCCAATTTGGTAAATATTTTTCCTATCAACACCAATTTAGAAAAAAAACTCAACTTTCTAGACCTTGTAAAATCTATAATAATGTTAAGCAACTAAGAACATCTTTCTTATTAATTTGACCACAAATCAAGTAAGTTGGATGCCCTAGTTTATATGGATTAACGAGGTCTCTAAAAGTTACACGCAAAGAGGGTATTAAAAATGTTTCAAAAGGGGTTGAGGAGTTTTCAAGGACAATTTGGATACATCTTTAAATATCAAAAAACATTGTTGGTTTTTCAAAGTTCATCAAAACTCTGTCAAATACAAAAATAAAACTTTGTCTGATAATGGTTTTAATTTTGTTAAGAGACAACTACAAAGTTTTTGAGAAAAAATATATAGGGCGTTACACCAAACTTCTTGTGCTTACACACCTTAGCAAAATGGTATTGTTGAATGGAAACATAGACATTTGTTTAATGCTACAAATCTCTTATGTTTTAAGGGGGTTACCTCTAAACATATGGCCTGAGTGTGTACTAATCGATATTTACCTGGTCAATAGAACTCTTTCCTCCTTACTGGTCGATAAATCTCCTTATGAGATGTTGTTTGTTCAAAACCTTCTCTTGGTCAACTTAGATGTTTAGGGTGTCTTGACGTCACACCCCACATCGTTAGTGGAACGATGGGAGGGTGAAGAGTGGAACATTACGTATACATGGTATAAATAGAGACCACTGAACTAAATTAAATTATTCATAACATTCATTGCTCACATATTGTATGAAGGTACATATGAAGAAAGATTATAAGACATTGGACTAAGCAATTCTAGCCTATGATACACAATCTCCTTATACGCCTAAATTGTGTGGTTCCAAAAGTATAAATTATCATACTTGTTTAGTTACCTGAAAAAACATGTTATAAAATAGGTCAACAATATGTTTGTAAGATAGTTGGTTTTCAAGACTCGATAAACTTTTAGATACATTGGTTGTAAGTGCAGGACCAGTTAAGGGATTGAACAAGTTACAACACAACAACACAATGAGGAGAATAACTAAACTTGATCAAACAGTGAACTGGATTAACCAATATTGATACAAAGAACACAAGTAAAGTGAAAGAGACAGAACAAGAGAGTTGGGTTTCAAGGAGACAGTATATTGCTTTCTCAAGTTCTTTTACAAGTGTTACAAAGCATAGAGAAAGATACAAGAAATTGGAATACTTATACTACAACCTACAGCCGGTTATACTTTGAAAGCCAGCTGGATACAATTGACTAGACACTAACAAAATCAATTGTAGGATCAAAAGGCATTCTCAACACCTTGATCTCTGATTACATGCCATCTTTCTAGATTGGTAGAGTAAGTCCAGGACAAGATGGGTGTCTCAGTTGTCAGTGGAGCCACTTGCATTGGAGTTGATTGGGCTGCCTCATCATGCACTTCCTCAGGTTGATCTGACTCAGCCTGAGGTGTAGAGGTAGATGACTTAGGCTTCGTTTTCTTTGACTTTGGTTTAGAAGCCATTCTCTTCTTCCTCTTAGATGACTTTAACTGAGAAGACTGGTCTGCAGCACCTTGTTGATCATCCTTGTCTTTCTCAGTTGGGTGTTCCTCCCTCACAGGTTCAGAAGGAGAGGGAGTTTGACCCTGCTTTGAATCAGAAGATGAAGCTTGCTGAGGCTCAGCAGGAGGTCCGAGTTGAGGTGTCTCAGGTTGTTCAAACTTAACCTCCACTTCAGGTGGGACTTGACTTGGAAGAGAGTGTAAGTCAATCAGTTCACCATTCTTAATCTTCTGCTTGATCACCCTTATATGCTCATCCATTGTGGATAGAGACATAGGGCCAAGTCTCCTTCCGGAGAATCCATATAGCTTCAAGAAGCTCATCATCCTTTGTCTATCAGCAGACTTCTTCATACTCTTTTGAATGATGGCTCTTAACTTTGCAGCTTCTTCCCTTAGCTTCCTTTTAGTTGTCTTTCTTTCTTTGACTAGCTCAAGTTCAAGTTGTTTTAAGTACTCAAACTCAATGAAGTCATAGGACAGGGGAAGAAGTGCATCTGCCTGATAGAAGCCTGTGGCACTCAGGTAGTTGATCATCTTGATCCTATCTTCTTCTTTGTCTACCTGAGGTTCTTGTGGAGCCACATCTTCCTGTACAGGACTTTCTTGAACTGGAGAGAGAGTGGGAGCATGCTTGTAGAGTCTTTTCTGTCTCCTCTCCTCTTTGAATTGGAGAAGTAGCCTTGCATCCTCTTTTTCTTTCATCTCTCTTGACACTTCCATGTCAGCCAGTTCATTCAATTCTTCTAAGGGGAGGGAGATGATTTCATCAATATCATAGTTCCTGGTCTGTAAATAAGTAATCCTGACTGCCCTCAACTCATCATCTTGAGTATTTGGTCTGGGGGCAGCCCTGATTGCAGCTTGCATAAAGCTTGAAGACCCAGAGGAACTTTCTCCCCTTAGCTTACTTTTCCTCTCTCTCTTCCTCCTCAATTTCCTCAGGAGTCATAATCCTTTTCCCTTTGTCACCCACATACCTTTGTGACTCAGGGTGGATAGAGGCTTGGCCTTCATTGCTTGGTGTAGCTTCCATGCTCTGGCCAGAGAGAGGCTGAGAAACTCCTTCACCAGCAGGTGTCTCAGAAGGAGTGTGAACCTCTGCAGCAGTTGTTGATGATGAGACAGGGGTCTCAGGTTCTGCCACTGGGCCTTCAGTCAAGGTTTCCCCTATGAAACTAATCTTAGGGTCCACCTCAACATCCAGTTGACCGATGACATTGCCTGATTGCCTAAGTCTCCTTCTTAGAGTGAACTCTGCAAGGATCCTATCTTGGATTCTTTGAGCCAATCTGTCAGCTTGTCTTGAGTTGCTTGGATTGACAAGTGGCATGTTGACTAGATCCAATCTTTTATAAAAGTTCAAGCTTTGAAAATCAAATACTTCTTGTTGCCCTTGAACACTGTAAAGAATAAGGGCTCTTCTGTCAGCATCATACATCCACCTTATGATGTAGTTTGAAGTTCCTTGTGGTGGAGATGATACAGCCCTTGGTATACCTTCCTCAAATAGACTCCTGATGATAGAGTCTATAGAGTCCACATTAATGTGAACTTGAGGAAGTTGCTGAGAATGCACAACTGCAAGTGAGGATGGTGAGTCCTCTATGTCCATTCTCTATGAAGAACTCCCAGGTTCTGTGGCTGCAATAACTTTCTCCCCCTTTTTGGTAGCATCACCCACTTGCATAGGTGAGCTGGAGGATAAGTCATTCACTTCCACTGTTGGACCAAAAGAACCAATGAGCCTGATCAGAAAAACCTCTAAGTCCCACAGACATTACAATTGCTGAAGATAGTTGCATCAGCTGAAGACATCAGCTGATTACAAAGGTCTGAAGACAAAGTCTGAAAGCAAAGAACTGAAGACAAAGTCTGAAAAGCAAAGAACTGAAGACAAAGTCTGAAGATGAAGTGCTGAAGACAAAGACTGAAGACTAGAGTGATCAGTAGTTGTCACAACAGCTGAAGTTGTTAACTTCAGTAGTTGTGATGGTTTTACATTTCAGTACTTGTAATTTTATAATTCAGTAGTTTATTGTTTCAGTAGTTATTAGTCAGTAGTTTATGTAATTGTACTTAGAAATTACTGAGATGTAATCAGTTGTTGAGAACATCTCAGTAGTTTGCCTATTTCAGTTGTTTTTGTAATTCTGTTAGATGTCACTGTCAAGTGACATCAGCAGACGTCACATTCCTCTATATAAGGGATGTTGACCTAGCTGTATTTCCAACCGAAGCATTACGCGTGAATGAAATCTTTCCCTTAACAGAAATATTCTCTCTATAATTGTGATTGATTGTCTTGCATATTCATTACATTTTTTGCTTGTATTCGATCTCAATTGGTGATATTCCGCTGCATAATTCTAACCTAATTGATCCGAACCTATCAAATGGTATCAGAGCCGGTTAATCATTGATCGATCTAAGAATTGATCATTGAAACTGTTCTTTTGATAGCAAAGGTTGATCGAATTAGTAGTTTTGCAAGAATTGATTATATAGATTAATTTTCTGTGCTTCTGGTTCATTAATTGTGATTCTAATTATGTTTTCTAAGTGTGTTGTTGAGTTTTCAAACCAGACCAATTTTAATCTCCTTGAGTTCAATTGAATTAGTGAAAATGACTAGTTCAATGAATGATCCTCACAATACTGGCTCCTCAACTAAGCCTCCTATGCTTGTTAGGAGTGAGTATAACATATGGCAACGCCGAATGCTCCATCACCTGTCTGTTAACAGTTCAGGTTGTTGAAAGTCTGTGGTTCATGGACCATACAAGCCTATGGTGAGTAATCCTGAAACCAAGGAGATGGTTCCTTAAAAGAAGGAACAATATTCTGATGAGGACTTAAAACTGTTTGAGATTGATGCTAAAGCCCATGGAATTCTGGCCATGGCAATACCCAATGAAATCTATTCTGGGCTCATGCATCATGAAACTGCTTATGATCTCTGGGTTGCTCTAAAGGAACAATTTGGAGGAACTGATGAGGTCTTAGCAAACAATAGGGAAATCTTTGCCCAGCAATATGAGACATTCTCTCATAGGAAGGGTGAGACACTAACTCAACAGTTTGAGCAGTTTTCATGTTTAATCTCTGAGCTTAAAATGGTTCAACATGAATACACAAACAGCCAGATGAATAATAGATTCCTCAGATCCCTGCCTGAGAGATGGGACACTTACACCATTGTCCTACGCTCCAGTGCAAATCTGGATACTCTATTTCTCACCCAACTTCATGGGAAGCTCTTAACATTTGAGAGAGAGATAGAACAGAAAAGGAAACTATCTTCATCTGAAAAGCTTACTGATGACTTTGTACCAGGTAATACTGCTCTGGTTGGTCATGAGTCTGAATATGCTTCATCTGAAAGTTCATATGATGAGCATATTGATTTCTCTTCAAACAGTGGAAATCATGCTTTTGTGGGAGTTGAGGGAAACTCATGTTTTAATGCTGATAATTTGTGTTTTGTGATGGATGATTTAAAGGGAATAGCTGATGATGATCTTGAAGAGATGGATATTTTGAGCCAAATGGCACTGATTAATATCAGATCTCAAAAATTTTATAAGAGAACAGGTAGGAAATTTCCTGGACTCTGGCAAAACCAAGGTTGGTTTTGACAAGAGTAAGTTGAGATGTCACAAGTGTCACAGACTTGGACATTTTGCTAGAGAGTGTAGATCATCTGGATCTAACTCATCTGCACCCTTTGTGACTTTTCCAAGTAATAATTCACAATCCAAAGGGCAACATCCTACCAGTTCTGATCATCATTCTCAGCATCAATCATCTCCTGCATACTTTGTCACTCAAAGCCCCATGCCATATCCTTATCCATGCTTTTACATGCCTCAGTCTGGTCAAGTTTCAGTACCAATGGCTCAACAACCACATGCTCTACCTGATTCTCAGCCTTCTCAATCAAATCAGCAATCTCAACCTCAATCTCATCAGAGCTTTTTCACCCCTGAGGTTGTTGACTGGAGCAGCCTACCAGATGATGTCTCTGGTTATTCTGAGCAATTTGCTGGTGCTGGTCAACATGATGGTGACAATCCTTTTGGAAACCTTGCTTTAATGGCCCTGAAATCTACTGATGACAATCCTTCATCATCACAAGGTTCTTCATCACAGGTACCACAGGTATCTTCTGAGGCTAAGGCCAAGATTTGTTCTGAATCATGCATAGCTGCTTTTGTTTCTATTAGGGAAGCAAATGCAGCTTTAATTAATCAAAATCTTGACCTAGAAAAGGCAATGTCTAAAAGGAAATCTGAGTTTGAGTCTGTGTTAAAAGAGAAAGATGAAGAGATTTATAAGCTTAAGTGTCAAATTACTGATGAAAAGGCTAAGGTAGAGGTCATTCTAGAAAATCACAAGAATCTCAAGGATACACTTGCAGCTACCCAAGTTGATTGTGAACGATGGGTAACATCCTGCAAGGGATTTGAAATGCTTCTCAGTAAGCAAACTGCTTCAAATGTGAAGTTTGGGATTGGGTATAATCATACCATACCTCCAACAGATTTTACTCCTATGTCAGAAGTACAATCTGAGGTTGAGAGTCATTCCCAAACCACATCATCAGGTGTTTCATCCTCTATTGAAAATTTAAAATCTGAGGATGAAGATAGTGTGTGTATCTCAGTTAATCAAATAACTGATGATCCTACTACTTTGAAACACTTGATCAAGAAGAAGCTGAGAATCTCAGGTGTTGTTCCACAAGGTACTCAAAGTACTGAAGGGCAAAACACAACACCTGAAGAGCATTTCAAATCAGAAGAAAATAAGCAATCCTTGACAACTGCTGAAGAATCTATCAGGATTTCAAAAAATACTGATAGCAAACCACTGAAGAAGAAATCTTCAGTTGTTGAAAATCCTTCAGTACTTCCCAAAAGTACTGAAAGGAAGAAAGTACTGAAGAACAAATCTTCAGTAGTTTCCTCAACTTCAGCAGTTGATCAAGAGAAGATGAAAATAAAACCATGTGAAATATGTGGTTTGTTCAATCATCTGACTGATGAGTGCTGGTATAGCAAGGGTTTAAAATTCAATAAAAAGAAAATCATTAAGCAGGAAATGCAGAAAATGAAAAACGAATTTCAAACCAAGTTTGTACCTCAATCATCTCATTCTGATAAACCTAAGCTTTCTCAAAATGCCACTAAGAAAGAAGGGGTTTTTCAAACAACAGCTGGAAATATTCCTCAGGGAATATTGAAAACTCAGACTAAGTCTGTGTCTTTTCAAAAGAAGGGTGTAGAGAATAACAAGAACAAATCATCCACAAGTACTGATGTGTCAACTGAGTTGAAAACTCTATCAACAAATCAGACACAACTTGTGATGATGATTCAACATCTATTGGGGAGAGTTAACCAATTGGATGTTTCTGTGTCTAAACCACTGAAAAGGATACCCAAGCAAAAATCCAAGGAATCCTTTTCAGCATCATCTACATCTTCAAAAGCTGTTGATCATGCACAACCTGTTAGTTTAACATCTGTTGATGAAAACAGACCCAAAACCAAAAAGGTTTGGGTCTCCAAAGCTAACTAATGTTTGTGTTAAATGCAGGGTTCTTCATCATGCCAAAGAAGCATCTGGTATGTGGACAGTGGAGGATCCATGCATATGACAGGGAGCAGCTCTCTTCTTCATGACTATTCCCAGAGGAAGAAGGGATTTGTTTCTTTTGGAAATGATGCAAAAGGTTACATCATTGGGAAGGGTTTTGTCTCAAATGGGGAGATAAGATTTGATGATGTCAACCATGTGGAGAACCTCAAATACAACCTTTTGAGTGTCAGTCAAATGTGTGATAAAGGGCATGTTGCACTTTTCACAAGTCAAAACTGTCGGATTCTGTCTTCCACAGTTTTGCACAAGATTGACAAAATATTGGATGAGTATACTCTCCTGAAGGCCAACAGGATTGGTAGAGTATATGCTTTAGATCTATCAAAGAAAATAGATCTAAAAGGCCATCCATGTTTGTTCTCCAAAGCCTCTCCTCAAGAATCTGAACTATGGCATAGAAGGCTGGGTCATGTGAATTTCAAAAACATGAATCAGCTCATTAATCATGGATTAGTAAGAGGCTTACCATTGAAAGAGTTCAAGTGTGATGATACCTGCCCAGCTTGCTTGAAAGGAAAACAACACAAAGCTTCATTCCCTTCTATAGAGGAACACCCAACTGAGAAAGACACTGATGATCAACATGGTGCTGCAGACCAGTCTTCTCAGTTAAAGACATCCAAGAGGAAGAAGAGGATGGCTTCTAAACCAAAGACTAAGAAGAAGAAGCCAAAGTCATCTACCTCTGCACCTCAGGCTGAATCAGATCAACCTGAGGAAGTGCATGATGAGGCAGCCCAATCAACTCCTATTCAAGTGGCTCCTCTAACTAGTGAGACACCCATCTTGCCCTGGACTTACTCTACCAATCCAGAGAGATGGACTGTTATCAGAGATCAAGGTGTTGAGAATGTCTACTCATGGCAAGACATAATCAACCTACCTCTGCATGATCTCTTTGAGATGAGAAGATACTATGAAAGTCTTGATGATCCTGACCATCTCATGAAGAAAGGAATGGTCCTGATTGTACTGAAGACTACCAACATTTGAAGATCTTCCAAGTGTTTTGGTAGCATCAGCCTAGGGGGAGTTTGTAAGGATTCCTGAAGTCTGATGCAACCCAAAACAGCCTAAGTGTCTCAGCAACATGCACTAAGTACTGAAGTGAAGAATGCTTCGGAAGTTTTACACAAAGCATTAGAAAATACTCTAATTGTAAAATCTTCCGAAGCCAAGACCAATATCTTCCGAAGCCAAACATGAAGTCTTCCGAAGCTTCAGAGACAAAGTCTTCCGAAGCCTCATCCTATGAAGACAGATTTCTTCCGAAGACTTTTAGTACACATGCTTTATCTGATGTACTGTTCCATAAAGCACCTTTTCCGCTGCGTCTCTGTAAAGTCACCAACTTACATGAGTTGGTGAAAAGGGTCTTGCTTTTGGTAACTGTACATTGAGGTCTTGAGTCTTCAACTTTCCACTTTATGTACTTTATCCTTTTTGTATTGTATAAGGATGTGAGCTATGGCATGTCATAGTCACAAGGTCAAAAGGCAGATATGCCTTTTGATCCTACAATTGATTTTGTTAGTGTCTAGTCAATTGTATCCAGCTGGCTTTCAAAGTATAGCCGGCTGTAGGTTGTAGTATAAGTATTTCAAGTTCTTGTTCTGTCTCTTGCTTTACTTGTGTTCTTTGTATCACCTTTGGTTACCCAGTTCACTGTTTGATTAGAGCTTAGTTAATCTCCTCATTGTGTTGTTGTGTTGTAATTGTGTTTAAGCCCTTAAACGGTCCTGCAATTGGTATCAGAGCTTTCCAGGCTCTTGATATAAGATCTAACCATCTTAAGATCCCTCACACACACAAAAGCTAATCTCTTCAAATGGCTTCCATCTCAAAGACTGATATGGAGACTGGAACCATGAACAAATCCCCACTGATCACTCTTGATGATTTTGACACCTGGTGCATGAGGATGGAAGGCTTCATCAGGTCTCTTGATTCAAGAATGTGGGAATCTGTTGAGAATGGACCTTTCATACCCAGCACCCCCTCTGCTACTGGTGCTGGTATGATTCCTAAAGATGTGGCCAACTACTCAGATGAAGATAGAAAAAGAGTAGAGATTGACAGGAAGGCCATGACTGCTCTTCAGACTGCTCTCCCAAACTCTGTATACAGAGGTTTTAAGAAGTGCAAGACAGCCAAACAGCTGTGGGATGCACTGAAGCTGATGTATGAAGGCTCCTCTGAAGCCAAGGAGAACAAGAAAGATCTTCTGAAGCAGCAGTTTGAAAATTTCACCTTCAAAGCAGGTGAGACCATGACCCAACAATACTTCAGGTATGTTGAGATTGTGGATACCCTAGTGGATGGAGGAGTTCCTCTTGAGAACAGGGACATTGTAAGGAAGTTCATGTCCTCACTTCCTAGGCAATGGACACACTATTGTGTGGTGATCAAGAGGACTGAGAACCTTAAGACTCTTACTCTTACAGAGTTGTATGGGATTCTCAGTGGATACCAGATGGAGATGAACATGCAAGGTTCATCTGGCAACTCCAACAATCAAATGGGTTAAGCCCTTCATGTGGTTGAAAGGGACAGCATAGAACCCCAGCATCATCTCATATGCTACCCTGACAACTCACAAAAGGGTCCTTTCATCACCTTCCCGGAGACACCAAGGGAGAACTTTACTCAAGGAAGCCCATTCCAAGAGACAAGTTTTTCTCAAGCCTTTGTGTCTGCAGATGAAAGCTGTGGGAATTATCTCTTCACTCTTGAAGACCTGGACTGTATCCATCCAGATGACCTGGAATACATGGAGATAGTTCAGCAGATGGCTCTCCTCACTCACAGAGCCAAGAAGTTCTACAAGAGGACAGGAAGAAGATTTCCAAGCAATGCTACCAGTAGTAAGTTTGGGCTGGATAAAAGCAAAGTTAAGTGTTACAACTGTAACCTTATGGGTCACTTTGCTAGGGAGTGTAAGGCACCTAAAGCAAATGGGGCCAAACACAACCCAGACCAAACTTTACTGACAAAGCTCCTCAGGCTGAGAAGACAAAGCAACATGTTGCTGTTGCTGTTGAAGAAGGAGGCTTTGACTGGAGTTTTCAGGTGGAGGATGCTTCTCCAAACCAAGCACTGATGGCTGACCATGATGAAGCCAAGGTATTGGAACATCTTTGCTCCCCTGAATGCATTGCTAAAATAAATAGATACAGGTCCTATAACCTAGAGATGAGATCTGATCTTGAGTCATTAAACATATTAAAATCTGATTTTAGAAAGTCTGAAAATGATTACAAGTTAAAGATAGAGGACTTGGAGAAAACCATTTCAGTACTAAAACATGAACATACAGATTTTAGAACTCAGATCCAAGATCTCATCACTAAGTTAACTGAGTGCCAGGCTGAGCTTGTGATCAGCAAAGCCAAGGCAGAGAAGAGTGTTCTTGAAGAAGAGACCTTCAAGAACATGATATCCTCATCCCTGCACAACAAGGTTTGTTATCAAAATAGACAGGGACTGGGATCAAATGAGATAGCTCCTCCACACACAATCTTGTCTGTAAGATCTCCTAGGTGTGGAACTTGTGAAGATGAGCTTCCTCTCATAGATCCTGTAAGTGAGGATGATGAAGAAGTGATAGTGAAGAATTCCTCTGAGAAGAGTGAAGAAGAGGATTCTTCCAAGGGCCACTATCCTTCTGAGGAGAAGAAATCAACTGTGATGACCAAGTCCAAAAGAAAGAACTTGATCAGGAAGAGCAAAAGGAAAGCAAAGAAGGCTCAAGAAATCAAGGCTACTTTTGATGCTAAGCAGAAACAAGTTTTTATCTCTGCAGGTTTCAAAGTAGTAAGGACTGAAGACATCAACCAAGACTCCTTAGCTAAGAGTCATGGTTCTTGTTCAAATCATCTCAGTACCAAGAAGAAGACTGAGCTGCTGTGTACCACTGCTGCACAGCCTGGACCATCAAACTCCAAGAACAGTTCACAGCCCAAAGGAACTGTCTCAGCATCTACCAAGATGAAGGTGGAGAAGGGATGTGACCAAAGCCAGTCTTGCTCTCAAAGGGAGACTTCTTTGAAGAAGAAAATGTTGTGTGTTATGTGTGAAAGTACTTCTCACATTGCTAAGGATTGCCCATACAATCCTAAAAGTACTGTCCACATGACTAAAACAAAGACTTCAAAGAGTCTCAAGAAGTCTCAAGCTTCGGAAGGAAAGTCTGTTTCCTTCGGAAGCTCCAAATCAAAGAAGAAGGTAAATGGAAAATTACCTTCGGAAGCAAAGTTGGTCTCGGAAGAAAGGAGTTCTTCCGAAGCACTGAAGTCTGCTGCAGTGACTGTAGATTCTTCCGAAGGATCAGTCATCAAAACTTGTGAAGTTCCAAAAGCTTCTAAGGTTTTGAAGGTCAAGTCCAAGACTCCAAAGGTGGTGTGGAAGTCTAAGAAAGACCAAATGACTGAGGTTTCTCCATCAACAACAGCTGAAGATCCCCATAGTACAACCATAGGATCTATTACTGTTGCATTACCTTCTATTACTATTAATGAGCCCAAGACAAGTAAGGCTTGGGTTTCCAAATGTAACTAATCATTTTCTTTGTGCAGGAACAGCTCAAGACAAACAGGAATGTCTGGATAATTGACAGTGGCTGTTCCAGGCACATGACAGGCAATAGGTCTCTACTCCATAATTTTGAGAGAATTGATGGAGGACCAGTTGCTTTTGGAGGAGATGAAGGTGGTTACATTTCTGGAAGGGGCAAGGTCACAAATGGTAAGCTCAGCATTGAGAAGGTAAACTTTGTTAAGGAGCTTGGGTACAATCTTCTGAGTGTATCCCAATTTTGTGATCAGAGTCATAACATGCTCTTTACTGAGCATGAGTGCATTGTTCTCAAGCCTGGTGTGGTCATTCCTCATGAGCATATCCTGCTCAGAGCCCCCAGGAAAGGGAACATGTACAAGATGGATTTGCAAGAAACATCTCCCTCAGGAGAAGTTTCATGCTTTCTATCTAAAGCAAATAGTGATGAGTCTTTCCTATGGCATAAAAGAATGTGCCATGTAAACTTTAAGAACATGAATAAATTAATTAAACATGATCTGGTAACTGGAATGCCAAAGAAAGAGTTTACAAGTGATGATCATTGTGTTGCATGCCTGAAAGGGAAGCAACACAAGGTATCTCACAAGCCTAAGGAAAAGAACTCCATCACTACTCCCCTACACTTGTTACATATGGATCTCTTTGGCCCCACCAGTGTAATGAGTTTAGGAAGGACCTCTTACTGTCTGGTGATCACAGATGATTTTACAAGATTCACTTGGGTCTTCTTCCTTAGAACTAAGGATGAAACCCCTGAGATTCTGAAGAATTTCATCTTAAAAGTTGAGAATCAATGTGATCACAAGGTCAAAACCATAAGATGTGATCAGGGAACTGAATTCAAGAACCAAATCCTTGATGCATTTTGTGATGAAAAAGGTATTACAAGACAATATAGTGCTCCCAGGACTCCTCAGCAAAACGGAGTTGCTGAGAGGAGAAACAGGACACTTATTGAAGCTGCAAGAACTATGTTGTCTGACTCTAAACTGCCTATCACCTTCTGGGCAGAGGCAGTTAATACTGCTTGCTATGTGCAAAACAGAGTTTTAGTAGTTAAGACACATGGTAAGACTCCTTATGAACTTTGGCACAAGAGGAAACCTTTCATTGGTTTTCTCAGGTCATTTGGATGTCCCTGCACCATCTTGAATACCAAAGATCAAATTGCCAAGTTTGCTGAGAAATCAGATGATGGACATTTCATTGGATACTCTTCTCAAGCTAAAGCTTATAGAGTATACAATCTCAGAACTAGAATTGTTGAGGAGTCAGCCAATGTGACTTTCAATGAGCACACTCCTTGTGTGGCTGGTTCTGGTCCGGATTGGCTGTTTGATCTTGATTTAGTTACCAACTGTTTTAACAAATCTTGTGAGCATGTTTCAGGATCTGCAGAAAATCTAAATACAGGTGATCCTGATCCAAGATTTGAGCTAGGAAGACCTTCAACTCATACATCTTCAGCTCCAGTTGGAACTACTTCAGCAAATGAGGTTTCTATCAGCACAACAATGACAAATTCAGCTGATACATCTGGCATGCCTTCAAATTCCAGCTCAGAGGCCTCTCAACCAGATAAAGACACCTCACTTGTAGAAGACAACAATGGTGATGGTGATAGTGATCAGGAATTTCTTGATGCTAATAACCATACCATAGATGACAACATCAATGATGTCTCACACTCATTGGATCAAGTTAATCTTGATAAGTGTGATAATGTGGAGGGTGAATCTTCCAGACCAGATTTAAATTTCTCAAATTTAGATCTTTCTCAACAACTTGCTGTGATCCCTCAGCTAAGGATCCACAAGTCTCACCCCACCACAAACATCATTGGAGATGTTGTCACAGGGGTAAGAACAAGAGGACAAACCCATGAAGCAAATGTTTGTCTTCACTCTTGTTTCTTATCTCAGATAGAGCCCAAGAAAGTTGATGAAGCTCTAAAGGATGGAAGTTGGGTTGAAGCTATGCAACAAGAGCTGCTTCAATTCAAAAGGCAGAAAGTTTGGAACCTTTGTCCTCTTCCTCATGGGAAGACTACCATTGGAACCAAATGGGTTTTTAGAAACAAGAAGGATGATAGAGGAATCATCATCAAGAACAAGGCAAGACTAGTTGTTCAAGGATACACACAAGAAGAAGGGATTGACTACACTGATGTCTTTGCTCCTGTAGCAAGACTAGAAGCTGTTAGGATATTCCTGGCATTTGCTGCATCCAAGAACTTCAAGGTCTACCAACTTGATGTAAAGTGTGCTTTCTTATGGAGTGATTGATGAGGAGGTTTATGTCAAACAGCCACCTGGTTTTGTAGACCCTGATCATCCTGATTATGTCTGCAAGCTTGACAAAGCTCTTTATGGGCTGCATCAGGCACCCAGGAAGTGGTATGAGACACTATCTGAGTATCTTTGTAAGCATGGATACAGAAGAGGTACTATAGATGGAACTCTCTTCATCAAAGGACAGGGAAATGACTTATTGCTGGTTCAAGTATATGTGGATGACATCATCTTTGGTTCAACTAATCCAAAGCTCTGCAAAGACTTTGAGAAGCTGATGAAAGACAGATTTGAGATGAGTTCAATGGGAGAACTCAACTTCTTTCTGGGAATTCAAGTGAAGCAGGTTGAAGATGGCATCTTCATAAGTCAGTCAAAGTATGTTCAAGACATACTCAAGAGGTTCAATATGACTGATTGTAAGATTGCTAAGACACCCATAGCCAGAAACCACTCCCTTGGTCCAGATCTTGAGGGGGAGTGTGTAGATGAGCACTTATACAGGGCTATGATTGGGTCTCTTATGTATCTTACAGCTAGCAGGCCTGATATCATGTTTGCTACATGTATTTGTGCAAGATATCAAGCCAACCCTAAGATGTCTCACTTAATCACTGTGAAAAGGATTTTAAGATACCTCAAAGGTGCTTCAACACTTGGTCTATGGTATCCAAAGAATCCAAATTTCAATCTGTATGCCTATACAGATAGTGATTATGGTGGTTGCAATATGACTGCAAAGTCTACATCTGGGGGATGTCAATTCCTTGGGGGAAGGGTGGTCTCATGGCAATGCAAGAAACAATCCTGTGTGTCTGCATCAACTGCTGAGGCTGAATACATTGCTGCTGCAAGCTGCTGTGCTCAAGTGCTTTGGATTCAAAATCAGATGCTGGACTATGGATTTAACTTCAAAGAGACTCCTATCCACATAGACAACAATAGTGCTATCTCTATCACTGAGAACCCTGTGCAGCACTCAAGGACCAAACACATCAACATCAGGTATCATTTAATAAGAGATACAGATGAACAATATGCTGATCTGTTCACAAAAGCTTTTGATGAACAGAGATTTAAGTATCTGATATCAGCTATTGGGATGATTAACTTTGAGTAGACTTTTTATTAAAACTAATTCTAATTATTTCTTCTTAAAATATGTGTGTCCTAAGTTGTCTAGTTCATCACTTTCATAAGCTCATGTTTCTTTGGATGTAAAATTCTTTTTGAAGACTTTCCTTAGATTCTTGAAAATTTTTGATACTTCGGAAGATAAAATTTTATCTTCGGAAGAAAAACATGTCTTCAAAATACATAACTGTCTAAAGATTTTACCTTCGGAAGAAGTCAAATTCATCTTCCGAAGCTTAAAATTCTTATCTCAGACACTTATTTATTTTTAAGGACCTTTTCCTTCCGAAGCAAAATTAACCTTCGGAAGCTTTGTTTATTTGTATACAAAGCATTCAAGGGTTTATTTCTCTTCCGAAGCATAAATTTTCAAGACTCTCAGGAAAATCTTCCGAAGCCATTTTAGCTTCGGAAGCTTTTTCAATCAAAACTTCCGAAGACAAATAAACTTCGGAAGCTTTTCGAATTCCAAGAAAACTACTTTTTGAGCAAAAGTAAACTACCTTTTCAGAGGTGGGACCGACTTTCGGATTTCAAAGTTTATCCTCTTTCATTAACTTTGGTTCAAATCCCTTTTCATATAAATACCCAACGGTTCCCCCTCTTTCCCACTATCTTCCTCAATTCTACTGTTTCTCTAACCTAATTCTCTAAACCGCCTTTGCTTTCTACCTTTCTTCACCCTTAAGCTTCTGAAATGGCCAACCTTAACCGCAGAAACAACCCTGATTTCTCCATGCAACTACACAGGCAACATAATCAAGTTGCTCTGTTAAGCTCTGAGAAAGATGCAAGTTTCTCAGAGATTTGCCAATTCTTGACTCTGTCAAATTATTTCACCTCCCTAACCATTGATCCTACTCTATATGAGGATCACTTGCTTGAATTCTGGAAGACCTGCCAAGAGGTCATTATGGATGGGGAGAAGGCACTGTCTGCCACAGTGCAAGGGAGGACAATCTTCATCACTCCGGCCATCATTAACCAACATCTACAGCTGGATGATGAAGAAGGTGAGGTGTCCTTCCCAAAAGAAGCTGTTAATCATTCTTTTGAGCAGATGGGCTATGAGGGAGATTTCTCTGTAAAGACCTTTAGGAAAGGGAAGGTCTCATCCCAATGGAAATTCCTGCTCCATGTGGTTATCCACAGCTTGTCAAACAAGCATGGTGGATGGGACCAGATTCCTGAGGATCTCTCCTTTATAGTTCATGGAATGGTTCAGGGGGTCAAGTTCAGGTATTCACAATTTGTCTATACTAATTTACTTGCAAACTTAGACTCCTTAGAGTATTACATGTTTCCTAGATATGTTCAACACATTCTCAACTGTGAACTGGGCTCACAGTTGAGGGAAACAGGTAATATTCTTAAATTGGGACAGATGAAGCCCGGCATCTTTAAAATAATGAAAAGCCAACTGTAGGCTTCTCTGGGGTAGAAACAGCCCTAGTCCCAAAAATGTTAGAGCTCATTGCTCAAGGTGACAACCTAGCAACACAAGCTAGTGTTGAACCCACACCTCTTTTGTCCTTACCATTAAAAAGACCAGATATTACCCTCACCTACCAAAGAAAATCCAAACGAACCCCTGCTCAAGCTACTAGTCTGTGCAGGCCCCCAAATACTCAACCTTACAGGAAGAAGTGGACACTAGAGCTCCCACTTCTCCTGAGGAGCAAACCACTCCCATTACTTCACCTATCAGGGCTGAGGTTCCTCAAGCTCACCCTGATGAGCTCACTAGCCAACAGCCTTAAGCCTTCACTCTGAGTCTCAACACTCAAGTGGACAACCTTCAGGGGACAGCTACCATCCCCAGCCTTTGGATCTCAACCAACCAATTCCCAACCTATCCTTTTACACTGATGAAGACTTAGGATTCAGTGAGTACCATGAGTCTCTCTTCTCCTCCCCTACTCAAAGAGAGATGAGTACCTCTGACTCTCCTCAGTCTATCCCCCATCAGTCACCTATCACTGAGGTGGACACTTCTGAACCTGTTCAGGATGTCCATATGGAAGAGGCTCTCACTTTTGAAAGTGATTACATCATTAAGACCTCAACCATGGCAACTCAGCCCATTGGCATCTCAACTGAGGCTGCCAGTGAGCAGAGGAAAACCAGCAGCCAAGAAACTCAAGCTGGTGGTGAGAGAGAGGACTTTGGTCCAATCATCTCATCCCCCAATGAATCTTCTGATGAAGATGAGGGGAATTTGAGACTAAAGGTGCAAAAACTGTCAAAAACATGCACCTATTTAGTCTCTAAGGTTAGTCACTTGGAATCTCAGGTGACTACCCTGCAAAACAGGGTCAATGATCAGCAACTCCAGATTTCATATCTGCAGGAAAAACTAGCTGGGAGACCTTTAAGGAGAGCTCAACCAGGAACACAAGAACCTGTGGAAGTGATTGACTTATCCTCCAGCTCACCTATGCAAGTGGGTGATGCTACCAAAAAGGGGGAGAAAGTTGTTACAACCACAGAACCTGGGAGTTCTTCAGAGAGAATGGACATAGAGGACTCACCATCCTCACTTGCTGTTGTGCATTCTCAGCAACTTCCTCAAGTTCACATTAATGTGGACTCTATAGACTCTCTCATCAGGAGTCTCTTTGAGGAAGGCATACCAAGGGCCGTCTCATCTCCACCACTAGGAACTGGCAATCACATCATAAGGTGGAGGTATGATGATGACAAGAGAGCCCTTATACTTCAAAGAGTTCAAGGCCAACAAGAAGTTTTTCAATTCCAAAGCCTGAGCTTTTATGAAAGACTGGATTTAGTCAACTTGCCACTTGTCAATCCAAGCAATTCAAGACAAGCTGACAAGCTGGCTCAAAGAATCCAAGACAGGATCCTTGCAGAATTTACTCTAAGAAGGAGACTTAGGGAATCAGGTAATGTCATCGGTCAACTGGATGTTGAGGTGGACCCTAAGATTAGTTTCATAGGGGAAACCTTGACTGAAGGCCCAGTGACAGAACCTGAGACCCCTGTCTCATCATCAACAACTGCTGCTGAGGTCCAAACTCCATCTGAGACACCTGCTGGTGAAGGTGTTTCTCAGCCTCTCTCTGGCCAGAGCATGGAAGCTACTCCAAGCAATGAAGGCCAAGCCTCAATCCACCCTGAGTCACAAAGGTCTGTTGGTGACAAAGGGAAAAGGATAATGACTCCTGAGGAAATTGAGGAGGAAGAGAGAGAGGAAAAGGAGACTAAGGGGAGAAAGTTCCACTGGGTCATCTAGCTTTATGCAAGCTGCAATCAGGGCTGCTCCCAGACCAAATACTCAAGATGATGAGTTAAGGGCAGTCAGGATTACCTACTTACAGACCAGGAACTATGACATTGATGAAATCATCTCCCTCCCCTTAGAAGAACTAAATGAACTGGCTGACAGGGAAGTGTCAAGAGAGTTGAAGGAGAAAGAGGATGCAATGATACTTCTCCAACTCAAAGAGGAGAAGAGACAGAAAAGACTTTACAAGCATGCTCCTACTCTCTCACCAGTTCAAGAAAGTCCTGCACAGGAAGATGTGGCTCCACAAGAACCTCAGGTAGATAAAGAAGAAGATAGGATCAAGATGATCAACTACCTGAGTGCCACAGGCTTCTATCAGGCAGATGCACTTCTCCCTTTGTCCTATGACTTCATTGAGTTCGAGTATCTAAAGCAACTTGAGCTTGAGTTAGTCAAGGAAAGAAAGACAACTAAAAGGAAACTAAGGGAAGAAGCTGCAAAGTCAAGGGCCATCATTCAAAAGAATGCAAAGAAGTCTGCTGACAGACAAAGAATGGTGAGCTTCTTGAAGCTGTATGGTTTCTCCGGAAGGAGACTTGGCCCCATGTCTCTATCCACCATGGATGAGCATATTAGGGTGATCAAGCAGAAGATTAAAAGTGGAGAACTCATTGACTTGCACTCTCTTCCAAGTCAAGTCCCACCTGAAGTGGAGGTCAAGTTTGAACAACCAGAGACACCTCAACCAGCACCTCCAGCTGAGCCTCAGCAAGCTTCATCTTCTGATCCTAGGCAGGGTCAAACTCCCTCTCCTTCTGAACCTGTGAGGGAGGAACACCCAACTGAGAAAGACACTGATGATCAACATGGTGCTGCAGACCAGTCTTCTCAGTTAAAGACATCCAAGAGGAAGAAGAGGATGGCTTCTAAACCAAAGACTAAGAAGAAGAAGCCAAAGTCATCTACCTCTGCACCTCAGGCTGAATCAGATCAACCTGAGGAAGTGCATGATGAGCTAGCCCAATCAACTCCTATTCAAGTGGCTCCTCTAACTAGTGAGACACCCATCTTGTCCTGGACTTACTCTACCAATCCAGAGAGATGGACTGTTATCAGAGATCAAGGTGTTGAGAATGTCTACTCATGGCAAGACATAATCAACCTACCTCTGCATGATCTCTTTGAGATGAGAAGATACTATGAAAGTCTTGATGATCCTGACCATCTCATGAAGAAAGGAATGGTCCTGCTTGTACTGAAGACTACCAACATTTGAAGATCTTCCAAGTGTTTTGGTAGCATCAGCCTAGGGGGAGTTTGTAAGGATTCCTGAAGTCTGATGCAACCCAAAACAGCCTAAGTGTCTCAGCAACATGCACTAAGTACTGAAGTGAAGAATGCTTCGGAAGTTTTACACAAAGCATTAGAAAATACTCTAATTGTAAAATCTTCCGAAGCCAAGACCAATATCTTCCGAAGCCAAACATGAAGTCTTCCGAAGCTTCAGAGACAAAGTCTTCCGAAGCCTCATCCTATGAAGACAGATTTCTTCCGAAGACTTTTAGTACACATGCTTTATCTGATGTACTGTTCCATAAAGCACCTTTTCCGCTGCGTCTCTGTAAAGTCACCAACTTACATGAGTTGGTGAAAAGGGTCTTGCTTTTGGTAACTGTACATTGAGGTCTTGAGTCTTCAACTTTCCACTTTATGTACTTTATCCTTTTTGTATTGTATAAGGATGTGAGCTATGGCATGTCATAGTCACAAGGTCAAAAGGCAGATATGCCTTTTGATCCTACAATTGATTTTGTTAGTGTCTAGTCAATTGTATCCAGCTGGCTTTCAAAGTATAGCCGGCTGTAGGTTGTAGTATAAGTATTTCAAGTTTTTGTATCTTTTCTTTATGCTTTGTAACACTTGTAAAAGAACTTGAGAAAGCAATATACTGCCTCCTTGAAACCCATACTCTCTTGTTCTGTCTCTTGCTTTACTTGTGTTCTTTGTATCACCTTTGGTTACCCAGTTCACTGTTTGATTAGAGCTTAGTTAATCTCCTCATTGTGTTGTTGTGTTGTAATTGTGTTTAAGCCCTTAAACGGTCCTGCAGATCTATTTGGTCCTGTGAGAGTAATGAGCATGGCAAAGAAAAAGTACTGTCTGGTAATTGTGGATGATTACTCTAGATATGTATGGACTTTCTTCTTGCACTCCAAGGATGAAGCAGCTCAAAGTATTATCTATTTTGTGTTATATGTGGAGAAGCAGCATTCACTTCCTGTTAAGTGTGTGAGAAGTGATAATGAGACAGAGTTTAGAAATCACACTCTTGATGAATTCTATTTGTCTAAGGGAATCAAAAGACAATATAGTATTCAAAGAACTCCAGAGCAAAATGGAGTGGTGGAAAGAAAGAACAGGACCCTGATTGAAGCTGCAAGGACAATGTTGGCTGACTCTGGGTTGCCACTAACCTTTTGGGCTGAAGCTGTCAATACAGCTTGCTATGTTCAGAATAGAGTATTAGTGAATCAGAGGTTTATGAAGACTCCTTATGAGCTCTTATATCATTTGGCTCCTTTGATTTCATTCTTTAGAGCCTTTGGGTGTCCCTGTTATATTCTTAACACAAAAAGTATCCTTCAGAAGTTTGATTCCAAGGTGGATGCAGGGTATTTTGTTGGGTATTCATCTACTTGCAAAGCATACAGAGTGTTCAACTGCAGAACAAAGATTGTTGAAGAGACTTTGCATGTCAAGTTCAATGAATCACCAAAAGACAAGATTCCTCAAAACCCTGTTGAGATGTTTGACTTGGACATACTGTAATATGTTCCATATCAGCCTCCACCTGTTATGGTCTCTGAAGATCCATCATCTCCAACTGAAGATACAAATGCAAGTTGTAGTGATCATCTGCCTGGTTCTACTACACTTGAGGTTCCTGTAGCTTCAACAGCTCCATCCACAACAAATTCTGATGAAATCTCTGAATCCTCTACTTCATTTGAACTGCCATCTCAGTCTAGGTTTCAAGAGTCTACATCAACATCTGCTGCTGCTGAATCTTCTACAAACACTTGCACAGATATCATTGCTTATCAAGAATTGAAGAATCATCCAGTGTCCCAGATCATTGGTGACATAACTGCTGGTGTTTCAACAAGAAGTCAATTGTCCAATTTTTGTCTCTATGCTCTCTTCATCAGTCAGCAAGAGCCAAAGAATTATCATGTTGCTTTAAGGGACAATGGATGGGTTGAAGCCATGCAGCTCGAGCTTCTTCAATTTCAAAAACAGCAAGTGTGGGAACTGGTTCCTCTACCCCCAGGTAAGTGTGCAATAGGCACTAAATGGGTGTTTAAGAATAAAACTGATGAAAAAGGTCAAATTGTCAAGAACAAGGCCAGACTGGTTGTACAGGGGTTCTCACAAGAAGAAGGTATTGATTATGATGAAACCTTTGCCCCTGTGGCCAGACTGGAGGCAATTCGTTTGTTTTTAGCTTATGCTGCTTTTCATAACCTTAAAGTTTTTCAAATGGATGTCAAAAGTGCATTTTTGTATGGTAAAATAAAGGAAGAAGTTTATGTATGTCAACCACCAGGTTTTGAAGATCATAAACACCCTGATTGGGTGTATAAGCTTGATAAGGCTCTTTATGGGTTGAAACAAGCACCCAGAGCCTGGTATGAAACATTATCTAATTTTCTTCTTCAAAATAATTTCACTAGAGGCTCCATAGATAAAACTTTGTTTATAAAGAAAGCTGGCATGCATAAGCTCCTTGTTCAAATTTATGTTGATGATATTATTTTTGCATCATCTGATCCCCAGTTGTGTGATGCATTCACAAATTGATGCAACAAAAGTTTGAAATGAGTGCTATGGGAGAATTACAGTTCTTTCTGGGTTTACAAATCAAACAACTAACTGATGGAACTTTCATTCATCAGTCAAAATACACAAAAGATTTGTTAACCAAGTTTGATTTACAAAACTGTAACTCCTGTTCTACTCCCATGTGCAGCAGCACACAACTGGATGCTGATCAAAAAGGTAAAGCAGTTGATGAAACTCTTTACAGATGTATGATTGGTTCCTTGATGTACCTAACAGCTTCTAGACCAGATATTATGTTTGCAACTTGTGTCTGTGCTAGATTTCAGGCAGCTCCTAAGGATTCCCATATGATTGCAGTCAAGAGGATCTTTAGATATTTGCAGGGAACTAAATCACTAGGACTATGGTATTCCACTGGGCACTCTTGTAAATTGGTTGCTTTTTCTGATAGTGACTATGCAGGGTGTAAGTTAACCAGAAAATCAACTTCTGGTGGATGCCAATTTCTAGGCAACTGTTTGGTCTCTTGGCAGAGTAAGAAACAAACATCAGTTGCTACATCAACAGCTGAAGCAGAGTACATTGCAGCTGCAAGCTGTACATCTCAGGTACTTTGGCTTCAAAATCAGTTATTGGATTATGACATTACTGAGACTAAGACTCCATTATTAATGGATAGTTCTTCAGCTCTTTGTATTGTTAAGAATCCTGTCCAGCATTCTAGGACCAAACATATGGAGATCAGACATCATTTCATTAGGGATTGCTTTGAAAAAGGTCTGATTGATCCAAAGTTTGTGCCTAGTGCTGATGAGCTTGCAGATATATTTACTAAGCCCTTGGATAGTGCAACATTTCATAATCTTGTACTCAGGCTTGGTATGCTGCAGCTAGAATAATTTGACAACTACTGATGCTCTTAGTTCATAAATACTGATCTCTTTTGTCAAAAATAAGTGCTGATAAGTCATTCTATCTTCAGTAGTTTTCCAACTACTGAAGACTTAATTACTTAAAAGTACTGAAGTATCTTATTAGTTCAAAAGTACTGATGTAGTTCAAACTCCTGATGTCTTTTGTAATAAATAAGTACTGATGACCGATGAAACATCTGAAAATCAGATGATCTGATGAGTAAGTGTCAAGGTCAATGAAACAGCTGAACTTTGTGAATTGACGACAACTACTGTTTCTTTCCAAACAACTGAAGCCAAAACCAAGTCTTCAGTAGTTTTCCAACTACTGATGACTAAAACCAAGTCTTCAGTTGTTTACAACATCTGAAAGTGAAAACCATGTCTTCAGTTGTTTTCTAACATCTGATGACCAACACCAACACTTTCAGTTGTTTTACCTCAGCCGTTTCATAACCTATATATACCTAACCCTAACTTCAACCTTTTCATAACCCACTTTCAAAACGTTCATCTTCCATTAATGGCGACCATGCAAATTAAACCTGGACACAACTGTGTTGCTCATCTTACCAAATCACCATTCTGGAACAAGTTCGATGTTGCTATCGACTTGATGAACGATTCCCAATACCGCACAACCTTTCTCCTCAATCCAACCATTTACCCTGATACCCTGTGCCAGTTCTGGACGAACGTTACCGTTCATACTGATGAGAATGATGCCACCATCACTCTCCAGTCTTTTGTTAACCAGAAACGGGTGATCATCACTCCTGAGATCATTCGTCAAACTCTAGACCTAAATGATGCCACCTATCCCACCAAGTACCCAAAAGGCACCATTGATCTTTCTTTTGCCAATCATGGTTATGAAGGTGACCTAAGTGCTACTACCATACTGAAGAAGTACTTCCACGATGCTGAGCGACTCATCTTTCACATGATCAATGTCTGCCTGGCCCCTAAAACATCTTCTTGGGATCAAATGTCATCCAGATGGCAACAGGTATTATATTCTATCCTTGAGCATCAAAATCTAAATTTTTCTGATATTCTCTTTTTGGAACTAAAAGATTTCGCATTGAAACCTGTGGCAAATAGATGGATATTATATCCAAGGTTTCTTATGGCAATCATTTTAAACCAATTAAAATCTGATGGCCTTGTTGGCCTTGGAGTCCCTGCTCTGTTGGTTCTACCAGAGGTATACTCCAGGCACAACTCAAACCCACAACTCAAACAGGCTGCCAGACTGCTCAAACCCAAGCAGAAGGAACCCACAGCCTCCACCTCCAAATCTAAAGTCCCCTCCAAACCCAAACCAAAAAAAACCAAAAAGGCTACTCAGAGAGTTGAGTCCCCTGATGAGGCCCCTGCAGCACAAACGCAGGATGAGACTACAAGTCTTAATCCCCTTGTAGTCTCAATGACTCCACCAGCTGAAACCGCTCAGGTATCCTCTCAACAGGGTCCTGATGCAACCAATATAGGGGAAACCACATTGCTGGAATCTATCTCACTTGAGAATATTACCATTGAAGAGCACCAATCTCCCTAGGTGCAAACTTTTTCACCACCATCTCCCACTGATACTGCTCTTACAAGCCCAACTGCAGTCATTGCACAAGTGCTGACTCAACTACATTCCTCTACCCCTCCCCAGATACCTGCCACTACTGGGAAAACCTCAACAACTGAGGGAGAGGATCAAAATGTGCTTGATATCCAACAGCATAGGGATTATCAAGTTCAGTCTCCCAGTGTAAATGTGGAGACTAGAACATCTGGTGAGGCTACCTCTTCTCCTGCTTCAGCACATGAACAGGATGAAGCTGGTATCATCTCTAAGACCTCACCAGAGGCAACTGTCAATGAAGGACTTGCTCCTGAGACAGGAAGTCCCCAGTTCCAAGACAAAGGGGCATATGTGATTACTGATTTACACTCAGCACATGTTCATCCTGATACACTCAGGAGGTCAGGTGATTCAGTTTATACTGATGATTACCTGGGCTTTTTCTTTGAAGTCTTAGCCCAAAACACTATTCTTGAGGCTGAGGTTTGTAGATTGAAAGATCTACTTCCCATCCTGCCTCAGGAATCAAGACCATCTGCCCTAATTAACCCACAGATGGCAGCTTCTGTTGAAGCTTCCCTAAACACTGAGCCACTCAAATCAACCAAACCACCAGCCTCAGCTTCAGGCACCATTTCTCAGGGAGAGAACCCCTCTGAGCAAATGGTTGCTGCATTCAAATCTTCCTTACCTCTCATCACACCCATCATAACAACTATTGTTCATAAAACCATTGATGAGAGGCTCTCCTCAGATATTACCTCACTTGTGACTGCTGCTGTGTCCAAGCACCTTTCTGACACTCAAACCCCTGAACCCAATGCAACCAAAAAGGGGGAGTTTAAGTCAGCAAAGGATGATAAAAGGAAAAGAGCTGAAGAGGAAGAAGATAAGGAAGAGAACAAAGGCAAAGAGATCATCACCTACAAAAGAAAGAAAAGTATTGGTGATAAAACTGAAGATGAGAAGAGACTAGATGAGATGATCAAAGAAGCTGATGACCAACACAGCAGATCCATGGACAGGATCATTGATCAGCTCTTCAGACAAGGATTTGACACTGTTAAACTTGACTCAGAGATCAGGAGACTTGAGATTCAAGAAATTGAAGATCGATGGGCAAGTTGTAATGAAGAAGAAAGAGAGAGACTAGAGGCTATGATTAGATTTCTGTCTAAACATCTGGGAAGACCTCTCATAAAGATTAAATCATGGTCCAGAGATAGCATCTTGGAGATCACTACCAAGATATGCTCATCTGAAAGCTTCAACAAAGGCCTAATCATTGAAGCTCTGGATGAAGCTGGTGCTGGGAAGAGAACTGATATGGCCAAGTTGTCAAAAGCCACCCTCACCAACAAAATGATAGAGCAGCCTTTCAAATCTTCTTTACCTAAACAATCCTCCAAGCCAACCTCACAATCAAAACTGCCTACATCTAAAACTTCAAAACAATCAACCTCTCACCCTCCAAAACAAACAACCTCACAACCATCTAAACCAATTCCTTCACCCAAGAAACCTATCCAAGAGTCCACCAGTGAAGCACCAAAAAGAAAAAGAAGGTTGCTGAGGATGGAAGAAGAAGAAGAGGATGATGAAGAAGACAATCTGCCAATATCTGCTGTTCTTGAGAAGAAGAAACTGAAGCCTAGGAGTCAATCACAACCAATAACTCCTGAAACTCAAAGGCTGACAGTTAAAGTCAAAATTGAAGAAGAAGAACAGCAGAAGCAGCATGATGAGCAGTTTCTCAAGATGGTTGACAAGGACTTCCCTCAGTCCTCATCTATTCAAGCCATGAACATTCAAGCTCAAAGGCTGTACACTCTCAGGCATACTTTTCAACATCAAAAGGAGAGAGTGCGGATTTGGCCAGATCCCAGGGTAAGTTCTAGAATTCACAAGAAAAATTTACCAAGTAGATATCATGGCCAAGTAAGAAAGACTTTGAATGCTGCAATCATGCTGGCCATGGTAGTCTCACCCTGGGAAATCATTGAAGAATTCAAGAGAGCTCACACATCCAAATCAACCCCTATGTCTATTCTTGAGAACAAAATGATCAAGAAGGGGTTGCTGTACAAAAGACTTGAAGATCTTCAGAAGAGTGAACTCCAGTTGTTACTTGAAGGCTCTCATCCAGATGAATTCGCATATAGAGAGATAACAACTGTTGAGTTAAAGAATGGGAAGACAGTAAGGTACCTGTCTGAGTATTATGGGCCTGAGTTCTTCTTTGAGGGAGAAGCAGAAGAACTCACTAAGGAGGAACAAGTTGTTCTCCTTGAGGCCTATGCAAGGGAGTCTTTCAGACTCATAAATGGGAAATAGGTTTCATGGTTGGGACAAGACTCTGTGTCCAATTTCCCCAAGACAGAGTTCCCTTCCATACTTAGCCAATCAAATGATTAGAAACCTTTTTCCTGGCCTGTGCTTATTTGTTTACCTCTGAAGCTGATCAAGAGAGTATTTTTGCTAAAGAATAAGTGGGATTTTCAATAAAGTTAGAGGTTTTGGCTGCATTGGTTCAAGGGGAGTTTGTTGGACCAAAAGAACCAATGAGCCTGATCAGAAAAACCTCTAAGTCCCACAGACATTACAATTGCTGAAGATAGTTGTATCAGCTGAAGACATCAGCTGATTACAAAGGTCTGAAGACAAAGTCTGAAAGCAAAGAACTGAAGACAAAGTCTGAAAAGCAAAGAACTGAAGACAAAGTCTGAAGATGAAGTGCTGAAGACAAAGACTGAAGACTAGAGTGATCAGCAGTTGTCACAACAGCTGAAGTTGTTAACTTCAGTAGTTGTGATGGTTTTACATTTCAGTACTTGTAATTTTATAATTCAGTAGTTTATTGTTTCAGTATTTATTAGTCAGTAGTTTATGTAATTATACTTAGCAATTACTGAGATGTAATCAGTTGTTGAGAACATCTCAGTAGTTTGCCTATTTCAGTTGTTTTTGTAATTCTGTTAGATGTCACTGTCAAGTGACATCAGCAGACGTCACATTCCTCTATATAAGGGATGTTGACCTAGCTGTATTTCCAACCGAAGCATTACGCGTGAATGAAATCTTTCCCTTAACAGAAATATTCTCTCTATAATTGTGATTGATTGTCTTGCATATTCATTACATTTCTTGCTTGTATTCGATCTCAATTGGTGATATTCCGCTGCATAGTTCTAACCTAATTGATCCGAACCTATCATCCACAGGTTCTTGTGTTCCTGCTTGAGCTCTCCTTAAAGGTCTCCCAGCTAGTTTTTCCTTAAGATATGAAATCTGAAGTTGCTGATCATTGACCCTGTTTTGTAAGGTAGTCACTGAGATTCAAGGTGACTAACCTTAGAGACTAAATAGGAGCATGTTTTTGACAGTTTCTGCACCTTTAGTCTCAAATTCCCCTCTTCTTCATCATAAGAATCATTGGGGGATGAGATGATTGGACCAAAGTCCTCTCTCTCACCACCAGCTTGAGGTTCTTGGCTGCTGGTTTTCCTCTGCTCACTAGCAATCTCAGATGAGATGTCAGTGGGCTGAGTTGCCATGGTTGAGGTCTTAATGATGTAATCACTTGCAGAAGTGAGAGCCTCTTCTATATGGACATCCTGAACATGTTCAGAAGTGTCCACCTCAGTAACAGGTGACTGATGTGGGATAGACTGAGGAGAATCAGAGGTACTCATCTCTCTTTGAGTAGGGGAGGAGAAGAGAGACTCATGGTACTTATTGAATCCTAAGTCTTCATCAGTATAGAAGGATAGGTTGGGAATGGGTTGGTTTAGATCTAAAGGCTGGGGATGGTAACTGTCCCCTGAAGGTTGTTCACTTGAGTGTTGAGACTCAGAGTGAAGGCTTAAGGCTGTTGGGCTTGTGAGTTCATCAGGGTGAGCATGTGGAACCTCAGCCCTGATAGTTGAAGAAATGGGAGTGGTTTGCTCCTCAGGGGAAGTGGGAGCTCTAGTGTCCACTTCCTCCTGTAAAGGTGAGTATATGGGGACCTACACAGACTCAATAACCTGAGTAGGGGTTTGTTTGGATTTTCTTTGGTAGGTGAGGGTTATTTGTGATCTTTTTAATTGTAAAGAAAAAGAAGGTTTGGCTTCAACACTAGCTTGTGTTGCTAGGTTGTCACCTTGAGCAATGAGCCCTAACATTTTGGGAACTAGGGCTGTTTCTACCCCTGAGAAGCCTACAGTTGGCTTCTTCATGATGTTAAAGATGTTGGGCTTCATCTGTCAAAATTTAAGAATATTACTTGTTTCCCTCAACTGTGAGCCCAGTTCACAGTTAAGAATGTGCTGAACATATCTAAATAACATGTAATACTCTAAGGAGTCCAAGTTTGCAAGTAAATTGGTGTAAACAAATTGAGAGTACCTGAACTTGACCCCCTGAACCATTCCATGCACTATAAAGGAGAGATCCTCGGGAATCTGGTCCCACCCTCCATGCTTGTTTGACAAGCTGTGGATAACCACATGGAGCAGGTATTTCCACTGGGATGAGACCTTCCCTTTCCTGAAGGTCTTTACAGAGAAATCTCCCTCATAGCCCATCTGCTTAAAGGAATGATTAACAGCTTCCTTTGGGAAGGACAACTCACCTTCTTCACGCAAATGATGGTTGATGATGGCCGAAGTGATGAAGATTGTCCTCCCTCGTACTGTGGCAGACAGTGCCTTCTCCCCATCCATAATGACCTCTTGGCAGGTCTTCCAGAATTCAAGTAAATGATCCTCATACAGAGTAGGATCAATGGTCATGGAGGTGAAATAGTTGGATAGAGTTAAGAATTGGAAAATCTCTGAGAAACTTGCATCTTTCTCAGAGCTTAACTGAGCAACCTGATTGTGTTGCCTGTGAAGTTGTACGGAGAAATCTGGGTTGTTTCTGCGGTTAAGGTTGGCCATTTTAGAAGCTTAAGAGTGAAGAAAAGTAGAAAGCAAAGGCGGTTTTGGGAATTAGGTTTGAGGAATAGTGGAATTGAGGAAGATAGTGAGGAAGAGGGGGAGCCGTTGGGTATTTATGTGAAAAGGGATTTGAACCAAAGTTAATGAAAGAGGATAAACTTTGAAATCCGAATGTCGGTCCCACCTCTGAAAAAGTAGTTTACTTTTGCTCAAAAAGTAGTTTTCTTGGAATTCGAAAAGCTTCCGAAGGTAAATTATCTTCGGAAGTTTTAATAAAAAAAGCTTCCGAAGCTAAATTGGCTTCGGAAGATTTTCCTGAGAGTCTTGAAAATTTTGCTTCGGAAGAGAAATAAACACTTGAATGCTTTGTATATGAAACAACAAAGCTTCCGAGAGTTAATTTTGCTTCGGAAGGAAAAAGTCCTTAAAAACAAATAAGTGTCTGAGATAAGAATTTAAGCTTCGGAAGATAGATTTAGACTTCTTCCGAAAGTAAAATTTCTTAGACAGTTATTTATTTTGAAGACATGATTTTCTTCCGAAGATAAAATTTTATCTTCCGAAGGATCAGAAAATTTTCAAGAATCTAAGGAAAGTCTTCAAAAAGAATTTTATATCCAAAGAAAACATGAGCTTATGAAAGTGATGAACTAGACAACTTAGGACACACATATTTTAAGAAATAATTAGAATTAGTTTTAAGAAAAAGTCTACTCAAAGTTAATCATCCCAATAGCTGATATTAGATATTTAAATCTCTGTTCATCAAAAGCTTTTGTAAACAAATCAGCATATTGTTCATCTGTATGAACTTTGACTAGTTTAATTAATCTCTTTTCATAGTTATCTCTTATTAGATGATACCTGATATTGATGTGTTTGGTCCTTGAGTGCTGCACAGGGTTCTCAGTGATAGAGATAGTACTATTGTTATCTATGTGGATAGGAGTCTCCTTGAAGTTAAATCCATAGTCCAGCATCTAATTTTGAATCCAAAGCACTTGAGCACAGCAGCTTGCAGCAGCAATGTATTCAGCCTCAACAGTTGATGCAGACACACAGGATTGTTTCTTGCATTGCCATGAGACAACCCTTCCACCAAGGAATTGACATCCCCCAGATGTAGACTTTGCAGTCATGTTGCAACCACCATAATCACTATCTGTATAAGCGTACAGATTGAAGTCAGGATTCTTTGGGTACCATAAACTAAGTGTTGAAGCACCTTTAAGGTATCTTAAAATCCTTTTGACAGTGATTAAGTGAGACATCTTAGGGTTGGGTTGATATCTTGCACAAATACATGTAGCAAACATGATATCAGGCCTGCTAGCTGTAAGATACATAAGAGACCCAATCATAGCCCTGTATAAATGTTCATCTACACACTCCCCCTCAAGATCAGGTCCAAGGAAGTGGTTTCTGGCTATGGTTGTCTTAGCAATCTTACAATCAGTCATGTTGAACCTCTTGAGTATGTCCTGAACATACTTTGACTGACTTATGAAGATGCCATCTTCAACTTGCTTCACTTGAATTCCCAGAAAGAAATTGAATTCTCCCATTGCAATCATTTCAAATCTGTCTTTCATCAGCTTCTCAAAGTCTTTGCAGAGCTTTGGATTAGTTGAACCAAAGATGATGTCATCTACATATACTTGAACTAGCAATAAGTCATTTCCCTGTCTTTTGATGAAGAAAGTTCCATCTATAGTACCTCTCCTGTATCCATGTTTACAAAGATACTCAGACAATGTCTCATACCACTTCCTGGGTGCCTGATGCAGCCCATAAAGAGCTTTGTCAAGCTTGCAGACATAATCAGGATGATCAGGGTCTACAAAACCAGGTGGTTGTTTGACAAACCTCTTCATCAATCACTCCATATAAGAAAGCACACTTTACATCAAGTTGAAAGACCTTGAAGTTCTTGGATGCAGCAAATGCCAGGAATATCCTAACAGCTTCTAATCTTGCTACAGGAGCAAAGACATCAGTGTAGTCAATCCCTTCTTCTTGTGTGTATCCTTGAACAACTAGTCTTGCCTTGTTCTTGATGATAATTCCTCTATCATCCTTCTTATTCCTAAAAACCCATTTGGTTCCAATGGTAGTCTTCCCATGAGGAAGAGGACAAAGGTTCCAAACTTTCTGCCTTTTGAATTGACGTAGCTCTTGTTGCATAGCTTCAACCCAACTTCCATCCTTTAGAGATTCATCAACTTTCTTTGGCTCTATCTGAGATAAAAAACAAGAGTGAAGACAAACATTTGCTTCATGGGTTTGTCCTCTTGTTCTTACCCCTGTGACAACATCTCCAATAATGTTTGTGGTGGGGTGAGACTTGTGGATCCTTAGCTGAGGGATCACAGCAACTTGCTGAGAAAGATCCAAATTTGAGAAATTTAGATCTGGCATAGATGATTCACCCTCCACATTACCACACTTATCAAGATTAACTTGATCCAATGAGTGTGTGACATCATTGATGTTGTCATCTATGGTGTGGTTATTAGCATCAAGGAATTCCTAATCACTTTCACCATCACCATTGTTATCTTCTACAATTGAGGTATCTTTATCTGGTTGTGGAGCCTCTGAGCTGGAATTTGAAGGCACCCCAGATGTATCAGCTGAATTTGTCATTGTTGTGCTGATAGAAACCTCATTTGCTGAAGTAGTTCCAACTGGAGCTGAAGATATATGAGTTGAGGGTCTTCCTAGCTCTAATCTTGGATCAGGATCACCTGTATTTAGATTTTCTGCAGATCCTGCAACATTCTCACAAGATTTGTTAAAACAATTGGTAACTAAATCAAGATCAAATAGCCAATCAGGACCAGAACCAGCCACACAGGGTGTGTGTTCATTGAAAGTCACATTGGCTGACTCCTCAACAATTCTAGTTCTGAGATTGTATACTCTATAAGCCTTAGCTTGGGAAGAGTATCCAATGAAGTGTCCATCATCTGATTTCTCAGCAAACTTGGCAATTTGATCCTTGGTATTCAAGATGGTGCAGGGACATCCAAATGACCTGAGAAAACCAATGAAAGGTTTTCTCTTGTGCCAAAGTTCATAAGGAGTCTTACCATGTGTCTTAACTACCAAAACTCTGTTTTGCACATAGCAAGCAGTATATACTGCCTCTGCCCAGAAGGTGATGGGCAGTTTAGAGTCAGACAACATAGTTCTTGCAGCTTCAATTAGTGTCATGTTTCTCCTCTCAGCAACTCCGTTTTGCTGAGGAGTCCTAGGAGCACTATATTGTCTTGTAATACCTTTTTCATCACAAAATGTATCAAGGATTTGGTTCTTGAATTCAGTTCCTTGATCACATCTTGTGGTTTTGACCTTGTGATCACTTTGATTCTCAATTTTTAAGATGAAATTCTTCAGAATCTCAGGGGTTTCATCCTTAGTTCTAAGAAAGAAAACCCAAGTGAATCTTGTAAAATCATCTGTGATCACCAAACAATAAGAGGTCCTTCCTAGACTCATTACACTGGTGGGGCCAAAGAATTCCATATGTAATAAGTGTAGGCGAGTAGTGATGGAGTTCCTTTCCTTTGGCTTGTGAGATACCTTATGTTGCTTCCCTTTCAGGCATGCAACACAATGATCATCACTTGTAAACTCTTTCTTTGGCATTCCAGTTACCAAATCATGTTTAATTAGCTTATTCATGTTCTTAAAGTTTACATGGCACATTCTTTTATGCCATAGGAAAGACTCATCACTATTCGCTTTAGATAGAAAGCATGAAACTTCTCCATAGGGAGATGTTTCTTGCAAATCCATCTTGTACATGTTCCCTTTCCTGGGGGCTCTGAGCAGGATATGCTCATGAGGAATGACCACTCCAGGCTTGAGAACAATGCACTCATGCTCAGTAAAGAGCATGTCATGACTCTGATCACAAAATTGGGATACACTCAGAAGATTGTACCCAAGCTCTTTAACAAAGTTTACCTTTTCAATGCTGAGCTTACCATTTGTGACCTTGCCCCTTCCTGAAATGTAACCACCTTCATCTCCTCCAAAAGCAACTGGTCCTCCATCAATTTTCTCAAAGTTATGGAGTAGAGACCTATTGCCTGTCTTGTGCCTGGAACAGCCACTATCAATTATCCAGACATTCTTGCTTGTCTTGAGCTGTTCCTGCACAAAGAAAATGATTAGTTACATTTGGAAACCCAAGCCTAACTTGTCTTGGGCTCACTAAGTATAATAGAAGGTAATGCAACAGTAATGGATCCTATGGTTGTACTAGGGGGATCTTCAGCTGTTGTTGATGGAGAAACTTCAGTCATTTGGTCTTTCTTAGACTTCCACACCACCTTTGGAGTCTTGGACTTGACCTTCAAAACCTTAGAAGCTTTTGGGACTTCACAAGTTTTGATGACTGAACCTTCGGAAGATTCTACAGTCATTGCGGCAGACTTCAGTGCTTCGGAAGAACTCCTTTCTTCCGAGACCAATTTTTCTTCCGAAGGTAATTTTTCATTTAGCTTCTTCTTTGATTTGGAGCTTCCGAAGGAAACAGACTTTCCTTCCGAAGTTTGAATCTTCTTGAAACTCTTTGAAGTCTTTGCATTGGTCATATGGATAGTACTTTTAGGATTGTATGGGCAATCCTTAGCAATGTGAGAGGTACTTTCATACATGACACATAACATTTTCTTCTTCAAAAGAGTCTCCTTATGAGAGCAAGACTGGCTTTGGTCACATACCTTCTCCACCTTCATCTTGGTAAATGCTGAGACAGTTCTTTTGGGCTGTGAACTGTTCTTGGAGTTTGATGGTCCAGGCTGTGCAGCAGTGGTACACAGCAGCTCAGTCTTCTTCTTTGTACTGAGATGATTTGAACAAGAACCAGAACTCTTAGCTGAGGAGTCTTGGTTAATGTCTTCAGCCTTTACTACTTTAAAACCTACAGAGATAAAAACTTGTTTCTGCTTAGAATCAAAAGTAGCCTTGATCTCTTGAGCTTTCTTTGCTTTTCTTTTGCTCTTCCTGATCAAGTTCTTTCTCTTGGACTTTGTCATCACAGTAGATTTCTTCTCCTCAGAAGGATAGTGGCCCTTGGTAGAATCCTCCTCTTCACTCTTCTCAGATGGATTCTTCACTATCTCTTCTTCATCCTCTTCACTTATAGGATCTATGAGAGGAAGCTCATCTTCACAAGTTCCACACCTAGGAGATCTTACAGACAAGATTGTGTGTGGAGGAGCTATCTCATTTGATCCCATTCCCTGTCTATTTTGATAGCACACTTTGTTGTGCAGGGATGAGGATATCATGTTCTTGAAGGTCTCTTCTTCAAGAACACTCTTTTCAGCCTTGGCTTTGCTGATCACAAGCTCAGCCTGGCACTCAGTCAACTTAGTTATGAGATCCTGGATTTGAGTCCTAAAATCTGTATGTTTATGTTTTAGTACTGAAATGGTTTTCTCCAAGTCCTCTATCTTTAACTTGTAATCATTTTCAGACTTTCTAAAATCAGATTTTAATATGTTTAATGACTCAAGATCAGATCTCATTTCTAAGTTGTAGGACCTGTATCTGTTTACTTTAGCAATGCATTCAGGAGTACAGAGATGTTCCAATACCTTGGCTTCATCATGGTCTGCCATTAGTGCTTGGTTTGGAGAAGCATCTTCCACTTGAAAGTTCCAGTCAAAGCCTTTCTCTTCAACAGCAACAGTAGCATGTTGCTTTGGCTTCTCATTCTGAGGGGCTTTATCAGTGTAGTTTGGTCTTTTTTGTGTTTGGCCACCATTTGTTTTAGGTGCCTTACACTCTCTAGCAAAGTGGCCCATCAAGTTACAGTTGTAGCACTTGACTTTGCTTTTATCCACCCCAAACTTTCCACTGGTTGCATTGCTTGGAAACTTCCTTCCTGTTCTCTTGTAGAACTTCTTGGCTCTATGAGTGAGTAGAGCCATCTGCTGAACTATTTCCATGTACTCCAGGTCATCTTGATGGAGACAGTCCAGGTCTTCAAGAGTGAAGAGAGAGTTCCCACAGCTTTCATCAGAAGACACAAAGGCTTGAGAAGAGCTTGTCTCTTGGAATGGGCTTCCTTGAGAGTAGTTCTCCCTGGGTGTCTCTGGGAAGGTGATGAAAGAACCCTTTGGTGAGTTGTCAGGGTAGCATATGAGATGATGTTGGGGTTCTATGCTGTCCCTTTCAACCACATGAAGGGCTGAACCCATTTGATTGTTGGAGTGTCCAGATGAACCTTCCATGTTCATCTCCATCTGGTAGCCACTGAGAATCCTATATAACTCTGTCAGAGTAAGAGTTTTGAGGTTCTCAATCCTCTTGATCACCACACAGTAGTGTGTCCATTGCTTAGGAAGTGAGGACATGAACTTCCTTACAATGTCCCTGTTCTCAAGAGGAACTCCTCCATCCACTAGGGTATCCACTATCTCAACATACCTGAAGTATTGTTGAGTCATGGTTTCACCTGTTTTAAAGGTGAAGTTTTCAAACTGCTGCTTCAGGAGATCCTTCTTGTTCTCCTTGGCTTCAAAGGAGCCTTCATACATCAGCTTCAATGCATCCCACAGCTGTTTAGCTGTTTTACACTTCTTAAAACCTCTGTACACAGAGTTTGGAAAAGCAGTCTGAAGAGCAGTCATGGCCTTCCTATCAATCTCTACTCTCTTCCTATCTTCATCAGAGTAGTTGGCCACATCTTTTGGAATCATACCAACACCAGTAGCAGAGGGAGTGCTGGGTATGAAAGGTCCATTCTCAACAGATTCTCACATTCTTGAGTCTAGAGACCTGATGAAACCTTCCATTCTCATACACCAGGTGTCAAAGTCATCAAGAGTGATCAGTGGGGATTTGTTCATGGTTCCAGTCTCCATATCAGTCTTTGAGATGGATGCCATTTGGAGAGTTTAGTTTTTGTGTGTGTGAGGGATCTTAAGATGGTGAGATCTTATATCAAGAGCCTGAAAAGCTCTGATACCAAATGCAGAACCGGTTAAGGGCTTGAACAAGTTACAACACAACAACACAATGAGGAGAATAACTAAACTTGATCAAACAGTGAACTGGATTAACCAATATTGATACAAAGAACACAAGTAAAGTGAAAGAGACAGAACAAGAGAGTTGGGTTTCAAGGAGGCAGTATATTGCTTTCTCAAGTTCTTTTACAAGTGTTACAAAGCATAAAGAAAGATACAAGAACTTGGAATACTTATACTACAACCTACAGCCGGCTATACTTTGAAAGCCAGCTGGATACAATTGACTAGACACAAACAAAATCAATTGTAGGATCAAAAAGCATATCTGCCTTTTGACCTTGTGACTATGACATGCCATAGCTCACATTCTTATCTATTACAAAAAGGATAAAGTACATAAAGTAGAAAGTTACAGACTCAAGACCTCAATGTACAGTTACCAAAAGCATGGACCTTTTCACCAACTCATGTAAGTTGGTGACTTTACAGAGATGCAGCGGAAAGGTGTCCAGCTTTATGGAACAGTACATCAGATAAAGCATGTTTGCTAAAAGTCTTCGGAAGAAATCGGTCTTCATAGAGTGAAGCTTCGGAAGACTTTGTCTCTGAGGCTTCGGAAGACTTCATGTTTGGCTTCGGAAGATATTGGTCTTGGCTTCGGAAGATTTTACACTTGGAGTATTTTCTAGTGTAGGATGTAAAACTTCCGAAGCATTCCTTACTTCAGTACTTAGTGCATGTGTTGCAGAGAGACATTGGATGTTTTGGTTTGCATCAGACTTAAAGGAATCCTTACAGTAAGCAATAAGTAATCAGTGAACTATTATTGTATCATGTACAGGGTGTCTTGACGTCACACCCCACATTATTAGTGGAACCATGGGAGGGTGAAGAGTGGAGCATTACGTACACATGGTATAAATAGAGAGCACTAAACTAAATTAAATTATTCATAACATTCATTGGTCACATATTGTATGAAGGTACATATGATAAAAAATAATAACACATTGGACTAAGCAATCCTAGCCTATGATACACAATCTCCTTATACGCCTAAATCGTGTGGTTACAAAAGTATAAATTATCATACTTGTTTAGTTACCTGAAAAAACATGTTATAAAATAGGTCAATAATATGTTTGTAAGATAGGTGGTTTTCAAGACTCGATAAACTTTTAGTTACATTGGTTGGAAGCAATAAGTAATCAGTGAACTATTATTGTATCATGTATAGACATCATATAGTTTAGTTGACATGTAACTACATTAGGCCCAGAAATCATTGCCTAACTGAAAGTTGTTTAGTGCCCCACACATATATCTATCACAAGTACTTGCAAGTATAACTTTAGGTAGGTAATAATCATTCAACATTGTTAATTATGGACTGAAGCATATTAATTAGTCGCGGGAATAAGGGTTCACAAGCCATGATAGTACTATCTATATTTATCTATAGACTACATCTAATATTTAAGTGGTTGTGATCAGTTTATTAGGGCACTTCAAATGTGATATTTGGTTAAGTCAAGTAATATATCATCAAGTGAACTAGTGTGCATACACAAAGAGTAATATGATTTAGAAAATTTAGTTAACATCTTTCTGCCCTAAAGATATGTAAAAGTAGTAAAACAAGGGCAACGAGAAACTTACTATTAAACAACAGTTGGGAACAGTAAACATTGTTTACTTGGATGAATATCGAGCAATACGTACAATATTGAAGGATAATATCATGGTTCAGTACCCGTAGGTTTAGAGTTGGACTAAGCATCAAGCCGTCCTTCAAACTATTGTTTCGTTTGGTTGGTTTCCAACCGTTAGTTCTTGTTTAAACGGTTAGTTGTAAACTTTGGTTAGTAAACGATATGTGAGACTTGTTGGATTATTGGTGACTTAGGTGCAATACGTGAGATTATGTGACGAAAATTGTAAGTCAATGTTTCAATGTTATAGTAGAGCATATTGTTAAGTTCATATCGGGTTTTGTTGCATACTAGAATATGTTTAAGTGGTAACTTGTAGTATATGTTTGTATATATAATTGTTTTGATAATATCATGGCTCGAATACTTCTTTATTCTTATCAATGTAATATATGCTTCCATAACTCGTATATATGTTATGTTACAGATTCAGTAAAACCGGGTTTATATTTTCTGCTCGAACATTAATTGGGCCGAGAATCCTGGATGTTTTAAGAATCCATTTTCAAGTTATGGTTTTCAAGTATACAATGTTAAACGTAACATAGCGTTTTGAATTAATCGAAAGGCTACCTGGGTTAACTAAGTAAACAAGCTGAGTTTTCTCTTAGAAAGTGAGTTTTTAACTTATAAAAATCACTTGTTACTTGTGGAAAAAATCTCGTCCTTAAGGTAGCATTTAAATGTTACAAAATATGATCTTTAGTTATGTTGTTGGGCCTTACTAGGTTTGTTCGAACAACCCTCTTTTGAGCTAACTGGGCTTCAAAAATCATTATTTTATGCCTTATATTTGATGGTTTAAGTGTGTAAAAGTATATAATAAAATGTATGTTTAACAATTGAAAAATGGGTTTTTGAGGGACTTTAGGGCAGTGTTTTGGGCATTTTCTAATAGCCTCTTTCAGGGCTGTTTTGAGCTAAATTTACCAGTTTTGTAGTTATGATATGTGTGTGAATGAATAAAGCTTATCAGAACATAGTGCCTTGAATGCGGTTTACACATATGTAACTTAGTTGTACTTGGTTTGGTTTTAGAAATTTTTGTGTTCTTTGGTTTGGTTATCAACTTGTCAACCTAGCAAACTTAATGTAATGGTAAATAAATAAAAGACAAGAGTGAGTAAAAGTTGTTATGAACAAAAATGAGAATTGAACGTGTGACATACGAGACTTGAACTAAAACTTTACGGTCCTCTCCTTGTTCCTTCCTTGTGCTCGACCGAGATTCATGGAAATGTTTTATTAGACCGGTTTGATTGTCTAACATGCATGTTAGTAATTGCTTGGTTTAACTTGCGAATTAACTATTAACCAGAAGTTTTTAAACATTTTCTTTCATGATTATTTTCTAAAGAGCGTATCGAGTACTAGAATTTGTTTAAAACTATATAATAATTTTATGGGTTTTGATTCTTATAATTAAAACATAAAATAAAAATAGTTAATTTTAAAACATATTACAACACAAAGAAATGTTTTGAATCAAATAAAACATTTACTTGGATTCTAAAATGGTAAGTCACTCTAGTGAGTGGTGTTAATGTTTTATTTAAATAATTCGATCTTATAAGAAACAATTTTTAATAAACACATGGTGTTGTCGTGAACATAACTACTTTTTCAAAAACTACTTGTGCATAGTATACTGTATAAACAACTTTGTTGGTTTTGGATAGATTTGTGACTATTCAAGTTTAAATCTTCAAGATGAAACAAAAAACTTGTATTTATAAGTGCATGAAGTTCTATTAAGATAGTGCCTTAAAAATGTCACGAAATGACAATGTTGTGATGATTTTGATGGTGCAATGAGAGTTTTGTAGATAATAACACTGCTAACATTTATGTCTAGATATCATCTACATATCTGTTTAAACTATTTTTAATATAGTGTTTTACATTCTACAGATTTATTTTTGAGTAAATTACAAATTTTTCCTTTAAGTATACTTAAAATTATGGATCTTATCCTTAAACTTTGATAAGTACATTGAACATTCTTTATTTGAAAATTTATCACGCTTTATGTTTTTTATACTAACAAACGTTAACTTTTTCATTTAATTTTTTCTAAAAGACCATTTATCCTTACCTTTAAAGGACAAAATCTGTAATTTTTCACTAATATTTTATTTTTTCCTTTTTTGTTTTTATTTTATTTATTTAATTTTTTCTATTTTTTTCTCTTTTCTAATCTCTTTTATTTTTATAAACTTATTTTTTTTAAATAATCACTTTGCTCTTAACCCTTAAAATAACAAAATGTGTTGTTATTAATCTTCTATTTTCTTTCTTTATGTTTTTTAGTTTTATTTTCTTTACTTTTATTTTTTTAGCCACTTTTGTTTAAAAAAACATCATAAATATTAGTAATAATTTTGTTTTATTTTTTCTATTAAATGTAGTTTTATTTATAGGTTTTAATTTTTCTACAAATTTGTTTTCATTTATTCATTTTGTTCATTACCTTTGTAATAAAATTAATAGAAATTAGACAACTCGATTTTAAACTTTTTTGATGGTTTCTAAACATCTACTTGAAGTTTATAAATAAACAAGTCATTCAATTTTTTTAACTAAATGCACTTTTATTTGGAATTTTATTTAAACTGTTAATAATGATTTTTTATCAATGTAAATCAAACCAAAACACTTAAAATTAAACAAAACTAAACCAAATAATTACTAAGGGTTTTGCTTTGGTTTGGTTTTACGATTAAGGTTATTGAACATTTTACAGTAGAAACACTTAAATACTCAATGTATTAATCAAAACTTAATTATACGTATAGCTCAACATAGAATAATTATAACCAAGTAAAATATAAAAAATCACATACCAAAATCATATAATCTCTAATAGGTTTTTAATATAAACCGTAAACCAAACCGTTTAACATACTTGAAAATTATTATACCAAAAAGGTAATAAAAGAGCAACAGTAAAACAAAATTGATTACTAGTTTAAATTTTATAACATAAAAAGATATATTTTAGGCTCTCTAATATGTTCTCATACGTTAGAAAGGTAGATAACTAATTTTAAAAAATAAAAAATATATTAAATTAAAAACCTATACATTATAAAAAAGATTAAAATAATTAAGTAATAAATTTCAGATAAGTTTATAAAATAAAATTTTATTAGAAAAAGATAAAGTAAATAAAATAAAAATAAAATGGAAAAAATAAAAACTACAGAGTTTTTCCTTTAAAGGGTAAGAGCAAAATAGTCCATTCACACAAAACTAACATAAAAAGTGAACTTTAGTTAGTAAAAATGACATAAAACATGATAAATTTTCAAATAAAGGACATTCAGTTTACTTATCAAAGTTTAAGGACAAGATCCATAATCTTAAATATAGTTAAAGGATAAAATTTGTAATTTACTCTTTATTGAATGTTGTATTATTGTTTTGTGTTCAAGGTATTGTTTTATGTTCAATATCTTCCGTAACACATGGAGATACATCGATATTGTTTGCGAGGTTACAAAAATAATTTTATGAAGATGACATATATATTGAATTAAATAAGAATATATTCTAATAGAAAATGTAATAAGAGATTTGCACAAGTATGACTTGCGAGATGTCGCCATAAAAAATGAGACATCCTACGTCAAACGTATAACCACATCATAAGATGTGGTGAGTGTATACACATGAACGACATGTATCATCAAATGTTAAGAGTGTCAACATAAAATTTCACAACTGTGAATTTATATAAACATATAAAAGAAATATATGTTTTTATTATAAACAATGTTGATTACATGAGATTTACAAAAGTGATGGATTTGTGGATGCTTCCACCACCATTAATGTTGTTTGAGCTATAAGGAGGACATGTACTTCATTTTGGGAGAGTATCCCAATACATGGCTTCAAGAAAATAAAAAGGATATATATGCATCATTTTAGGCATAAGTAATGTCATGTTGTTGAGTGTCAATCTATTTGACTCTATTCAACATAAGTGTGATCGTAGACGAGTATTATTTATCTTGTTGGTGATCATGAATTGGTTCACCAAAAAACTTAGATTAAGACTTATGTTTAAGTTCTTATGAGTTAATGGTGAAGCCTTAGAGACAAAGGCAAACGACTTATAATCTTGTAGAACCAATGAAGTTAACTATGCTTTTGAGATTATCATATAACCTAGGTTTAGGGATGATGAAATAATATATCATGATTGGTTAGAATTGAAATCCAATGACCAAAAGTATAGTGGAAATATGTAAATTTGAAATGCAAATGTATCTTTAAAGACAAACATAATAACTAAATTCAGGTTCAGACCAGGTTACAGTCTTAAAAGATGACAATAGACAAAATTAACTTGTGAGTTAATAACACATCATAACAATAAATTTCAAATGCCTATTAACTATATTTGTCTTGATGAAGTCATAGATAATGGTTTAGATCCAACAAAATGAGGGTTGATGAGAGACCTAGTTGTAGAATAAGACTAAAGCCTATGGATGAGGATATGTGCAAGGAACCTAACCTTGTTGACTAGAGATACCAATATCTATGTGTAATAGGACAACTAACTCACATATATAGAGGTAGTCACTTGAGGCATAGCTAATAAATTGATATATAAGCTAATATATATGTTGATAAATAACCTCTAAAGTTTTGAATGAAGTTTAAACAAACCTGGTCCATTACTATAGAAAACAGTGACATTGTTGTGAGGCTAAGCATAATGTGTGGTTAATGATTTATATAAATAATGCTTTTCGTGATTTAACATAAATCACCTATATTAAAGAAAACTAAGGTAACTTCGAATGAAATTGCAATATGCGCAATTCCTAGAGCTTTCACAGAACCATGCTAGTGTTCAAGGATCATTATTGGACATGATAATAAGGGGATGTTATAGTTATGATAAGTCTTGTGAAAACATTCTTTGTCATCTCTTTCTTTAGTTTTGGACATCAAGTCTACAATGGTTTGGAGGCTAAGGGGCTGTTTGTTTTTGGGCCGACCCGGTTGACCGGGCTGACCTGGCTGACCGGCTGACTCGGTCAGCGGGTCAACCCGTTTAATTTCGGCTTCGGGCCCGGCTGACCGGGTCTATATTGCTGACACAAACCTTGAAAAAAAAGTTGCTGACCAGCTGACTCGCGCCCCCCGCAGGCCGCCAACCACATGCGACCTGCAGCCCGCCACCCCCTCGCGACCCGCAGGTCGCCGCCCCCTCGCGACCCGCAGGACGCCGCCCTTTCGCGACCCGCAGGCACCACCTTCGCCTTCACCTTCGGCTTTGGCCTCGCGATCCGCAGGCACTGCCTTTGGCACCGCCTTTGTGTACGGTGGATTGCGGTGGTGGTCGGAATGTGTACGGTTATAGTTGTGGTGGTGGTGTGGTGGTTCCGACCAATGGTGTGACTCAGGTGGGTTTTGTTACTTAAATACTGAATCGATTTGGTTCTAGTCAGATACTGAATCAAACAGCCAAGTTTCAGTCAGATGCGTACCCAGTCAAAACTTCTAACTAGGTCAGTTTCTTACTCAGTTAGATCTTACTGAGTCAGTTATTTTATCTTCTTCTCCATATTCAACTCCCACCACCGCCGCCTCTACCCTTAACCCACCACCATCATCGTCACCTACACCCTCAACCCATAACCAACGTCGTTGCACCACCCTCAACCCACCACCACTGTCACGTCCTCTACCCTCAACCCACCACCAATGCTACCTCTACCCTCAACCCACCTCCATAACCGCCTCTACCCGGAACCCACCACCACCATCACCGCCTACACCCTCAACCCACCACCATCGTCGTCGCCTACACCCGCAACCCACCACCACCATCTCCGCCTACACCCTCAACCCACCACCACTGTCCCGCAACACCCTCAAACCCCACCACCATCATCGTTGACTGCACCCTCATATCTAAATAGAGAAAAAGAAATGACATTATGATTGATGGTCTTTAAAGAAAAAGAGAGAGAGAGATAGAGAAAGGGAGAGAGAGATAAAGAGAAAGATATATATATATATATATATATATATATATATATATATATATATATATATATATATATATATATATATATATATAGATTAAGTCCAATGATAGTGTTTGATTTCTTATATGATGGTGGAGAGGTGGTGGTGATGGTGATGGTGATGGTGATGAAGATAAAGATAAAGATGGGAGAAGAAGATGGAGGGAGGGGGTGAGATGAGATAGGTGGGGTTTGGGTGGGTGTAAGTTTGGTTTTATTTAGAAATTATTATTTTTTATGTCGGGGACTGCCAGTGTACTTATCATGCATAGTGTGGATATCATGCATAGTTCAGGCTCACATCTGTAATATTTGAAAAGTAGAAACTACACTTACAATACGTGTAAACCCTAGAGACTATTCAAGTAATTTACTTTAAATTTATTTATGTGAGTTCTAGAATATATATAGGTTTTGTGTTCTGCTATGTGAGGAGCATCACAACAAAGGAAATCAGATTCAAATGGTACTAAGATAAATTATACTGGAATTAATAGTGGTTAACTTGAATAAATTAAGTAGCTATATATTCATCACACTAAATGTTGTAATATGTATGACTAGCTTTAGTAAACCCGTGTATTACACGGGTTGAATAAATAGCATATTAATATAATGAAATTTATGGAATATAAAATGATATTCCAAGATTTGATATGAATGAATTACGTATGAGTAAATATCATAAGTAATAAACCAATGATATCAACTTTTTAAAATTTTGTTTTTAATTATTTTTTTAAAATAAATATTTTGTTCTAAAACAAAAAGTATAGAAATATTATTTTTTAAAATTTCATTATCATGACTCCTAATTTAATTATTTTTTATTTTTAAATAATTTACTTTAAAAAACTAATTTTATATTATATCAAATTTTTAAAAAATTTTCATGTTTAAAAAAAATATTATTTATAAAAAATTGTTTATTAAGAAATAACATTAATAAAAAGATATTTTTATTAATTTATAAAAAAACTATTTTAATCTAAAAAATGTTAAATAATATTATTAGTAATTAAGGTAATTATTTAATAGGAGAGAAAAACGGGAAAATTTTAGTGAGAATGATTGTGATGCTGACATGTGTCATTCTAAGTTACTATTTTATTATAGTAGTAATAGTAGTTTTAGTAAACCCATGTGTTACATGAGTCAAAATAAAATAAATATTAATATAATAAAATTTATTAATTATAAAATGATATTCTAAGAGATAATATGATTGAAATTACGTATGAAAATAATTATAAGTAATAAAACAATTATATCAACTTTTTAAAAACTTGTTTTTAATTTTTTTTCAAAAAAAACATTTTGTTCTAAAACAAACCATATAAAAATATAATTTTTAAAATTTTCCTTATTATAACTCCCAAATTTAATCATTTTTTGTTTTAAAAAATTAAGTTTTTAAAAATACCAATTTTAAAATATTTCGTATTTTTTAAAAAAGTTCTATGCTTTAGAAAAAAAATATTATTATTTTATAAAATATTATTTATTTAAAAATAATATTAAAAAATAGATCTCTTTCTTAATTTATTAAATTTAATAAAAATAATAAATAATATTATTAGTAGTTAAGGTAATCTTCTTATTTTAATAAAAGGGTAACTAGAGATGCCACATGTTATAAAATGATAACTAGAGATGCCACATGGCAACACTACATTCACTCTTAACAAAAATTTCCCGCTTCTCTTTTTTATTAAATAACTCAATTAACTACTAATTATTATTTAATTCTATTTTTAGATTATAAGCTATTTTTAAAAAGATTAAGAAATAGATCTTTTTATTAATGTTTATTTCTAGAGAAACAAATTTTTATAAAAAGAAAATTTTCAACAACGTACACATACTTTTTTAAAACATGAAATATTTTAAAAAGGACATTTTTTTAAATATGTTTTGTTTTGAAATGAAATGTTTGATTTATTTTTTAGTAAAAACAAAGAAAGTATAAAAATAAATTTTAAAAAGTTGATATTATTGTTTATTACTTATAGTACTTACTCATACATAATTTAATTCACATATTATTTAATAATTAATAAATTTTATTATATTTAATATTTTATTTATTCAACCCGTGTAATACACGGGTTCACTAAAGCTAGTTATTTAATAGAAGAGAGAGGCGGGAAAATTTTGATAATAGTTATTATGGTGCTAACACATGTCATCCCAATAAATATTTTTATTAGAGTAGAAAGATTTGTTTTTAACTCGTAAAATTATGTCATATATAAATTTTATTGTTTTGTTTTGACTAATAAATCTTTTTCATTAATCAATATGGTGTTTTGAAATTGTCTCTTAAGTCCATTTAAATTGATATAAATCAATGTCACGAATCAAAAATATGTTTTGATCCAATCTCATAAAATTTGACATAATTATGTTTAAACAGGAAAATTAATATGGCGTTTTAATGTGAGAATAAAATGAACCTTTTTATTAGTTTCTTATGTGTTGAAAACTCTAATACTCAGAAAACAAAAAAAGAGTCAAGCAACCTATCAAAGATCATACTCTTATGAATTTCTTTCATCACATCACGGAATTCATCTTTTTCTTTTGTAATATTCAAAAGCACCATATCATCCAGTGAAACCTCCTCAGGCGTGATGACATCCCAGCTATACATGTTGTTTCGCCTGTTGTGTACTAAAAAATCTAATCCAACTATCTAAATAAGGATTCATATCGATTTTTTCAGAGTTGAATTACAGTTTTTTTTTTCCTTTAGTTCTTTTAACACCCCTATTTTCTTTTTGTCCTTCTCAGCACGAGTTTAAATGGCTGCCCAAGACCAATGCTTGTGGGCCAAATCCAATTTAATTCATTCTGTTTCCAGCCTACTAATTTGACTAAGGAATAATGATTCTGGTCATCGAAAATTAAAACAATTAATTCAACCCATAAGTTTTATTTCTGCCTTGTCAAGTTTATAACTTCGCCGTCAAAATCTTTCTAATTTAATAAAAAGTATTTTGAGATAACACGTGGCAATATCATAATTATCTTCACCAAAATTTTCCCGCCTCTCTCTCCTATTAAATAAATTCTTTAATTAATAATAATATTAGTTAACACTTTTTTTAAATTTAAAAAATTAAGATAGATATCTATTTATTAATGTTATTTATAAATAAATTAATTTTTTTATAAAATAATAAATTTTTCTAAAGCATAAAACTCTTTTAAAATATGAATATTTTAAAAATTGGTATCTTTAAAAAATAAATTTTTAAAACCCAAAATTAATTAAATTTGATAGTTATAATAAGGACAATTTTAAAATAACATTTTTATACGGTTTGTTTTAGAATAAGATGTTTATTATTTTTTTTGTAAAAACATTTAAAAATATAATTTTAAAAAGTTGATATTATTGTTTTATTACTTATAGTCATTTCTCATACGTAATTTCAGTCATATCATATGTTTAAATATCATTTTATAATTAATAAATTATTATATTAATATTTTATTTATTTAACTCGTGTAACACATGTGTTTATTAAAGCTAGTAATGTTATAAAACTCTCTAAATTCTAAAAGCATTCTTTCATGCTTCTGTGTTGACCATACCCGGATTTTGAGTTCCTTTCATTGCGCCCAAGTCCTTGTCAACTTAAAACTTACACTTCTAAGTTCTACCATCTCATCTCATCTCATGTCATCTTATTTTACACAAATGCATTAATTCTACCCTCCAAGTTACATAAACTTACAACCATCCACACGTCAATCGTTAGTGGCGGAGCTTAAACACTCCCATAACGGGGGCGGATGCGAAATTAATTTTATTTTAATGGGGTGAACTTGAGTTTTATATAAAAATTTACACTATCAAACTAAAGTTTAACACTATAGATGTTAAAAAAAGAGATGCCCACCCCCACCCCCGGGGTCCCAACTATGCTCCGCCAATGTCAACCTTAACATATATTCCGATCTTATGCGGATGTAATTAATAATAGCACACAACATATGATCATTATTGCAAATGATACCACATATATGTTGCATGCCTTTCTTTAACCAACGCATACCCCCGTCTCCTAACATGGCCTCATACGTGATCACAACACCATGATTCGATCACAACATAAATTATATGATTTGAAAAGGAAAAATACACTATTCTTGTTTTTAAGAAATCGTAAAACGTTTGTCTACCTAAATCAACATTTAAATGCCTCATGAAACAAAAATGTTGCAATTAAAGAATTAAAACAACTCCCGTAATACATAATCTAGATTGGCAAACGAAAAAAAAAACAAACAAAAAACAAAAAATGAGAATGTCCTTATGTTGAAAAATGCTCCACTTCAAATGGACTAATACCAATATATACAATGCTTGGCACTTCGGCGTGTGCAATTGAACGGAATGATAACATTGTAAGTTAAATTAAATAATAGAAAAAATAACTAAAACTTAAGGTGAACGGTGTATCTTTTAAAAAGAATGTTTTAAGTGCAGGCGTGTTGATCATGATTATTCAGATATTGAATCTTGTTCAAGCCCCCAACAGATGAAAAACCCAACCTGGATAACAAACAGATTAATGGGTTTCGAGTTGTTCGGGTTGAGTTTCGGACATTAAACAATATACTTAATTTAGTAAAATATAGTGAGTTTTCTTTTAAAATCTTATAAAATAAATGAACTTGAATTAGGGGGTGTTTGATATCGGCTGACCCGGCTGACCAGCTGACCCGCTGACTCGGTCAGCGGGTCAGCCTGTTTGATACGCGCTTCATTTCAGCTGACCGGTTCCAAGATGGCTGACCCAGACCTGAAAATTAAAAATGCTGACCCGGCTGACCACCCACGACGACCACCTGCGCGACCGCGACCAGCCACGGCGACAACCTGCGCGACCACCCACGGCGACCGCGACCACCTGCGCGACCACCCACGGCGACCGCGACCACCTGCGCGACCACCCACGGCGACCGCGACCACCCTTGCGCGACCGCGACCATGAGTAGATGTGTACAGATCTGAGAGAGAGGTGAAGATGGAGACGTTGATGAATGAGGTTGAGAGAGAGGTTTCAGAGGAAGGTGTTGAGATGCGGTGGCGGAGGGGCGGTGGCGGAGAGGTTTCAGATGAATGGAGAAGATGTTTGTGAATATATATATATATATATATATATATATATATATATATATATATATATATATATATATATATATATATATATATTATATAATATTATTATTTTTGTTATTATTATTATTATTATTATTATTATTATTATTATTATTATTATTATTATTAAAGGTATATTTATCATTTCACACTCAACTAGCAAAGAAATTTAACAGAAGTGTACACAGACACACAGTGGTTATTTTTCTCATTCAGCAAAGTCAGTCAGATATTAAATCAAACAGTCAAATTTCAGTCAGATACAGACCCAGTCAGAACTTCTTACTGGGTCAGCTTCTGACTCAGTCAGATCTTACTAAGTCAGCAGTAATCAAACAACCCTTTAGTTTGCTTCTGTAGGTTACAAAATTTGCTTAAATATATAATTTGATGTAAACAGTTTGATTAATTTAGACAATCTAAATAAGTATATACATACAATTTACTTAATTATAATGTGGGTTGATGGTGTAATTCGGTTTTCGTGTTAATCAGTTCGGTTTTTTAGGTTTGAAAGTCTATCCAAAACCCGACCCGAATAAAAATCGGTTTCGGGTTCTTTGGGTCGGGTTTTTTTAGGTACCGCTGAGTTGGGTCGGGCGGGTTAATCGGGTAGGGATAAAATCGATTGGCCTACCTTAGTGTTCATGTGAAAAGATCTTGCTAAGAACTCTCGGTCTAAATTAGGTAGACCCGTTTCATAGGTAATTCCGATGTATCTTAAAGAATCATCAACGGTTTAATTCTTCCCGCCAGAATCTAAAGAAGAAAACCCCCATATGAACACCCTGATCAGTTCTTTTAGCCAAAGCCATAAATACTTTCAATCCCTTTTTCTGTTCAAGAAACTTCTGCCCCTTTCACAACCCCAAATTTCTACACTCCCTGCAATCCTCAACTCATGTTCTTCTCTGCAATATCTTGACGCTGGGCAAGCGACTCATGGGTATTTGATCAAAAGCGGAGCTTTTGGATCCTGTGTTGATGTTGGGAATAGTTTGCTATGGATGTATGTGAAATTTGGAATTTCTAACAGTGCTTACAAGGTGTTCGATGAAATGCCGATGAGAAATGATGGTTATGTATTTGATTGTATAATACATGGGTTTGGTGTTAATCGGACTGCCGAGGATGTTGTTGATGCTTTTGAGAAGATGGTGGAGTTATGTGTGTTTCCAAGTGTCCATTCTCTTTGTCATGTGATTAAGGCTTGTAGTGAACTGAACAGCATCAGAAAAGGTTGTTTTGTGCATGATTATGTTAAGGAAAATGGGTTTGACAACCATGTCCCTGTGATGAATTCGTTGATATCGATGTATAGTAAAATGGGTAGGCTGGATCTTGCGCGACAAGTCTTCGACGATTTGATTCTTAAGGATATAGTCTCTTGGAACTCATTGATTACAGGTTATGCGCAAGGCCGGAATTGGCCAGAAGTCTTTGAGCTCTTTTTACGGTTAAGGCGGGCTGAAAATCTTGTTCCTAATGTTGTTACATTCTTAGCCTTACTATCGAGTGTTATCCATGCTAGTGAAGTTAGTATTGGAATGAGTATTCATGGGCATTTAATCAGTTTTGGTTTATATTCTGATGTCCAACTAGGAACTGCTGTTTTTAACATGTATGCCAAATGTGAAAGGCTTGACTGTGCTGAAATTGTATTCGAACAAGACTTGACAAGCAAGACTTTAGTGTCGTGGAATGCGCTAATTGCAGTGTACAAACAAAAAGGTTATGAACAGGAGGCTGTAGATATATATGAACGGATGGTGGTGGAACCAGATATGAAGCCTGATTCTTTCTCCTTTGCTAATGTACTTCCTGTTTATGCAAGCCTTAGAGATATTCAAAGAATTAAAGTAATCCATTCATTGATTATAAAGAGGGGTCTAGACGATAAAAATGATGTTGTTTTGTCTACTGCAATGTTGGATGCATATGGAAAGTGTTCAGATGTGACAGCAGCTGAGATTTTGTTCTCTCGCACTCACCACCCAAATACTGCAACATGGAATGCGCTAATTGCTGTATATATTCTAAACCATCAAATTGAAAATGGGGTGAATCTTTTTCATCAAATGGTTCGTAGTAAGGTCTCATTGGATTCTATAACCGTGGTGACATTCTGTCAATTATGTGGACAAATGGGATCTCTAAAGCATGCTAGTATGTTCCACGGGTTTAGTCTTCTTAAAGGATTTTCTTCAGATCTTATTGTAGGAAATGCCTTGATAGACATGTATATGAGATGCGGACACATAAAAAGCGCTGAACTTATTTTCCATTCGATGTCTATTAAAAATATAGTTTCATGGAATACTATGATTTATGGTTATATGGAGGCTGGATGTTCTTCCACAGGTCTTAGGCTCTTTCAGCAAATGCAATCAGAAATAGGGTACAAGCCAGATTCTGTAACAATCATCTCATTACTTCAAGGATATTTAGCTTTCTCGGCTAGTTATCTTGAGTTGTTTCATGCATATATCTTGAAATATGGTCTAGCTTCTGAGACACAAGTTATGAATAGTTTGATCGATTCATTAGCCAAAATTGGCAATTTAGAGAAGGCTAGAGACTTGTTTATGCAAGCTGATTTCAAGAGAGATCAAAGCTCTTGGAACATAATGATTGCGGGATACGGGATGAATGGGCAAGGGAGTGAGTCTGGTAAACTTTTCAGTCAGATGGAGGTAAATGGGTATGCACCTGATGCCATTACATTCACATCTTTGCTATCCTCCTGCAGCCATTGCGGTTTGATTGAAGATGGATGTAAATTCTTTGACCTAATGATTACAAAGTACAAGATTCAACCAAGTCTAGAGCACTGGACTTGCATTATAGACATGTTAGGACGGGCCAATAGTTTGGAAGATGCATATGATGTGATCAAAATTGGGATTTATCAGAAGTATAGTGAATGTGCCCCATTAAACAGTGCTGCTGTTTGGGGAGCTCTATTGAGTGCTTGTAGATTCAGTATGAACATGGAGGTTGGGGAGGATGTAGGGAAGAATTTGTCTAAAATGGAATCAGGTAATTTTGCATACCACTCATTGCTCTCAAATTTGTACACATCAAACATGAAATGGGATGAAGCAACTAAAATTAGGAAAGTTTTTGGAGATAGTACAGTGGTGAAAAAGCCAGGGTTAAGCAGTTTGAAGAGTTGATAACTTGAGATATCGTAGAAGGCGAGGTCAAGTTTGGGTTCATGAGACCAACACTTTAAACCTGGAGTCGCCACATTGACACCAACAGAATGCATTTCATCAGTGTTTGCAAGTAAGCATGCATATTGGTGATTTGACTATAACTTTTCCTAGGTATGCGCCATTTGATCTAGGTTAAATGTGTATCTCAAACGATTTACATGTCAATTTAAAAAAAATAGCTAAAAGAGATGGGTGAAACAGGCCGAAAGCTGCCCAAATTGTTTTAGTAAGGTAGTAATGACTTTGAAAAGTTTAGGAAACCAGCAGAGAAGCGTTGGGGCGTCAAACTGACCCATTTTTATATAAATGATCAGACTTAGTTAAATGACAGTCCCTGTGGAAAGGTCATATTACGGTTTGATCCTTAGTTTTCTAATATTACGTGCTTGGTCCATTGCGTCCGATGAAGATTATTGGGTTCGCAGTAGTGGAGGTTGCGGCAATCAGATTGGAAAGCGAGTTTTTGAGCTTGATGCTGAGTTTGTATATGGTTATGCTGAACATGAAAGCAATATTCCTCAGCTATTGCCTGAGTATTAGTTTAACCAATTTAATCTTGTATTAATTGGGGGTTGGGGGGTGGGGGATGGGGGTTTGTTAGTTAATTAAGGTCCTTTTATCTTTTTATTTTTTCTGTTTATTCTCCTTTTTTAATTGATTCTTTTGATTCTCAGGGAAAATCTTTTTCATGGATGTTCTTTGATTCTGATTTTCTTGATATTTAACAATGCTTGGTTCTTTGTTGAGCATAAAGATATGTGCAGATGCTGAAGGCATCAAGAAACACGAATTCAAGAATATTGATTTTTTTTAACTACTCTAATATATTCTTACTTTGCATCAAATTAAATCTACCACCATGGTTCAAGAGAGTTTTAAACTTGCCACCTTAAAATCAAAGGATATACATCTTTGCCACAAGGCTATTTGATATGTAGTGGATGTTGAATGGATTGGGTAAGGGAGGGTTAAGGTGGGATTTTAACATTAATTATTCTTCTTTATTTTTTAAAAATAATCTATAGCAGTTATTTTTAAAAAATAAATATAAAAGTGATTGTAACATGAGTTGGTATCAAGTGAGACATGTTATGAGTAGATGAAGAACGGGAAATAAAAGTGTAATTTCTAAAAACTTGTATCTGATTATCCAAATATAAGAAAGAAAACATAAAAACTCATTTGATCATAGTTATGTTTATTTTCTATCTAAATCTTAATTAAATGTAAACAAAAAGGTTTTTTTTATTCATTTACAATAATAAGATCATAAATCATAATGTAGTTCACATAAGACTAGGTAGGTTTGGGGATCACTTATCATCTAGCTGGCAAAATTTTCTTTTGATAAAGATATCTAAAGTGATAGCTTTTTTATAATTTGATTATTATATTATCAACCACAAAATAGTGAATATAAAAGTAAAATATTTGTGATCAAAAACTTTTTATCACAATATTTTGTATATATAAAAATTAGAAAAATGTGACTATTGTGCTATGGTGTGTTTGAAATTAAATCACTACAAGAATATGATAAGATATATTGGAAATAAACAATTTTATATTCATAATTTAAGTGTGGATACAATTTATTGAGAAGTAGACAAAGGCACAAATGCATGTGTGTGTGGGTGGCTCGTGAAGAGATAGAAAAGGAGACGCAAGAAAATTAAATAAATAAATACATAAAGAGAGAGGGTGTTTTTGGCATCATATATGATATATGTGTCTTTGTGCTTGTGGCTGTCTGTCTCTCTATGATGGTTTAGAGAAATAAATATTAAAAATAAGAAATTTAAGTCAAATTTAGAAAAATTCAATATAATAATTAGAATTTATAAATCCTATCAATTAATTTTAAACATTTAGCATTTATAAAAAAAGTCATAAATTAAAATCTAATAAATCAAGAGATTTAGTACAAATAAAAAGAAGAAGAAGAAAATTGAGTATTTTAATAATATATTCAAAGTCTTAATTGAAATTATCTCAATAAACTAAATAATCAAAAGTTTCGAGAAAAAATTCACTCTTATATAAGAATCGAAAAGGACAAGACATTAAAAAACTTAACATCGGTCCGTGAGATAAGAAAGTTTCTTCGTAAATATATAGATAACTAAATAAAAAGTTAGATAGTATATTATACCACTGATAATTCATTTTCAGACCTATTAAATTATCCCAACCAAATTTTAACCTGTATGGTTTTCAGAAAAATCAAGTGACAAGAAGTTATATTATATATTTATTTATTGTTTATATATACTTTTTTTTTACCTTTTTCTGTGTTTGCCTTTATAGAAATCTTTTACCTAGTTGTCTCTGAGTTGTTGAAATATCTCTCCTCTCTTTCCTACTTTTATTTTTCTTTGTGATGGACTCTACGAGGAGGATTCCAATCTCAATCTCATCCCCTCATCATTATTGCACTAAAACTCATTATCTCCTTCATCAATAACTCAACTCAACTCAACTCAACTCAACACAACAGCTCAACTTAATGATGAATGGTGGTCTTGTTGATTCAGATGAATCTGACTTTGTTGAAGTAGATCCTACAGGAAGATATGGGAGGGTAAAAATCCCATCTTTTTGTTTTCCCATTTGGGGCTTCTGATTTCCTCTTCTGATTCATCTTCTTTCTTGCAGTATAATGAGATTTTGGGGAAGGGGGCTTCAAAAACAGTGTAAGAAAGCAAGATTTTTTATATTTGATTGATGGGTTGTTTGGAATTGGATATGGGATTTACAGTTTGATTTGTGTTGTTACAGTTATAGGGGTTTTGATGAGTATGAAGGTATAGAAGTTGCTTGGAATCAGGTGAAACTTTATGATTTCCTGCAAAGTCCTGAGGATCTTGAGAGGTTGTATTCCGAGATTCATCTTCTCAAAACCTTGAAACACAACAACATCATGAAATTCTACACATCTTGGGTTGATACTGCAAATAGGAACATGAATTTTGTCACTGAGATGTTCACTTCTGGTACACTTAGACAGTAAGTTCATCAATTTTGCCTCTTTAAGATTTTGTTCTAAAATTGAATTTTCATTATTTTGTTAGGTGGTTTGGTGTACTTGATCTGATGCAATTTATATTGATATGGGTTAATGATAATAAATAATTAGGTATAGGCAGAAACACAGGAGGGTTAATATAAGAGCAATCAAACATTGGTGCAGACAGATCTTGAAAGGCCTTCTTTATCTCCATAGCCATGATCCTCCTGTCATCCACAGAGATCTTAAATGTGATAATATTTTTGTTAATGGCAATCAAGGAGAAGTTAAAATTGGGGATTTAGGGCTTGCCGCCATCCTCCGTAAATCTCATGCTGCTCGATGTGTTGGTAAGTTTCACTGGTTTATGCATATCATGCCTTAAACTCTAGAATGTAATTCTTGAATGAGACGTTTGACAAATTATATATCTTGTAAGAAGTTAATAGATAAAATAAAAACTACTAAAAGTACATTTTAGTGAGTATATGATCTAAGTTTTGTGAGATACTATCTCAATTTTGATTCAAAGAATTAATGATTTAAAATAGTTTTTGATAATGGATGTGAATATGAGATGTTTCATTACTAAGTAGTTGGCTTTTATAATCTGCATTTGCATTCAATCAATTGAATCGTTTTCTTGTTTCCTCTCAGGAACACCAGAGTTCATGGCTCCGGAGGTTTATGCTGAAGAATACAATGAATTGGTCGACATTTATGCATTTGGGATGTGCATTTTGGAGATGGTCACATTTGAATATCCTTACAGTGAATGCACGCATCCTGCTCAGATCTACAAGAAAGTTATTTCAGTATGAACTTGTTTACTTTTACTGTTTTCAAAATTCAAATTAAAATATGATATTCTTTTAAAAAATATTTATATGATATGTATATATATTCCTCCTATTGCAAATAGGGGAAAAAGCCGGATGCTTTATACAAAGTTAAGGACCCTGAAGTGAGACAATTTGTGGAGAAATGTCTAGTTACAGTTTCTCTTAGGCTGCCAGCTAAAGAGCTACTTAAAGACCCTTTTCTCCAGCCTGAAGATTATGGTTATGATTTGAGGCCGCTTGATTATTGGAGAGAGTTTGATGGAATGAGTCATGGTTATCATACACCAATTGATAATTACTCAAACTATCTTAATTATGAAAATGAAGCAAATGAAATACAACTATTCACTACCCAACAGGAAGACCACATGGATGATGTTGATATTTCTATCAAGGGAAGAAGGGGAGAAGATGATGATGGTATCTTCTTGAGGTTGAGAATTGCTGATAAAGAAGGTATGTTCTAGACACTGCTATATATACTTAACATAAAAGGGTAAAATTTCTTGCCTACATTGTTATATTTGAGAATATTGTTGGGATATTGTCTAAACATTTCTAACCTCTTTTGGACTTTGAGTTGATGCATTTCATCCTGAGGAATCATCTATGTATCTGTAAGAGATTGGTTTTAAAAAAAATAAAAATATGTCTTTCTCGATGTAAGGGGTCTAGATTTTCGAAACTTAGAAGAAAGCATGTCTTCAAGAATAAGTAGATTAGTTTGTTATAAATATTTCTAAGAGGCAGAAGTCCGTGTCATTTAGAGATGTACACGAGTTGAGCTGAACCCAAGTTTGCCTAAGCTCAAGCTTGAGCTTGGCTTGTTTTTAGCCCTATGTCTAAAACTAGCTTGTGAATGATTTTTTAAGCTTGAGCTCGGGCTCAGTTGATATTATGTGTATTGATATTTAACTTATTTTATCTACATACACATTTAATCATAGTTATATATATTATTTAGCTATTTTATCATAATTATATATGTAATGATATTTATTACGTAATTATGTTTTTATTTAAATAAAAGAGTTGTTTTTGTATAAATAATAGGGTGACTTGAGATTGCAAGCCTAGTCAAGTGAAGCTTAGGCTCAAACTCGAGCCCATTTGTTATGTTTGAGCTTGAGTTCAAGCTCGTTAAAGCCCAACACATATTGAGCTTTTAGCGAGTCGATCTTGTGCAACTCACCAAGGGCTTGGTTCGTTTACACCTGTACTAATATTATAATGGGTGATTTATACATTTTATTTCATATAAATAAATGATTGTTCAGATGCAACGCAACAAGTTAAGAAGTTATGAATCCCCAACAATATTTAATAAAGATAAATAAAATATAACTGTGTAGACGAGATCCTACCTCCTTTTAATACTGTTGACAAACTCAAGATTCGTTACTAATTCTGAATTATAAACCTTTGTTACCTACTTACCTTAACATTCAAAAGGATTCTGTTGCAGGGCGTGTTCGAAATATATACTTCCCTTTTGACATCGAATCAGACACAGCATTTAGTGTTGCAAATGAAATGGTCTTTGAGTTGGATATCACCAATCAAGATGTCCATAAAATCGCCGACATGATTGATGGTGAAATTTCTTGCTTGGTGCCGGAGTGGAAAAAGGGTAATTCAGAAGATCATGAGAACAATGATGGTTACTGTCAAACTTGTGCAACAAACGGCTCCCATATCAACACAAAATCAAAGAACCCGCTTCCGTGTTCAAGACATCATTGCGGTGGCAGTATTCATGGGCGGTTTGAGGAAGTAACTTACCAATTTGAAGGCTCGGAGCAGTGTTTGACAGAAGGTGCACCTGTTGTTTCAAGCCAATCTGATGGTTTACAGTATGCTGATATATGGGGGCCACAGCAGAGCGAATATCATTCGTGTACAGAAGATGAACCAGTAGTTGAGAAGACAGTCAAGTTTGAGGAACCCGAGTTAGCAGACGATGATTATGAAAACGAGATCAGACAAGAATTGAGATGGCTGAAAGCCAAGTATCAGATGGAGCTAAGAGAACTTAGAGATAAACAGCTTGGACTCGCGCCTAAACATGACAAACACACAAAACACAAGACGTCGAGGCAACATAAAGATAACCATCATGATCATCATCATTTACTAAAATCATTCGCCTCGGGGACCCATTTCGTTTCTTTTTCTCTAGATGATGGAGAAACAGAGACAACCAAGAACTTGTGCACAGGGGACTTGATTTCTGAACCTCTTCATAGAGCAACTTCCCTTCCTGTTGATCCCATAGATTCTTGATATATGAGATTCTCTTCTGATTCTTTTTTGCACCCAACCACAAGCAATAAGGTGAGGATGATGATGATGATGATGATGATGATGATGACGATGAAGATGATAATGGTGATGATGATGATGATTGATGATACTTGTGATATTTTGTACAGCCCTCAGCTAGTGGTGGGTGGAAGAAAACACCAGTCTTTGTGATCTTTTGTGAGAGTGTACATTGCCATCTAATGTTATTATGCTTCTTATACATGGGGTTTTTTCTGAAACAATCATCTCTATGTTAACAAGATGTATATTTAATCATTTACTTTTTGATTGGATGATGAAACCCTAATTTCTTCGTTTATCACTCGCTTAATTTGCTTGATCTAGTAAAAGATTTGTCGAGCTCTTATGGTCGAACCTCAACCCTTCGCCATCAATTTCATTTGATTGAAGTTCAAAGATTATGTGGCCGTTTAGTTGTTTGTTTAAGACATACCACCTCTATTTTTATATCGGTTTACATCCGATGCACTGATAATGTACATGAAAGGACACGACTATTGGAGGAGAACACATAAGGTAAATTATTTTACCTAAGACTTGCATGGTGTGCATGTGAATAATCTACTTACGTAAAACAAAATTTTGCAACGTTTAGTTAATTATTATATATTGTTTCGATAACTTTTATGATGCAATAAGCACTTTTTAAAGATGTTTAGGCCAGATTCATTAAAGCTTGAGCAAATGGACAATTTACCAATAAGAGATGCATACTCTGTAAAGGAACAGTGTTGATGACCAAAGCATGTGAAGATGAAGCAAGTAAACCAGGCCCGTTGATTTTATCCGTACCCGATTAACCCGCCCGACCCGATCTCACCCGTACCCGAAGAAACCCGACCCGAATAACCCGTTACCCGAACAACCCGAAAACCGATTCTTATTCGGGTCGGGTTTTGGATAAATTTCAAACCTCAAAAACCCGAATAACCCGAACCGATTAACCCGAAATCCGAATAACCCGATCAACCCATTTTATAATAAGTAACTAGATGTATACATTTGTTTAGATTGTCCAAATTGATTATATTGTTGAGTACATTTTATAAATTATGGAAGTAAACTAATTTAAATCCACTAGTTTTATAAAATTTCAAATGAAAACTCACTAAAATCTAATAAATTAAGTCTATTTTTAAATACCCGAAACACGACCCGAACAACCAGAAACCGATTAAACCGATTGTTATTCGGCTCGGGTTTCAAGTAGACTTTCAACATTGAAAAAAGCGAATAACCCGAACCGAATAACCCGAAACCCGATTAACTAACCCGATCAACACCCCTTAGTAAACACGCATGACTTGTTATGTAAGTTAAGAATATGAGTAGTCATAAAGTTTATGTAGTTATGATGGTTAGTTTGCGCATACGGTTATCAAACAAGTTAAAATGGTTAATTAATTTGTAACATCTCTATACAAGAGATGCATGTGTTCAAGATCAATTGTCTCCGGCACAGGAGAAAAAGCCCTAGCTTAAGGCCTTATCATAATGATCATACGTGTAATTTTTACATATAAAATTCATCTTTTAGGGAACACATAAACATAATGAATATTATTGCATCTTTTAGGGAAGCATAAACATCAAATAATTTATGAATATTATTGCAGAGTGTATTAGGTTTAATAAGATCAACGTGCATTACAAATATGTTGGAAGAAGATGCATCGTTTCATTGATACAACGACTTATCAACCAGTAGTTAGAATTTCAAAACAAAATCTAATCGACTACTTAGAGATCGACTTTGATGCTAAAATCAAGTCTTCTAATTCAACTAGCGTGAACACAACTCAGAAACAAAACGATCAAGAAAAGGCGAAGAGCTAATTCTTTGGCCTTGAATGGCTCGATTAATAACATTCTTGTTGAATGTAAAAATGGTAGGTACGCGGGTCACAATGGTAAAAAGCATATGTAGGTAATCATAAAAGCTTAGCTTAAAATGAGTTAGGGTAAATAATAGTTGCCTCTGCTACAACTATTTTAATATGGCCCTAACGAATATGTATCTTTCAGGTGAACAGAAGAAGGTATAGCCAGAGAAATCTGATGATAAAATGGATTTCAACTTATTTGGTTAAACGATCTCTCTGTATTACCTATTAAACAATTTGTAATGATGTTGAGAATCTTTGATTGTTTTGCTTAATTGTTGTTTAGGGACATTACTTCATTGTGTGGATTTAAATATTCATTGTTTCTCATTTTATGCATCTTCTAAAACCAAAGAAAAGTATATGTAGGTAATTAATAAAAGTTTAGTTGGATTGTTGAATTTACATTTATTGCTTCGTGTTTTTTTTAACAGTAAATGTGCGACTCTATTTCGGATAATAGGTGTTATCTTAATCGGGTTTATCTATCTGTTTTCCAACCGGGACCGCACCCCCAACTCCCTCAAGAGAAAACACATTGCTAAGAAAATCCACTTGTTCAACTTTGAGCATTTGCATGTGTGTTAAGTTCTTAGAACTATCTCCTTGTTAGTATATATGAGATTTGTTTTATCGTGTACTTTGTTCTTTGCGTCTTTTGAACATAATCAAGTTGGTTACATGCAATGCATACAAACAGGGATTCACTAGTGAAACTCTGAGTTTGGCTCTTATATTATTTTTAAGGATCAAACAGAATAACTCAATCTAAAAAACTAGTCTAATGGGTGAGAGAACTTATTTGAACTATAAACCCCACATCAGTTGGTCATACAACCAATGTTGAACAATTTGCATACCTTAAAACGATTCATTCTATAATATAAAGTAGGGATGTTCACAAATATCTATATCCGAAATCGAAACCGAACTATCTGAATATCCGAATCCGAAATATTTTTCAGATATCTGAATTTTGAATATCCGAAATTTTGGATCCGGATAGTGTTTTTGAGGATTTTCGGATATCCGAACTATTAGAAATATTTTTATAAATTTATCAAATAATAAATATTAATTAGAAATTTCAAATATATTTATAAAACTTCTGATATCCGAAAACGTTTTTAATAAAACATAGTAGTTTTTTATAAAAATTATTAAAGTAAACATATTTTTTAGAATTCGGATATCCGTTTGAATATCTGAATCCGAATCTGACATTTCGGATATCCGAAGAAATTTCGGGCATCCAAATTTCGGATATCCAAACTTTCGAATTCGGATCGGATTCAGATTCAAATAGTGAAATCATTATCCGAAGTTTTCGGATAACCGAAATTCCAATATCCGATTTTGTACACCCCTAATATAACGGTTCTTAGGATGTATTCTTTCTGTTGTATTAGTTTTGTAAAAGTTCATATATCCAACAATAGCCGATCAAAAAAGATTGTGACTTTAATATGCCATTGAAGGTGGCACATCAAACAAGAATTCTCCATTTATTACATCATTGAAAGTAAATTTTCAAAGAAAACAAGACATTACCAATTTAAAGCATAAAGGGTTGTTCTTGCTCTTAGTTAGGTTCAGCATCGAGGTTATGATTTTGATTTAATCATATAGTTGTTGTTTTTCTAATATTTTATGCATTACATAGGTAGAAAAAATTAACATATTAAAAATATTAGGTTTTATTAATGAAAACTAATAAAATTATGTTATATGCCATTAGCAATTCATAAAATAATATATAATGAAAACTAAAAAAAAATCTAATTAAAAAATAAAATTATAAAATTATATTTAAGATAAGATACAATAAAAATGTTATAGTTTAATGTGTTTCAATAATTTAATAAAAATAAGAAGATTTATATTTTAGATATTTATTTATTTTGTTTATTTAATTAAAATCAATTTCTTTCAATAGGAGAGGGATGTGGAAAACAAAAGTTAACGTTTGCAATAAGTTGTCACTTGTCGATTTAAAAGTTTCTTTTATTAAACATAGATTTTACAAAATTTTATTTTTGAAATTGAGCATCTGAATTCTTATGTCAAAGTGATACATTTGTTATGGCAACATGACTAAAGTACTTGAGGGTCACTGAAGGTACTTCCCTAATATGTTATTGACACATCAACATGGACAAATTAGAATACAAATTAACTGACCAATCTAGCAATATCTGTAAGTTATTATTATGATCATAGGCAAACTAATATGTTATAAAAGGACTTTAGTTTTAGTAGTTTTCTCCCAAAATAATGTAGTTAGAAAAAGTATTAAATCAATTTAGAAAAAATATTTACTAAAATGATGTAAATTTAATTCATTTTTTATTTTTTTATTTTTAATTAATAAATTATCTTGACATCAGATTCACATCGACTATTCAACATACAATATTTGATCTCCCTCCCACATATCGCACATATGGAGTAGTCACCAAGACTGACTCCTCCTGTGTGTGTGATCCCTCATGGGTTTAGCCAAAATCGTACGCTACATAACACACAATTAATACCATATCGCACGTATTGAGCAGTCACCAAGACGAACCCCCACTGTGTGTATGAACCCTCATGAGTTAGCCTAAATCTCACGCTATAACACACAGTTGAGCTAACAACCCTCATAGAGTTGTTTTCATACGCATCACACGTTTCGTACATTTCGCTCTTTACATTTCCTTGCAAGACTTTTATACATTCTTTCATTATGTTCCACTTTCATTATCTTAAATCTTTCGCTTCGTTAAGATAATACTATCGTTAACGTAATCACACCACGTAAAGCTACATAATCATATGCAAGGAACATAACGAAAACATAATGTATACATACATAACATCATCACACATCATCATATATTCATCACACATCATCAACTCACATACACATACACATACATAAAAAGTACAAGTCATCATAGAATATAACCGACCCGCCGCGGGACAGCGGGGGTTCGGGGGAGGCAACCCCTGACAGCGGGGTCCTAGGGGAAGCAGCCCCTAGTGGGGTCCAAGGGGCAACACCCCTGGCTGGGGCCGGGCTGCCAGGCTAACGCGAAATTTTTTTTATTTTTAAACAATTACATAGCACATTTTATTATAGAAAAATCGATCTTCCCGTTAAAACCTCTTAAAATCTTGGTCATTTAAAAACGTATATTTGGTATGCATTTCGAGCCCCAAACAAGTTTAAAACCTTTAAAATAGGGGATCTAAAACTTACCTGGACTCAGTGAGTAGCTTCTCAATCAAGCTTTCAAAGCAAGGGTGTAAGCATTCCTATAAGTCTGATGCAGCCAAAACATCCAAAGTCTCTCTGCATGCATGCACTAAAGAACATGTAAGGATTCCTTTAAGTCTGATACAAACCAAAACATCCAAAGTCTCTCTGCAAGTAATGCACTAAAGAACTGAAGTAGAATTGCTTCGGAAGTTTTACACAATACACTAGAAATACTCTAAGTGTAAAATCTTTCGAAGCCAAGACCAATATCTTCCGAAGCCAAATATGAAGTCTTCCGAAGCCTCAGAGACAAAGTCTTCCGAAGCTTCATCCTATGAAGACAGATTTCTTCCGAAGACTTTTAGTAACATGCTTTATCTGATGTACTGTTCCATAAAGCTGGACACCTTTCCGCTGCATCTCTGTAAAGTCACCAACTTACATGAGTTGGTGAAAAGGTCCATGCTTTTGGTAACTGTACATTGAGGTCTTGAGTTTGTAACCTTCTACTTTATGTACTTTATCCTTTTTGTAATAGATAAGAATGTGATCTATGGCATGTCATAGTCACAGGTCAAAAGGCAGATATGCCTTTTGATTCTACAATTGATTTTGTTTGTGTCTAATCAATTGTATCCAGCTGGCTTTCAAAGTATAGCCGGCTGTAGGTTGTAGTATAAGTATTCCTTGTTCTAGTATCTTTCTTTATGCTTTCTAACACTTGTAATAGAACTTGAGAAAGCAATATACTTCATCCTTGAAACCCAAATCTCTTGTTCTGTCTCTTTATTATTACTTGTGTTCTTTGTATCATTATCTTGGTTAATCCAGTTTACTGTTTGATCAAGTTTGGTTAATCTCCTCTTTTTGTTGTTGTGTTGTAATTGTCAAACCTAATTCCCAAAACCGCCTTTGCTTTTTACCTTTCTTCAACCTTAAGCTTCTCAAATGGCCAACCTTAACCGCAGAAACAACCCAGATTTCTCCATGCAACTTCACAGGCAACACAACCAGGTTGCTCTGTTAAGCTCTGAGAAAGCTGAAAGTTTCTCAGAGATTTGCCAATTCTTAACTCTATCAAATTATTTCACCTCCCAAACCATTGATCCTACTCTGTATGAGGATCATCTGCTTGAATTTTGGAAGACCTGCCAAGAGGTCATCATGGATGGGGAGAAGGCACTGTCTGCCACAGTGCAAGGGAGGACAATCTTCATCACTCCGGCCATCATCAATACTCATTTGCAGCTGGATGATGAAGAAGGTGAGTTGTCCTTCCCAAAGGAAGCTGTCAATCATTCCTTTGAGCAGATGGGCTATGAAGGAGATTTCTCTGTAAAGACCTTCAGGAAAGGGAAGGTCTCATCCTAGTGGAAATACCTACTCCATGTGGTTATCCACAGCTTGTCAAACAAGCATGGAGGGTGGGACCAGATTCCTGAGGATCTCTCCTTCATAGTGCATGGAATGGTTCAAGGGGTCAAGTTCAGGTACTCTCAATTTGTTTATACCAATTTACTTGCAAACTTGAACTCCTTAGAGTATTATATGTTTCCTAGATATGTTTAACACATTCTTAACTGTGAACTGGGCTCACAGTTGAGGGAAATTGATAATATTCTTAAATTGGGACAGATGAAGCCCGGCATCTTTAAAATCATGAAGAAGCCAACTGTAGGCTTCTCAGGGGTAGAAACAGCCCTTGTCCCCAAAATGTTAGAGCTCATTGCTCAAGGTGACAACCTAGCAAGACAAGCTAGTGTTGAACCCACACCTTCTACCTCTTTACCACTAAAAAGGCCTCAAGTAACCCTCACCTACCAAAGAAAATCCAAACGAACCCCTGCTTAAGCTATTGAGTCTATGCAGGTCCCAATATACTCACCTTTACAGGAGGAAGTGGACACTAGAGCTCCCACTTCCCCTGAGGAGCAAACCACTCCCATCTCTTCAACTATCAGGGCTGAGGTTCCTCATGCTCACCCTGATGAGCTCACAAGCCCAACAGCCTTAAGTCTTCACTCTGAGTCTCAACACTCAAGTGAACAACCTTCAGGGGACAGTTACCATCCCCAGCCTTTAGATCTAAATCAACCCATTCCCAACCTATCCTTCTATACTGATGAAGACTTAGGATTCAGTGAGTACCATAAGTCTCTCTTCTCTTCCCCTATTCAAAGAGAGATGAGTACTTTTGAGTCTCCTCAGTCTAGCCCACATCAGTCACCTATAACTGAGGTGGACACTTCTGAACTTGTTCAGGATGTCCATATGGAAGAGGCTCTCACTTCTGCAAATGATTACATCATTAAGACCTCAACCATGGCAACTCAGCCCACTGACATCTCAACTGAGATTGCTAGTGAGCAGAGGAAAACCAGCAGCCAAGAACCTCAAGCTGGTGGTGAGAGAGAGGACTTTGGTCCAATCATCTCATCCCCCAATGATTCTTCTGATGAAGAAGAGGGGAATCTGAGACTAATGGTGCACAAATTATCTAAAACATGCATTTACCTAGTCTCAAAGGTCAGTCACCTTGAATCTCAGGTGACTACCTTACAAAACAGGGTCAATGATCAGCAACTTCAGTTTTCATATCTTAAGGAAAAACTAGCTGGGAGACCTTTAAGAAGAGCTCAACCAGGAACACAAGAACCTGTGGATGTGATTGATTTATCCTCCAGCTCACCTATGCAAGTGGGTGATGCTATCAAAAAGGGGGAGAAAGTTATTGCAGCCACAGATACTGGGAGTTCTTCACAGAGAATGGACACAGAGGACTCACCATCCTCAGTTGCAATTGTGCATTCTTAGCAACTTCCTCAACTTCACATAAATGTGGACTCTATAGACTCTATCATCAGGAGTCTCTTTAAGGAAGGTATACCAAGGGCTGTGTCATCCCCACCTCAAGGAAGTTCAAACTACATCATAAGGTGGAGGTATGATGCTGATAGAAGAGCCCTTATTCTTCACAGAGTTCAAGGGCAACAAGAAGTATTTGACTTTCAAAATTTGAACTTCTATGAAGGTTTGGATCTAGTCAATATACCACTTGTCAAATCAAGCAACTCAAGACAAGCTGACAGATTGGATCAAAGAATCCAAGACAGGATCACTGCAGAGTTTAGCTTAAGAAGGAGACTTAGGCAATCAGGCAATGTCATCGGTCAACTGGATGTTGAGGTGGACCCTAAGATTAGTTTCATAGGGGAAACCTTGACTAAAGGCCTTGTGGCAGAACCTGAGACCCCTGTCTCATCATCATCAACTGCTGGAGAGATTCACATTCCCTCTGAGACACCTGCTGGTGAAGGTGTTTCTCAGCCTCTCTCTGGCCAGAGCATGGATGCTACACCAAGCAATGAAGGCCAAGCCTCTATCCACCATGAGTCACAAAGGTCTGTGGGTGAGAAAGGAAAAAGGATTTTGACTCCTGAGGAAATTAAGGAGGAAGAGAGAGAGAGGAAGAGGAAGCTAAGGGGAGAAAGTTCCTCTGGGTCTTCAGGTTTTATGCAAGCTGCAATCAGGGCTGCCCCCAGACCAAATACTCAAGTTGATGAGTTGAGGGCAGTCAGGATTACTTATCTGCAGACCAGGAACTATGACATTGATGAAATCATTTCTCTCCCCTTAGAACAACTAAATGAACTGGCTGACATGGAAGTGTCAAGAGAGATGAAAGAAAAAGAGGATGCAAGGTTACTTCTCCAATTCAAAGAGGAGAAGACACAGAAAAGACTCTACAAGCATGCTCCCACTCTCCCCCCAGTTCAAGAAAGCCCTGTACAAGAAGATGTGGTTCAATAAGAACCTCAGGTAGACAAAGAAGAAGATAGGATCAAAATGATCAACTACCTGAGTGCCACAGGCTTCTATCAGGCAGATGCACTTCTTCCCTTGTCCTATGACTTTGTTGAGTTTGAGTACTTAAAACAACTTGAGCTTGAGTTAGTCAAGGAGAGAAAGACAACTAAGAAGAAGCTAAGGGAAGAAGCTGCAAAGTCAAGAGCCATCATCCAAAAGAGTATGAAGAAGTCTGCTGACAGAGAAAGGATGATGAGCTTCTTGAAGCTGTATGGATTCTTTGGAAGGAGACTTGGCCCTATGTCTCTATCCACAATGGATGAGCACATAAGGGTAATCAAGCAGAAGATCAAGAGTGGAGAGCTGATTGACTTACACTCTCTTCCAAGTCAAGTCCCACCTGAAGTGGAGGTTAAGGTTGAACAACCTGAGACAACACAACCCAGACCTCCTGCTGGGCCTTAGCAAGCTTCATCTTCTGATCCACAGCAGGGTCAAACTTCCTCTCCTTCTGAACCTGTGAGGGAGGAACACCCAACTGAGAAAGACAATGATGATCAACAAGGTGCTGCAGACCAGTTTTCTCAGTTAAAGTCATCTAAGAGGAAGAAGAGGATGGCTTCTAAACCAAAGTCTAAGAAGAAGAAGCCTAAATTATCTACCTCTACACCTCAGGTTGAGTCAGATCAACCTGAGGAAGTGCATGAAGAGGCAGCCCAATCAATTCCAATACAAGTGGCTCCTCTTGCAGCTGAGACACCCATCCTATCCTGGACCTTCTCTACCAATCCAGAAAGATGGCATGTAATCAGAGATCAAGGTGTTGAGAATGTCTATACATGGCAAGACATAATCAACTTACCTCTGCATGATCTATTTGATATGAGAAGATACTATGAAAGTCTGAATGATCCTGACCATCTAATGAAGAAGGGTATGGTCATGATTGTGCTGAAGACTACTAACATCTGAAGATCTTCTAAATGTTTTGGTAGCATCAGCCTAGGGGGAGTTTGTAAGGATTCCTTTAAGTCTGATGCAAACTAAAACATCCAAAGTCTCTCTGCAAGTAATGAACTAAAGAACTGAAGTAGAATTGCTTCGGAAGTTTTACACCATACACTAGAAATACTCTAAGTGTAAAATCTTCCGAAGCCAAGAACAATATCTTCCAAAGCCAAATATGAAATCTTCCAAAGCCTTAGAGACAAAGTCTTCTGAAGCTTCATCCTATGAAGACAGATTTCTTCCGAAAACTTTTAGTAACATGCTTTATCTGATGTACAGTTCCATAAAGCTGGACACCTTTCCGCTGCATCTCTGTAAAGTCACCAACATACATGAGTTGGTGAAAAGGTCCATGCTTTTGGTAACTGTACATTGAGGTCTTGAGTCTGTAACCTTCTACTTTATGTACTTTATTCTTTTTGTAGTAGATAAGGATGTGATCCTATGGCATGTCATAGTCACAAGGTCAAAAGGCAGATATGCCTTTTGATTCTACAATTGATTTTGTTTGTGTCTAGTCAATTGTATCCAGCTGGCTTTCAAAGTATAGCCGGTTGTAGGTTGTAGTATAAGTATTCCTTGTTCTAGTATCTTTCTTTATGCTTTGTAACACTTGTAATAGAACTTGAGAAAGCAATATACTTCATCCTTGAAACCCAAATCTCTTGTTCTGTCTCTTTATTATTACTTGTGTTCTTTGCATCATTATCTTGGTTAATCCAGTTTACTGTTTGATCAAGTTTGGTTAATCTCCTATTTGTGTTGTTGTGTTGTAATTGTTAAGCCGTTAACCGGTCCTGCAGAACAGATGTTGAAATGCTTCGGAAGTTTTACACCATGCACTAGAAATACTCTAAGTGTAAAATCTTCTGAAGCCAAGACCAACAATTCCAAAGCCAAAAGTGAAGTCTTCTGAAGCTTCAAAGACAAAGTCTTCTGAAGCCAAAGAGTGAAGACAGATTTCTTCCAAAGACTTTTAGAGTCATGATTTTATCTGATGTACTTTATCAAAAAGTTGGACCACCTTTCTGCTGCAACTTTGTAAAGTCACCAACTTACATGAGTTGGTGAAAAGGTCCATGCTTTTGGTAACTGTACATTGAGGTCTTGAGTCTGTGCTTTCTACTTTATGTAATTTTATCCTTTTTGTAATATATTAAGATGTGAGCTATGGCTTATCATAGTCACTAGTCAAAAGGCAATCTGCCTTTTGACTCTACATTTGATTTTGTAGTTTTCTAGTCTTATGTATCCAGCTGGCCTTTAAAGTATGGCCGGCTGTAGGATGTAGTATATGTATCTCAAGTACTTGTAACTTTCCTTTATGATTTGTAACATTTGTAATAGAACTTGAGAAGCAATATACAACATTCTTGAAAACCAATTACTTGTGTTGTTTGCTATCTTGTTGTGTCTCATTCTTACTTGTGTTCTTAGTATCTTTCACTAAAGTTAACCAGTTCCCTATTTGATATGTTAAGTGTTCTAAGTAACTCTCCTCATTGTGTTGTTGTGTTGTAAGTGCATACCCTTCAACGGTCCTGCATTTGCTATCAAAGCATTTCAGGCTCTTGATATAAGATCTCACCATCTTAAGATCCCTCACACACACACAAAATACTTAACAACTCAAATGACAGCAATTATCAAAGCTGATATGGAAACAGGAACTATGATAAAGTCTCCACTAATCACTCCTGAAGACTTTGATACTTGGTGTCAAAGAATGGAAGGCTTCATCAAGTCTCAAGACTCCAGGATGTGGGACTCTGTTGTTGAAGGACCCTACATAACAAGCACCACTTCTGCTACTGGTGGTGGTATGATTCCAAAAGCTGTGGCTGATTACTCTGAAGAAGATAGGAAGAGAATAGAGATTGATCAAAGAGCCATGACAGCCCTTCAAACTGCTCTTCCAAACTCCATCTACAGAGGCTTCAAGAAGTGCAAAACTTCCAAACAACTATGGTAAGCACTGAAGTTGATGTATGAGGGGTCCACTGAAGCAAAGGAGAACAAGAAGGATCTCCTGAAGCAGCAGTTTGAAAACTTCACCTTTAAGGTAGATGAAACCATGACTCAACAATACTTCAGGTATGTTGAGTTGTGGATACTCTAATGGATGTTGGAGTAACTCTTAAGAACATGGACATTGTAAGGAAGTTTATGTCCTCTCTTTCTAGACAATGGACACATTATTGTGTTGTTATCAAGAGGACTGAGAACCTTAATACTCTTACTCTTACAGAGTTGTATGGTATTCTTAGTGGCTACCAGATGGAGATGAACATGCAAAACTCATCTGGTAACTTTAGCAATCAACTGAGTTCAGCCCTTTATGTGGTTGAAAGGGAAAGCATTAAGCCATAACATCATCTTATATGCTACCCTGACAACTCACAAAAGGGTCCTTTCATCACCTTCCCAGAGACTCCAAGGGAAAGCTACACTCAAGGAAGTCCTTTCCAAGAGACAAGTTCTTCTCATGCTTTTGTCTCTGCTGATGAAACCACATGCAACTTTCTCTTCACCCTTGAAGACCTGGATTGTATCCATCCAGATGATTTGGAGTACATGGTGATAGTCCAACAGATGGCTCTTCTTACTCACAGAGCCAAGAAGTTCTACAAGAGGACAGGGAGAAAGTTTCCAAGCAATGCAGCCAGTGGAAAGTTTGGGCTAGATAAAAGCAAAGTAAAGTGTTACAACTGTAACCAGATGGGACACTTTGCAAGGGAGTGTAAGGCACCAAGGACAAATGGTGGCCAAGCACAAACCAGACCAAACTACACTGAGAAAGCCCCCCCAGAATGAGAAGCCAAAGCAGCAAGCTGCAGTTGCTGTTAAAGAAGGAGGCTTTGACTGGAGCTTTCAGGTAGAAGATGCATCTCCAAACCAAGCACTCATGGCAGACCACGATGAAGCCAAGGTATTTGAATATCTTTGTACTCCTGAATGCATTGCTAAAGTCAATAGATACAGGTCTTATAACTTAGAAATGAGATCTGATCTTGTGTCCTTAAATATCTTAAAGCTGATTTTAAAAGAGCTGAAAATGATTAGAAAATAAAGATAGAGGACTTAGAGAAAACCATTTCAACTCTTAAACATGAGCATACAAACTACAGGACTCATATCAAAGACCTCATTACTAAGCTAACTGAATGCCAGGCTGAGCTTGTGATCAGCAATACCAAGGCAGAAAAATATATTCTTGAAGAAGAGACCTTCAAGAACATAATATCCTTATCCTTGCATGCAAAAGTTTGTTATCAAAATAAGCAGGGGCTGGGATCTTGTGAGATAGCTCCTCCATACATAATCTTGTCTGTAAGATCTCCTAGGTATGGAACTTGTGTTGATGAGCTTCCCCTAATAGATCCTGTGACTGAAGAGGATGAAGAGGAGATGGTGGAGAATGGCTCTGAGAAGAGTGAAGAAGAGCATTCTAAGAAGGGTCACCATCCCTCTGAGGAGAGCAAAGCCGTTGGGATGACCAAGTCAAGGAGAAAGAACTTGATCAGGAAGGCCAAAAGAAAGTCCAAAAAGGCTCAAGAGATCAAGGCCACCTTCAATTCTGCACAGAAACAAGTCTTCATCTCTGCAGGATTTGAAGTCGTGAAGGCTGAAGACACCAACTTGAACTCCATCAATAAGAGTTCTGGTTCATGTCCAAATCATCCCATCATCAAGAAGAAGACTGATCAGTTGTGCACCACTGCTGTACAACCTGAACCATCCAGTTCCATAGGTAGTTCTATCCCCACAAGAATTGCCACAACATCTGCAAAGATGAAGATGGAGAAGGAAAGTGACCAAGCTCAGCCTTGCTCACAAAAGAAAACTTATAGAAAGAAGAAAATGGTCTGTCTTATGTGTGGGAGTAACTCTCATCTTGCTAAGGATTGTGTTTACAATCCAAAGACTACTCTCCACATAACCAAGAAAGAAAATTCTAAGAGTTTGAATAAGAAGAAGCAAGCTTCGGAAGGGAAATCTGTTTCCTTCGAAAGCTCCAAAATGAAGAAGAAGACAAGTGGAAACTTGCCTTTGGAAGAAAATTTAGTCTCGGAAGAAAGGAATACTTCCAAAGCACTGAAGCCTGCTGCACTGAAAGCAAGATCTTCCAAAGGTCCAGTCATCAAAACTTCCAAAGTCATCAAAACTTCCGAAGTATTGAAGGTCAAGTCTAAGCTTCCAAAGGTGGTGTGGAAGTCAAAGAAAGACCAAGTGGCTGAAAGTTCTTCATCAACATCAACAAATGATCCTTCTAGCATGACTATAGCATCAATTACTGTTGCATTGTCTTCAACTTCTTTTGATGAACCCAAGACCAATGAGGCTTGGGTTTCCAAATGTAACTAACCATCTCTTTTGTGCAGGAACAACTCAAGACAAACAAAAATGTATGGATTATTGACAGTGGCTGTTCCAGGTACATGACAGGCAATAGGTCACTACTCTAAAGTTTCAAAGAATTGATGGAGGACCAGTTGCTTTTGGAGGAGATGCAGGAGGTTATATTACAGGAAGGAGCAAGGTCACAAATAGTAAGCTCAACATTGAGAAGGTAAACTTTGTCAAGGAGCTTGGGTACAATCTTCTGAGTGTATCCTAATTTTATGATCAGAGTCATAACATGCTCTTCACTGAGCAGGAGTGCATTGTTCTCAGGCCCGGGTTGGTCATTCCTCATGAGCGCATCCTGCTCAGAGCCCCTAAGAAAGGGAACATGTACAAGATGGATTTACAAGAAACATCTCCCTCAAGAGAAGTTTCATGCTTTCTATCTAAAGCAAATAATGACGAGTCTTTCCTCTGGCATAAAAGAATATGCCATGTGAACTTTAAAAATATGAATAAATTAATTAAAAATGACTTGGTAACTAGAATACCAAAGAAAGAGTTTACAAGTGATGACCACTGTGTTGCATGCCTGAAGGGGAAGCAACTCAAGGTATCTCACAAGCCAAAGGAAATAAATTCCATCATTAATCCCCTACACTTATTACATATGGATCTCTTTGGCCCTACTAGTGTAATGAGTCTAGGAAGGACCTCTTATTGTTTGGTGATCACAGATGACTTTATAAGATTCACTTGGGTCTTCATTCTTAGAACTAAGGATGAGACCTCTAAGATTTTGAAGAATTTCATCTTGAAGATTAAGAATCAATGTGATCACAAGGTCAAAATCCATAGGATGTGATCAAGGAACTGAATGCAAGAATAAAACCTTGATACATTTTGTGATGAAAAATGTATTACAAGACAATATAGTGCTCCAAGGACTCCTCAGTAAAATGGTGTTGCTGAGAGGAGAAACAGGACACTGATTGAAGCTACAAGAACTATGTTGTCTCACTCTAAACTGCCCATCACCTTCTGGGCAGAGGCAGTGAACACTGCTTGCTATGTTCAAAACAGAGTTTTAGTGGTTAAGACACATGGTAAGACTCATTATGAACTTTGGCACAAGAGAAAACTTTTCATTGGTTTTCTCAGGTCATTTGGATGTCCTTGCACCATCTTGAATACGAAAGATCAAATTGCCAAGTTTGCTGAGAAATCAGATGATGGACACTTCATTGGATACTCTTCTCAAGATAAGGCTTATAGAGTATACAATCTCAGAACTAGAGTAGTTGAGGAGTCAGCCAATGTGACCTTCAATGAGCACATTCCCAGTGTGAAAGGTTCTGGTCTAGATTGGCTATTTAATCTTGATTTAGTTACCAACTGTTTTAACAAATCTTGTGAGAATGTTTCAGGGTCCACAGATATACTATCTATAGGTGATCTTGACCCAAGATTTGAGCTAAGAAGACCTTCAAGCTACACATCTTCAGCTCTAGTGGTAACCAATCCTGCAAATAAAGCTTCTACCAGCACATCAAGAACAAATCCTGCTGATACTTCTGGGGTGCCTTCAAATTCTAGCTTAGAGGCACAAAACTCAGATGAAGGAGCTTCAAATGTTGGTGAAAATGGTGGTGGTGAAAGTGATTAGGAATTTCTTAATGCTGATAACCACTCTATTGAAGACAACATCAATGATGTCACACACTCATTGGATCAAGTCAATCTTGATAAGTGTGCTGATGTGGAGGACGAATCTTCCTTGCCAGATCAAAATTTCTCAAATTTAGATGTCTAAGCAACTTGCTGTGATCCCTCAGCTAAGGATGTACAAGTCTCATCCTACCACAAACATCATTGGAGATGTTGATTCAGGGGTGAGAACAAGAGGACAAACCCATGATGCAAATATTTGTCTTTACTCTTGTTTCTTATCCCAGATAGAGCCAAAAAAAATTGATGAGGCTCTAAAGGATGTAAGTTGGGTTGAAGCTATGCAAAAGGAGCTGCTTCAATTCAAAAGGCAAAAGGTTTGGAACCTATGTCCTCTTCCTCAAGGGAAGACTACCATAGGAACCAAATAGGTGTTCAGGAATAAGAAGGATGATAGAGGGCTTGTCATCAAGAACAATGCAAAACTAGTTGTTCAAGGGTATACTCAAGAAGAAGGAATTGACTACATAGATGTTTTTGCTCCTGTAGCAAGACTTGAAGCTGTTAGGATATTCCTAGCTTTTGCTGCATCCAAGAACTTTAAGGTCTACCAACTTGATGTCAAGTGTGCTTTTCTCTATGGGGTGATTGATAAAGTGGTGTATATCAGACAACCACCTGGGTTTGGAGATCCTGATCATCCTGATTATGTCTGCAGGCTTGATAAAGCTTTTTATGGGCTGCACCAAGCACCAAGGAAGTGGTATGAGACTCTATCTCAGTATCTCTGTCAGCATGGCTACAAAAGGGGTACTATTGATGGAACTCTCTTCATCAAAGGAACAAGAAATGACATAATGCTAGGTCAAGTATATGTAGATGATATTATCTTTGGGTCAACTAATCCAAAGCTCTGTAAAGACTTTGAGAAGATGATGAAGAACAGGTTTGAAATGAGTGCCATGGGAGAACTCAATTTCTTTCTAGGATTTCAAGTGAAGCAAGTTGACAATGGCATCTTTATAAGTCAGTCAGAGTATGTACAAGACATACTTAAAAGGTTCAACATGACTGATTGTAAGGTTGCTAAGACACCCATAGCCAGAAATCACTCCATTGACCCTGATCTTGAAGGGGAGTGTGTTGATGAACATCTCTGCAGGGCAATGATTGGGTCTCTTATGTACCTCACAGCTAGATGACCAAATATCATGTTTGCTACATGCATTTGTGCGAGATATCAAGCCAACCCCAAGATGTCACACCTGGTCACTATCAAAAGAATTTTAAGATATCTCAAAGGTGTTCCATCACTTGGCCTTTGGTATCCAAAGAATTCTGACTTTAATCTGTATGCTTATACAGATAGTGACTATGGTGGTTGCAATATGGCTGTAAAGTCTACATGAGGGGGATGTCAATTTCTTGGTGCAAGAGTAGTCTCTTGGCAATATAAGAAACAATCATGTGTGTCTACATCAATTGTTGAGGCTGAATACATTGCTGCCGCAAGCTGCTGTGGTCAAGTGCTTTGGATTCAAAATCAGATGTTGGACTATGGATTCAACTTCAAGGAGACTCCCATCCACATAGACAACAACAGTGCTATCTCAATCACAGAAAATCCTATGCAGCACTCAATGACAAAGCATATCAATATTAGTTATCATTTGATTAGAGATAACATTGAAAAGGGATGAATCAAACTAGTCAAAGTTAACACAAATGAACAATATGCTGATCTGTTCACCAAAGCTTTTGATGAGCAGAGATTTAAATGTCTTGTCTCAGCTATTAGGATGATTAATTTTGAATAGCTTTTCTTAAAACTTAATCATATTATTTCTAAAACCTGTGTGTTCTAAGTTGTCTATTTTATCACCTTCATAAGCCCTTGTTTTCTTTGGAAGAAACTTTTTTCAAAAGACTTTTCTTAGATTTTTGAAAATTTTGATCTCTTCTCTTTTTCGAAGATTTAAAATTACCTTCGGAAGAAATTTATGTCTTAGTAAACAAATAACTTATTCAGTAATTTTACCTTCGGAAGAAATTTCTTAAATATCTTCCAAAGCTTAAAATCAACTTAAGTACTTTTATGTTTTAAAAGAACAAGTTTCTTCCGAAAGCAATTTACCTTCGGAAGTTTTTATTCTCTTCAGAATAAAACTCTGAGTGTTAATTCTTTTCCGAAGAAAAATTCTCAAAAACCTTTGAAATATCTTCCGAAGCCAATTTGCCTTCGGAAGCATTTCATTCAGAACTTCTGAAGCAAATAACTTTCGGAAGATTTCTCGACTTCCAAGAAAAACTACTTTTTGGGCAAAAGTAAACTACTTTTCCGAGGTGGGACCGACATTCGGATGTCAAAGTTTATCCTCTTTCATTAACTTTGTCTCAAATCCTTTTCACATAAATACCCAACGGTTCCCCCTCTTTCACTATCTCCTTCAATTACACTATTCCTTAAACCTAAATTCTCTCAAACCGCCTTTGTTCTTCATCTTCCTTCACCCTTAAGCTTCTTAATATGGCCAACCTAAACCGCAGAAACAACCCAGATTTCTCCATGCAACTTCACAGGCAACAGAACCAGGTTGCTCTGTTGAGCCCTGAGAAAGATGAAAGTTTCTCAGAGGTTTGCCGTTTCCTGGCTCTATCCAACTACTTCACCTCCCTAACCATTGATCCTACTCTCTATGAGGATCATCTGCTTGAATTCTGGAAGACCTGCCAAGAGGTCATTATGGATGGGGAGAAGGCACTATCTGCCACAGTGCAGGGGAGGACAATCTTCATCACTCCGGGCATCATCAACACTCACTTACAGCTGGATGATGAAGAAGGTGAGTTGTCCTTCCCAAAGGAAGCTGTAAATCATTCCTTTGAGCAGATGGACTATGAGGGAGATTTCTCTGTAAAGACCTTCAGGAAAGGGAAGGTCTCATCCCAGTAGAAATACCTGCTTCATGTGGTTATCCATAGCTTGTCAAACAAGCATGGAGGGTGGGACCAAATTCCTGAGGATCTCTCAATCATAGTGCATGGAATGGTTCAAGGGGTCAAGTTCAGGTACTCTCAGTTTGTTTATACAAATTTGCTTGCTAACTTGGACTCCTTAGAGTATTATATGTTTCCTAGATATGTTCAACACATTCTCAACTGTGAACTGGGCTCACAGTTGAGGGAAACATATAATATTCTTAAATTGGGACAGATGAAGCCCGACATCTTTAAAATTATGAAGAAGCCAATTGTAGGCTTCTCAGGGGTAGAAACAACCCTTATCCTAAAAATGTTAGAGCTCGTTGCTCAAGGTGATAACCTAGCAACACAAGCTAGTATTGAACCCACACCTTCTACCTCCCAACCACCAAAAAGACCATAAATTACCCCTACCTACCAAAGAAAATCCAAACGAACCCCTGCTCAAGCTATTGAGTTTATGCAGGCCCCCATACACTCACCCATACAGGAGGAAGTGGACACTAGAGCTCCCACTTCCCCTGAGGAGCAAACCACTCCCATCTCTTCAAAAATCAGTGGTGAGGTTCCTCATGCTCACCCTGATGAGCTCACAAGCCCAACTGCCTTAAGACTTCACTCTGAGTCTCAACACTCAAGTGAACAACCTTCAGGGGACAGTTACCATCCCCAACCTTTAGACTTAAATCAACCCATTCCCAACCTCTCATTCTATACTGACGAGGACTTAGGTTTCAGTGAGTACCATGAGTCTCTCTACTCTTCCCCTACTCAAAGAGAGATGAGTACTCCTAAGTCTCCTTTGTCTAGCCCACATCAGTCACCTATCACTGAGGTGGATCTCCCTGAACCTGTTCAGGAAGTCCATATGGAAGAGGCTCTCACTTCTGCAAGTGATTACATCATTAAAACCTAAACCATGGCAACTCAGCCTATTGACACTTCAACTGAGGCTGCTAATATGCAAAGGAAATCTAGCAGCCAAGAACCTAAAGCTGGTGGTGAGAGAGAGGACTTTGGTCCAATCATCTCATCCCCCAATGATTCTTCTGATGAAGATGAGGGGAATTTGAGACTAAAGGTGCAAAAACTATCAAAAACATGCTCCTATTTATTCTCTAAGGTTAGTCACCTTGAATCTCAGGTGACTACACTACACAACAGGGTCAATGATCAGCAACTTGAGATATCTTATCTCAGGGAAACCAGCTGGGAGACCTTTAAGGAGAGCTCAACCAGAAACACAAAAACCTGTGAATGTGATTGACCTAACTCCTAGCTCACCTATGCAAGAGGGTGATGCTACCAAAAAGGGGGAGAAAGTCATACAGTCATAGAACCTGGGAGTTCTTCAGGGAGTGTGGACATTGAGGACTCACCATCCTCACTTGCAATTATGCATACTCAACTCTCTCAAGTTCACATTGATGTGGACACTATAGACTCTGTCATTAGGAGTCTCTTTGAGGAAGGCATTCCAAGGGCTATATCATCCCCACCTCAAAGAACATCAAACTAGATTATTAGGTGGATGTATGATGCTGATAGAAGAGCCCTCATTCTTCAAAGAGTTCAAGGACAAAAAGAGGTGTTCAATTTTCAGACCTTGAACTACTATGAAGGTCTTGACCTGGTCAACATGCCACTTGTCAACCCAAGTCAATCTAGACAAGCTGACAGGTTAGCACAAAGGATTCAAGACATAATTACTGAAGAGTTCATTCTAAGAAGGTGACAAAGGCACTTAGGTAATGTCGTTGGTCAACTGAATGTTAAGGCAGACCCCGAGATTAGCTTCAAAGGGAAAACCTTCGCTGAAGGCCCAGTGATAGAGCCTGAGAGCCCTGTCACACCACCAACTACTTCAGAAATTCATTCCCTCAGTGAAACACCTGCAGGTGAAGGTGTCTCACAATCTCTCTCTGGCCAGAGCTTGGATGCTACACCAAGAAATGAAGGCCAAAGCTCTCTCCACCCTGTGTCACAAAGGTCTGTGGGTGACAAAGCGAAAAGGATTCTAACTCCTGAGGAAATTGAGGAGGAGGAGAGAAAGAGAAAGAGGAAGCTAAGGGGAGAAAGTTCCTCTGAGTCTTCAGGCTTTATGCAAGTTGCAATCAGGGCTGCCCCCAGACCAAACACTCAAAATGATGAGTTGAGGGCAGTCAGGATTACTTGTCTACAGACCAGGAACTATGACATAGTTGAGATTATATCTCTCCCCTTAGAGGAACTAAATGAACTGGCTGACATAGAAGTGTCAAGAGAGATGAAGGAAGCAGAGGATGCAAGACTATTTCTCCAATTCAAAGAGGAGAAGAGACATAAAAGATTATACAAGCATGTTCTTACTCTCTCCCCAGTTCAAGAAAGCCCTGTGCAAGAGGCTATGGCAGCTACACAAGAACCTCAGGTAGACAAGGAAACAGATAGGCAAAGCATGATCAACTACCTGAGTCCCATAGGTCTACCAGGCATCTGCACTTCTTCCCTTGTCCTTTGAGTACATTGAGTTTGAGTATCTCAAATAGCTTGAACTTCAAGTGCTCAAAGAACAAAAGGCAATAAAGAGAAAGATGAGGGAAGAGGCTGCAAAGTCAAGAGCCATCATCCAAAAGAGTATGAAGAAGTCTGCTGATAGACAAAGGATGATGAGATTCTTGAAGCTGTATGGATTCTTCGGAAGGAGACTTGGACCTATGTCACTATCCACAATGGATGAGCATATCAGGGTAATCAAGCAGAAGATCAAGAGTGGAGAGCTAATTGACTTACACTTCCCTCCAAGTCAAGCCCCACCTGAAGTGGAGGTTAAGGTTGAAAAATTTGAGACAACACAACCTGGACCTCCTGCTAAGCCTCAGAAAGCTTCATCTTCTGATCCACAGCAGGGTCAAACTCCCTCTCCTTCTGAACCTGTGAGGGAGGAACACCCAACTGAGCAAGACAAGATTGATCAACAAGGTGCTGCAGACCAGTCTTCTCAGTTAAAGTCTTCAAAGAGGAAGAAGAGGATGGCTTCCAAACCACAGTCAAATAAGAAGAAGAAACCTAAATCATCCACCTCTACACCTCAGGCTGAGTTAGATCAACCGAGGAAGTGCATGAAGAGGCAGCCCAATCAACTCCAATTCAAGTGGCTCCTCTAGCAGCTGAGAGACCCATCTTATCCTGGACCTTTACAACTAATCTAGAGAGATGGCATGTGATCAGAGATCAAGGTGGTGAAAATTTCTACACATAGCAAGACTTATTCAACCTATGCATGATCTCTTTGAGATGAGAAGATATTATGAGAGTCTGAGTGATCCTGACCATCTAATGAGGAAGGGCATGGTCATCATCATTATGAGGACTGTCAACAGCTGAAGATCTTTAAATGTTTTAGTAGCATCAGCCTAGGGGGAGTTTGTAAGGATTCCTATAAGTCTGATGCAGCCAAAACATCCAAAGTCTCTCTGCATGCATGCACTAAAGAACAGAAGTAGAAATGCTTCGGAAGTTTTACACCATGCTGTTGGATCTAGAAAGGCTGGTGCAACCAAAACCAAATCACTTAGAATATTTTGGTACAGCAAATAAACAACTTCTGAAGCTAAGTGTGGAACTTCCGAAGGAAAAAGGAGCTCTTTCGAAGACAAAGTGTAAAACTAACTTCCGAATGAAATCTCCAACTTCCGAAGACAAAGAACTTACTTCCGAAGGACAAGACTTAGAATGATAGATCAGAAGTCAACTTCCGAAGTATAGAAGTCCTCAAGCCTCGGAAGTATAGAAGCCTCTTCGAAGTATAAGTGGCTTCGGAAGAACTTGTTCTTCTGAAGCCAACTTACCTTCGAAAGACACTACTATTATCCAGTGGACATAAGTATGGTCTCCCTGACACTCCGCTACAGACCTCTGATATACTACATGGCGTTTTCTCAAAAGCCATGTAGTTGACCATACTTTATTCCACTTTTTACCTTTATAAGTTAGTACAGTTGCCATCTTTAGTTGGTGACAAAAGGTAAGTCATGGACATGTCATGACTACCAAATCTTAGATAATGCTTTATCTAAGATACCTTAACTTTAGCATGGTAGTATATGCTTTAGTCTTAGGTTTCCAGCTGGTATCAAAGTATATTTGGCTGTAGGATCTAGTATATATAGTTTCTCATTGTAACTCATGTTTCATGCTTGTAAGAGTCTTGTAATACTTTGAGTTAAGAAGTAATATATACAAGTGCCTTGAAAATTATTTCTGTGTGTTCTTTGCTACTTATTATATTATTATCAACTCTTATAAAAGACTCTACTTCATCTGATATGAGTGTTCTATAAGTGAATTTGAGAGAAATCCAAGTGTTTAAGTGACAAACCCGATCCTGCAATTGGTATCAGAGCTTTTTAGGCTCTTGATTGTGAGATCTTACCATCCTAATCAACCTGTTTTTCACTCCTCCTTATACCTCACTCAAAATAGCCCTCAAAAAATCTGAAGTAGAGATGAGGATGATAACCAAAGCTCCCATCATCACCCCTGAAAACTTCAGGTCATGGAGCAGACGAATGGAAGGCTTCATCAGGTATCAAGACAGCTAGATGTGGCAATCCATTGTCAATGGCCCGTATAAGCCAAACGTAGCTGGTGGAAACGATGCCATGATTGAGAAAGCTATTGAAGATTATTCTGATGTGGACCGGAAGAAGCTAGACATTGATAGCAATGCTATGACTGTTCTCATGACTGCAATTCCAAACTCCATCATGGTGGGGTTTGAGCATTGCAAGTCTGCCAAAGAACTGTTTGATGCGCTTGCTCAAATGTATTCAAGCTCAAATGACTCCAAGAAGGACTCACTGAAGCAGCAATTTGAGAACTTCACCTACGTTGCTGGAAAGACACTTAGCCAGCAATACTTCAGGTACATGGATCTCATTTCTTCGCTTCAGTCTGTGGGAATTGCTCATGAACTTAGAGACCTTACAAGAAAGTTCATGAGTGCATTACCCAATGAGTGGACATTCTACTGTGTCTCTATCAAGAGAACAGAGAACCTGAATACACTCACCATGACCGAACTCTATGGCATCCTTGACGGATACCGTTTGGAAATGGAGAGTAAGAGAGGTCATCAGACAAGCAGACCCTTGAGTCTTCCTGCTAGCAACACTTTAATGGTTGCTGAAGGCTCGGGAACCTCCTAGCCTCAACAATACCTGACTTACACCCAGCAGCCATCTTGTTCTTCTGGGCCATACATCACATTTCCTGAGACTCCAAGGTCTTAACAAGCTCAGCATAGCTCCTTTCAGGACAGCTGTGCTTTTGTCTCAAGAAGTGGATACTCAAATGATTATCAATACTGCTTTGATGATCTAGAGTGCTTCAGCCCGGATGACGTGGAATACGTTGACATAGTCCAACAAATGGCTCTACTAACCTACAGAGCAAAGAAGTTCTTTAAGAGAACTAGAAGGCAATTTCCCCAGAACCCAATCAACAGCAAATTTGGGTTTGACAAAACTAAGGCCAAATGTTACAACTGTAACCAACTTGGTCATTTTGCAAGGGAATGCAAGGCTCCCAAGTCTAATCCGGGAACCCCACAGGCGTCCACACATCCCTCTACACCAAAGCCCACCGGAAAGTCAACAGAAACAACTGCAATGGCTCAAGAAGTTGACTGGAGCTTCATGGTACAGGATGTGACTCCTGCTCAAGCACTCATGGCTGGAACAGATGAAAATAAGGTATATGAATATCTCTGTACTCCTGCCTGTATTGCTAAGGTTAAATTGTATCAGGACTACAATATGGAGATTAAATCCGATATTGAGTCTTTAAATATTTTAAAATCTGATTTTAAAAGGGCTGAATCTGACTATCAAAGAAAAATTAAGGAGTTAGAGAAAACTGTGTCCCTATTAAAGCACGAACGCACAAACTATAAGATTCAACTAAAGGATTTAATATCCAAATTGACTAAGGCTCAAGCCCAGCTTGTCACAGCTGAGGCTCAAGCCAGGAAGTATGCTATTTCCGAGCAAAACTTCCAGGCCATTCTTGCATCATCCTCTCACTCAAAACTTTGTTACCAAAACAAAGGTGGGTTGGGAACTAATGAAATTGCTCCACCACACTCCTATGAGTCTATAAGACAACCAAGGTGTGGTACTAAAGAGCAAGAGGTTCCATCTGCTGACCCACCTTCTTATAAGTCAAAGAATGATGCAACCATGGAGACCATCACAGGGAAGAACCAGGTAATTATACACTCCCCTACCAATGATGATCAAACCCTAACCACCAAAGCCAGAAGAAGCAGAGCTAAGGCAGCCAGAAAAACTGCCAAGAAAGTGGCTGAGTCTAAGCTGAAGATAGACCCAAAGCAAAAGGATGTATTCATCTCAGCTGGATTCCAGGTGGTTGGAAACTCTGATTCAGGAAAGGAGTGTAGTACCAGCACTCCTGTCCTACCAAAGGATCAGAAGTTAAAGGGAAAGGTTGCTGATAAAGAGAAAAGGAACAAGAAACAACAATCCTCAACTTCCTAAAAGATTAACATTGCATGCACAATATGTGGTCTGCAAAACCACATGGCCAAAGATTGTTACTACAATCCTGCTAGCACACATTATGCAAGTAATGTTAAAAGGAAGGAGTCAGGGAAGGTTTCTCATTTGGACCATATCAAACGGTTCAAGTGATAAAAAAGGGAAAGCTTGTTTCCGAAGCAAGGTTGCTTTCGGAAGAAGGTCCTTCTTCTGAAAGGAAAAAGGCTTCGGAAGCTAAAGCTATGAAGACTCAAAAGAATAAAAGAGTCCCCTTGAAACCATCCCAGAAGAAGACTACTTTTGAAGAAAAGGTGGTGAAGGCTTATTCCGAAAAGAAAGAAGCTTCGGAAGAATGCCAAGCTGCAAAAGCTTCAACAAGCTCATCCTCCATGATCAACCAAGGGATGGAATGGAAGATCAAGGAAGATGTTGTAGCCCAAACCTCTTCTTCAAAGACATCCATTAAACCCCCATGCATAAATTTTGGTTCAATTATGTCACTATCATTGGAAGAACCCAAGACCAACAAGGGTTGGGTTTCCAATCAAAACTAATCATCTCATCTTATGTGCAGGGACATCCATATGACAAGAATAACAATGTTTGGATTGTGGATAGTGGATGCTCCAGGCACATGACAGGGAACAGATCTCTCCTTCAACAATTTCAACATTATGATGGAGGTTCTGTCCAGTTTGGAGGTGAGGCCGGAGGATATATTTCTGGTAGAGGAAGTATATCCAATGGAAAATTAAAGGTTGACAAAGTTAACTTTGTCAAACAGCTTGAACACAACCTGTTAAGTGTTTCTCAGTTCTATGATCAAAAGCATCAAATGCTCTTCACAGAACATGAGTGCATAATCCTCAAACCCGGGATGACAATTCCTCAGGAATTGGTGCTTCTTAGATCTCCCAGGAAAGGGGATATGTATAAGCTAGATATGAACAATGCTTCCCCAATAGAAGTATCATGCTTTCTTTCCAAAGCTGATGGTGATGAGTCAACACTATGGCATAAACGAATGTGTCATGTAAATTTTAAGACATTGAATAAATTGGCTAAAAATAACTTGGTACATGGTTTGCCTAAAAAGGAATTTTTCTGCAAAGATAACTATGTTGCGTGCCTGAAAGGGAAGCAACACAAGGCATCTCATAAATCCAAAGTTATTAACTCTATCACCACTCCATTACACTTATTGCACATGGATCTATTTGGTCCTACAAGTATAATGAGCATTGGAAGGAAATCATATTGCCTTGTGATTGTTGATGATTTTACTAGATTTACATGGGTATTCTTTTTAAGAACCAAAGATGAAACAACTGAAACTTTGAAATCTTTTATTCTTAAAATAGAAAATCAAATTAATCACAAGGTTAAAATAATTAGAAGTGATCAAGGGACTGAGTTTAATAACCACGTTCTTGACTCATTCTGTAACTCAATTGCCAGACAATATAGTGCTTCTAGAACTCCTCAACAAAATAGTGTTGCTGAGAGGAGGAACAGGACACTTATTGAGGCTGCTCGGACTATGTTAGCTAATTCAAAGCTACCTCTAACATTCTGCGCAGAGGCAGTCAGCACTGCATGCTATGTGCAGAACAGGGTCCTTGTAGTAAAGCCACATGGAAAAACCCCTTATGAGCTATGGAACAAGAGGCCACCGTTCATCGGCTTTCTAAGGTCCTTTGACAGCAGGTGTACCATACTTAACACAAAAGACAATTTGGCAAAATTTGCTGAAAAGTTGGATGATGCCATCTTTGTTGGATATTCCTCTAACTCTAAAGCTTATAGAGTTTATAACATTAAAAATCAACAATTTGAGGAATCTTTCAACATTGTAGTTAATGAGCACACTCCTTGTGTTAGGGGAAATGGTCCTGATCATATATTTGATTTAGAATTGTTTCCAAACTATTCTAAACCATCTTGTGAGAATGCTTCAGCTAGAACAGGTGCTCAAAGTGACTCTGATGATGATCAACTGTTTGAGCTTCCCAGACCTATTCCAAGTTCTCCAAGAGCTGCAGCAAATCAAGTTCCCACCATTGGCAGATCTGATAGTATAACCATCTCATGAAATAGTGGAGCTTCGACAAGCGGTTCACCTGTTGACTCTCAAACCTCTTCAGGTGACCCTGCACAACACCAAGCTGATGAAAGCAACATCTTGAAGGAACAGACAATTGTTGATGCTGCTTTACAGCAAACAAATGATGATATTTCTTTTTCATTCAATCAGTCCTCATTGAATGTGTTTGAAACAACAGTTGGACCAAGTGTTCAAGCTCCTGAGCAAAATATGTCCAATTTGGATTTATCTTTGCAACTGGAGGTAATTCCTAGACTTACGATTCACAACACTCATCCAGCTGAGAACATCATAGGGGAAGTCTCTGAAGGCGTGAGAACAAGAGGACAAACTCATAATGGGAATGTCTGCTTGTACTCATGCTTTTTATCCCAAATGGAACCAAAGAAGGTGGAAGATGCCTTGAAAGATAGTAGCTGGGTTGAACCAATGCAAGAGGAGCTGCTTCAATTCAAAAGACAAAAGGTTTGGAACCTATGTCCGCTACCATCTGGTCAAGTACCTATAGGCACTAAATGGGTTTTCAAAAACAAGAGAGATGATAAAGGCTTGATTATCAAGAACAAGGCAAGACTGGTGGTTCAAGGATACACTCAAGAGGAGGGAATCGATTATACTGATGTCTTTGCACCTGTTGCAATACTTGAGACAATTAGGATCTTCCTTGCTTATGCTGCATCCAAAAATTTCACTGTCTACCAGCTTGATGTCAAATGTGCCTTTCTATATGGGGATATAGATAGGGAAGTCTATGTATGCCAACCTCCGGGATTTGAAGATCCTTAGCATCCCAACTATGTGTGCAAATTGGATAAAGCTCTATATGGGCTACACCAAGCACCTTGGCTGTGGTATGAGACATTGTCTCAGTTTCTCCCGAAGAATGGTTACACTAGAGGTACCATTGATAAGACTCTTTTCATAAGAAAGTCTGGGAAAGACATCTTGCTCGTTCAAGTCTATGTTGATGACATCATATTTGGTTCCTCAAAATGACCAAATGTGTAAAGACTTTGAGAGCATCATGAAGAAGAAGTTTGAGATGAGTTCCATGGGAAAAATGGACTTTTTCTTGGAATTCAGGTGAAGCAAATGAAGGAAGGGTTTTTTATCAGTCAATCTAAGTATGTCAATGACATCTTAGAAAGATTTGATATGAAAGATTGTAAAGTAGCAAAAACACCTATACCCAGAAACCATAATCTCTGCCCTGACTCTGAGGGGGAGGATACTGATCAACATCAGTATAGAGCGATTATTGGTTCTCTGATGTATCTCACAGCAAGTAGACCCGATATCATGTTTGCAACTTGTATTTGTGCAAGATATTAGGCTGCTGCAAAGGTGTCTCACCTAGTTGCTGCCAAGAGAATCCTTAGATACCTTAAAGGAGCACCTAAACTAGGTCTCTGGTATCCAAGAAATAGTGATTTCAATCTCTATGGTTACTCTGACAGTGATCATGGTGGCTGCAATATCAACAAGAAATCAACATCTGGTGGATGTCAATTTCTTGGTGGAAGGATCATCTCATGGCAATGCAAGAAGCAATCCTATGTCTCTACATCAACTGCTAAAGCTGAATACATTGCTGCTGCTAGTTGCTGTGCTCAGCTGCTGTGGATTCAAAACCAGATGATAGACTACGGATTCAACTTCATGAGCACTCCTATCCACATTGACAACAACAGTGGTATCTCCATTACTGAAAATCCAGTGAAGCACTCTAAAACTAAACACATCGATATCAGGTATCATATCATTAGAGATATTCATGAGAAAAATCTTATCAAGCTAATCAAAGTTGATTCAAATGAACAATATGCTGACTTGTTCACCAAAGCCTTTGATGAACAAAGATTTAAATATCTCATTACAGCTATTGGGATGATAAACCTTGATTAGTCTATCTCAATTGAAACCTTTTTAATGTGTAAAGTTTTATGTCAAAACAATCTAAGCCCTGTTACAAAAGGTCTTTCTCTAAAATTTTTATCTAAGTATGAATTCTTCCGAAGAGGAATTCACTCTTGGAAGATATTTTTCATATCTTCCGAAGCAAATTCCTCCCAGGATAATTTTCTTCTCGGAAGAGTTGTTAAGTCTCGGAAGAAGCGATTGATTTCATATCAGATCTACTTCCGAAGCTTGTAACACTCTCCATTCGGAAAGCAACATATACTCTCGGAAGTAAAAACTTTACCTTCAGAAGTAAATTTGCCTTTGGAAGAACATTACCTTCGGAAATACTTTATACTCGAAAGAAAGATTTTACTGAGTAACGGAAATCTTTTGGGCCCCACTCTGTAAAAAGTAAAGATTTTGTTAATGATGTCAGATTATTTAAATGGACTAACCTTACCGCCCATGTCACATCATCCACTGAAACCTCCCATCATCTTATCCAAACCTCCTTTAAACTGCCATTCCACCTGTTTAAATACCTCCGGCAAATCACTTTCATCCTTTTTACCAAAATTACTGCCCTAAAAGCTTTCTTCCTCTTCAATTTACCCAATTCCGAACTATCTTCTTGTAACTTTCTTCAATGGCACTTAACCCTCAGCACAACCAAGTCGCACTCTTGACTCTTCAAGGGATGCCGACTTCTCAGATATCATCTCCTTTCTAACCCAATCTTCTTAATACACTGTCCTGACTGTTAACCCCATGGTTTACTCAAATCATATGTCTGAATTTTGGGCAAACGGTCAGATTGAAACCCTAAATGGGGTTCGTGTCATAAGGTCGAGCATCTGTGGCCAAGAGTTGGTCATTTTTGAACAAATCATCGGGGAGCATCTAGAGCTTCATGATGAGGGCGCTCCTACAGAATCCCCCAAAGCAGATCTGGACAACACTTATATCCAAATGGGATATGGTGGAGATGTTAGCAGGTCAACCGTCTACAAATTCAACTTCTCTTACAATTGAAAGTTCCTGCTGCATGTAGTTCTTCACTACTTGTCCAACAAATCTGGGGGATGGGATCAAATCCCATATGAACTTGGGTGCCTAGTTCATGGTTTGGTGAGAAGCCTCCGCTTCAACTACTCAAGATTTGTGCTGTCTAATCTCATGGGAAATCTTCAACGAGACACATTCTAAATGTATCCTAGGTTTCTCCAGCACATAATCAATTGTGAACTGGACCAGAGCAAGCTTGTCTGCGCAGCTGCTCTGACTGTTCCTCAAATGAGGCCGACCATCTTCAAAACTTTAAAGAGAGTGTCCACCAACTTCACCGGAAGAGATACTGCACTTCTTCCAGGTATGATTGAGCTAATGGCTCCTTGTGACATCCCTGTTAACCTCACAGGTGATGAACCCACACCAACAACTACCCTCACTTTGCCAAATCTAACTTCTTAACCCATTACCTTCACTTATCAAAGACGCCCCAAACGAACCCTTGTTCAATCTTCTCTGATTGAACAAGCTCCTCATGTTCTACCCAAAAAGGCTAGAGTGGAACAATGGGCTCCTACTCAGCCTGAGGTCCAACCATCCTTCACAATTAACCTCAATATGGGTCTTGAGTCTCCTCAGTGTCAGACCCATGAGCCCGAAACCCAAGCAGAAAACCCTCAGGGTGAGTCTTTATACTCCACTGAGCAGCCAAAAGGAACAGCCCCATCACAAGCTCAATGCCTTTAGACATTGATCAAAGTCCCGGGTCACTAGGTTTTACTTCCATATCCTTTACTGACCTATTAATCGGAGCTGATGAAGAGATTATGTCTCTTCTGGGCAATGAAGTTGATCCACAACACCCTCTCAAGGATCAACAGAGCCTAGAGAGATCTCTTATCTCTAGCCCCCATCAGCAAACCTTTACTGAGGTGAGTCCCACTGATGTGGAGGGGACTCATGTAGATTCAGCTGCCACTACTGAAGGAGCCTCAAGGGATCCTCTACACAGTAGTAACATTACTGAGACTGAATCTATGGAAACCATGCCCTTTGATGACTCTGAAAGAGACATCATTGAGCAAGGGAAACCAGGGCGCCAAGAAACCACATCTGGTGGTGAGGATGAACATACAAGGTATTTTACCTCATCTCCTCGTGATTCTTCAAAAGAAGATGAGGGAAGACTGCAACACACCATTGAAGACCTACTTTCTAAAGTCTCAAATATTGAATCTAAGGTTAGGACTTTAGAGGATAGGTCTGCCACTCAGCAACTTGAGATTGAAAATCTCAAGGCCAAACTAGCTGAGAAATAGATTGAGAGGTCTGTTAGGCACATACCAATTCAGGTCTCTTTGACTCTTCCTCTAGCTCATCAAGCTCTCAGGATGATGCTACCAAAAACGGGGAGAGTGTTCAGGGACAAAGCCAAAGACAAGAGGAGCCCCAAAGTCAAGCTCTCACTTCCCTAAGCTCAAAATATCCTATGCAACAAGCTTCAGTTTTTCCTGAGCCTCCTCCAGTTGTAATTCAAATGGATCAAAGGATGCTCCAAGATCTCAATACGTTCTTCAACAAGTTCCTGTTGGAATCTCTTATTGAACAGCCAAGTCCTGATCTGTCTGTGATCTACTTCGGAGCTCAAGAGCTTCAGAGGTTAAATGCACCTTCTACCACTATTGAGGAAGTTAATCAACCAAAGGTCCAAGTGGAACCTGAGATTAACTTCGAAGGGGAAACAAGGACTGATGGCCCAACAACTGAGATAGTTGGGACAGATAGTGCATTCTCACAGACTTTCGAAGCACAATTCAAAGCCTCGAAAGAAAATTTTCAATCTTCCGAAGCTGAGATTGCAGCTGCGGAAGGACTATTCTCCTTATCCGATGATCTAATAGGCACAGATGCAATCCTAGAACTTGCATCTGAGGTTAATAGGTAGGATTTTCTCACCCAACCCCTAGCTCAGACATCAGCATTAACTCTAGCTTCCATCTTTACTACTCAACCTGAACCTTCCATCCAAGAACCCCCAAAGTCTAGCACTTTCGAAGACATCAAAGGAAAGAGGAAGATGACTAAGGAAGAGCTTCAGGAGGAAGAAAGGTTAGAAAAACTCAAAAAAAAAGGTAGGCTTCCAACTGGAAAACTGCTAGCTGCCAGTAGCAAAGCAGCTGCAGCCAACCAGGAGGCAATTAACAATAGAAGAAGAGTAGAGATCATTGATAGACTTGTCAGTCTAGGAGCTGCGAATGAAGATGTACTCCTGCTACCATTAGAGGAGTTAGTTGAGCTGGTAAAGACAACTTTTCTGCAAAAACAGCAAAGAGAAGAGGCAGCAAGGTTGGCCTTAGAAGAAGAAAGGGAAAGGAAAGAAAGAGAAGCTGATCAGCAGCTCAGGAGGGAAAGGATAACTTTCCTAACCTCCAGAGGTTTCTCTCTAGAAGAATTATCTTCACACAACAATGATACGATCTTATGGCTCTTCAACAAAGAGCAAGATCAAATGGAGAAAGAGAGAAAGAAAGCTGCCAGGGAAAAGCTGATGCTAAAGAAGAAGAAGGAAGAGGAAGCAGGACTAGCAGCTGCCAAGAAGATAGGTGAGAAGGCCTGGATGAAGAGCTATCTCAGGGCTCATGGCTTCTCTGGCAGGCAGGTGGGTCCTATGTCTGAAAAGACCCTCCAGCGACATGTAAGTGACAAAAAGGCTGACATTTGCTCGGGGAAGAGGAAGGAGATGTATAGAAGGGGACAGGGGATGATCTTCAAATCAACTACTCAACCCCAACTTCAAACCCAACCACAACCTGAACCAACTCCCTTTCCGTTCCCCATCAAAACCGAACCAACCACTGAACCATACACCCCTGAACCTACACTATCACCCCTACCAACCTCTTCTACTCAACCACCTAAACTACCCATCCTCCAACCCAAAACACTAGCCAGAACCCAAACACCTCAACCTACCCAACAACCCATCAAACCATCCATTCAGCCTTCTAAACATCTCTCCTTAGAGGAGTTCAAGGCAATCAAGACAAAGCTCATCAATTGCACAACCCTGAGCGACATCTCCTGTGAGGAGGATTCAGTCAATTTGACTTATGTTGATGAATCCTCATGTTCCCTCACTAGAGATCAATTTCTTGATCTGCCCAGAGGAACATTGGACCAAGCTGCAAATCTCTTTGGCCTCAATTCAGACACTTTGAATGAGGAAGAAAAGAAGTTAAGGAGAAGGCTGGTGACTCTGCTGGATACCAAGAAAGGTGACTGGGTTCCAAGACAACCCTTGCACCTAGGAAGAAGATCATCCAGTGGAGGTTCGAAGACTCTTCTCACAACTTTGTTGTTGAAAGAGAGAATGGAGAGCTCAACAGGCTAAGTGCCTCATCTCTGCTACACTTAAGCAGATTTGATATTGCTGAGTTAGCAGAGAAGCCATTCTCAAACCCTTCAAACTCTGATGTAGCTGCTCATATCAGAAATCATCTAGGCAGTCTTCATATGGTCGAGCTAACTGCTAGGACCAAGGTTGAAGAAGAGTTGAAACTGAGAGAGGAGGAGAAAAGGAAGGGATTAACAACCAAAGTCAAAGCCTTTTTACAAATGGTTAAAGGTCCTGAACTTGAATGCATAGTTAGATGGGAGTGTGACTATAACTCCCGTCAACTAACTCTTTTCAAGGGGGCGCAACAGAGGGTACATGTCATTCAGAGTGATAGACTAGATCTCCTATCCACTAATGACTTGTACAAGCTTCTCAGCACCACTTCAGGGAAGAATAAAGAAACAGACAAATATCTTTTGTTCCTTGTGTTGAAAGTTTTGAGAAGTAGAAACAAGTGAGATTTTGGTAGCATCAGCATAGGGGGAGTTTGTTGGATCTAGAAAGGCTGGTGCAACCAAAACCAAATCATTTAGAATATTTTGGTACAACAAATAAAGAACTTCTGAAGCTAAGAGTGGAACTTCCGAAGGAAAAAGGAGCTCTTCCGAAGACAAAGTGTAAAACTAACTTTCGAAGGAAATCTCCAACTTCTGAAGACAAAGAACTTACTTCCGAAGAACAAGACTTAGAATGATAGATTAGAAGTCAACTTCCAAAGTATAGAAGTCCTCAAGCCTTGGAAGTATAGAAGCCTCTTTCGAAGTATAAGTGGCTTCGGAAGAACTTGTTCTTCCGAAGCCAACTTACCTTCGGAAGACACTACTATTATCCAGTGGACATAAGTATGGTCTCCCTGACACTCCGCTGCAGACCTCTGATATACTGCATGGCGTTTTCTCAAACGCCATGTAGTTGACCATACTTTATTCCACTGTTTACCTTTATAAGTTAGTACAGTTCCCATCTTTAGTTGGTGACAAAAGGTAACTCATGGACATGTCATGACTACCATATCTTAGATAATGCTTTATCTAAGATACCTTAACTTTAGCATTATAGTATATGCTTTAGTCTTAGGTTTCCAGCTGGTATCAAAGTATATCCGGCTGTAGGATCTAGTATATATAGTTTCTCATTGTAACTGATGTTTCATGCTTGTAAGAGTCTTGTAATACTTTGAGTTAAGAAGTAATATATACAAGTGCCTTGAAAATTATTTCTGTGTGTTCTTTGCTACTTATTATATTATTATCAACTTTTATAAAAGACTCTACTTCATCTGATTTGAGTGTTCTATAAAAGACTTTACTTCATCTGATTTGCTATCTTGTTCTGTCTCATTCTTACTTGTGTTCTTAGTATCTTTCAATAAAGTTAACCAGTTCCCTATTTGATCTGTTAAGTGTTCTAAGTAACTCTCATCATTGTATTGTTGTGTTGTAATTGCATACCCTTCAACGGTCCTGCAAAGGGTCACACTATGCAGCCTGCAGATAAGTTAACACTCAAAGGGGTTAATTTCTATCTAATTTCGCTGCTAATTTACTACAAGATCAGCAAATTCGCTGCTAGTTTCGCCAGCAGTTTCGCTGCCACCTTCACTGGCAGTTTTGCTATTAGTTTCGCTGCCAGTTTTGCCTAACTTTCGTTGGAAAACCATGTCTACGAAACTACCTGCGAAACTATAGTTTCACAGTAAGTCTTTATAGTATCGCTGGACGACTACATAATTTCGCTGGATGAACACCCAGTTTCGCAAAACGGGCTAAAATCACGAACCAACCCATTTTTAACCCAAAACTTCAATCACCAAAACCTTGGTTTATCATCCATGAAGCTATATGTAAGCTTTTTATATGTTTTCTTACAAAAAAACGTGAGTTTTGGACGATTTTCGCCACTTTCAAAAACCCCAAACCCTAGAATCTGGGATTAATCTAAAAGAACAATTAAATGATGTTTCTTACCTGGATTCTTGGTCTTTTCTTGTTTTTTGTATGTCCACAAACACCGATCTTTAATCCCTCGATCAACCGAGCCTTGAATCTTCACCTCCTTTCTACTTTCTCTCTCTACTCTCTCTCTCTCTCTAGAAGTTGAGTGCTTGAGTTACAAATGAGAGTGGCTCTAGCTGATCTATTAGCTCGGTTCATAAACCATTTCCCTCTTATTTTCATTAAATAATCCCGACTAAGCCCATTATTATTTAAGTTTCGTTCTCGAAACCTGTTATTCCTCGAATAGATGTGGGTAATGCTGTCTCACTCTTCTTCAGTCTCCCACGTAGACTCAAATTCCTTTCTATGCTTCCATTGTACTTGCACTAAGGGAACCAATCTATTCCTTGGCCTCTATTCTTCACGACCAATGATCGCCACTGGTTGCTCCACATAATTGAGTCGTTCATCCACTTCGATATCGTCCCGTGGCACCACCATATCCTCGTCGGCTAAGCACTTTCTGAGATGTGATACATGGAATGTCGGATGAATTCCACTTAACACATCAGGCAACTCCAACCTATAGGCAACCTCTCCAACTCGAGCAATGATTCGGAAAGGCCCTATGTACCTCGGGCTTAACTTCCCCCGCTTTCTAATTCGAATAATGCCCTTTGAAGGTGAGACTTTCAACATAACTTTATCACCCACCTTGAACTTATTCGGTCTACGTCTCTTGTCGGCATACGACTTCTGTCTATCTTTGGCCGCCTTCATAAAGGCCTTGATCTTTTCCAGCTTCTCAGTCGTAGCCTCAATCACCTCAATGCTCCTTAACTCTTTCTGACTAATGTCAACCAACAAACGATCGTTCTACATCTCCTACCGTATAGCATCTCATAAGGGGGCATACCAATGCTGGCATTAAAGATCATTCTACATCTCCCAACTTAATGACGCATGCTCGAAGCATATCTTCAAGCGTCTGAATAGTCCTTTTCGATTGACCATCCGTTTGGGGATGATAAGCTGTACTGATATGTAACCTCATCCCCATCGCATCATGAATCTCTTCCAAAACTTGGATGTTAACCAGGTGTCGCAGTCAGACACAATAGACACCGGTACACCATGGGGACTTACAATCTCCTTGACAAATAGATCCATGAGTCTCTCAGAGGAATACGTCTCTCGGATCGGTAGGAAGTGAGCACTCTTCGTCAAACGATCAATTATCACCCATATGGCATTATACCCTTTCGCGGTATATGGTAACTTCGTGATAAAGTCTATAGTGATGTGCTCCCACTTCCACTCGGGTATATCCAAAGGTCGGATTTTACCATATGGCTTTTGATGCTCCGCCTTCACTTGCAAGCAAGTAAGGCACTTACTCATATACTCCGCTACATCGCGCTTCATACCCGGCCACCAATAATCTTTCTTCATGTCTTGATACATCTTTGTAGCACCAGGATGAATGGAGTATCGAGTCTTATGAGATTCTTCCATGATCGTTTCACGTATATCTCCATAGCGAGGAATCCACATTCGTCCGAATCGGGTTCTAACACCGAGAGTGTTTTCACCCAACTCTGCAACTAGTCCTCTCATCCTTTCAGAGTTGAGACGACCCTCTTTCAATGCCTCATCTTGAAACTCCTTGACCTGTGTCATCACATCCGAGGTCATAGTCAATTGATAAGCCTTCACTCGTATCGGCTCGGGTCTCTCCTTCCGGCTAAGGGCACCTGCCACCACGTTGGTTTTGCCAGGATGGTAATGGATCTTGCAATCATAATCCTTTATAAGCTCCAACCATCGCCTCTGCTTCATGTTAATATCCTTCTGCTCGAAGAAATACTTCAATCTCCTGTGGTCAGTGAAGATAGTGCACTTCCTCCCATATAGGTTGTGCCTCCAAATCTTTAATGCAAAGACCACAACCGCTAGCTCCAAGTCATGAGTAGGATAATTAACTTCATGAACCTTAAACTGTCGGGATGCGTAGGCTATAACCTTTTCTTGCAGCATCAACACACAACCCAACCCCGAGTAAGAAGCATCCGAATAGACAAAGTCCTCTCTCCCTTCGGGTAGTGACAAGACTGGGGCTTGCGTCAACCTCGCATTTAGCTCCTCAAAAGCCTTCTCCTGATCTTGACCCAACACAAATTCCACATCCTTGCGGGTCAACTTAGTCAATGGAACAACTATCTTGGAGAAGTCTTGAATGAATCTCCTATAATACCCCGCCAATCCCAAGACACTACGAATCTTGGATGGTGTCTTTGGAGACTTCCATTGCATTACCGCCTCCACTTTAGCCGGATCCACCATGATCCCGTCAGAATTCCCCACGTGACCCAAGAACTAAACTTCGTGCAACCAGAAACGCACACTTGGAGATTTTAGCATATAATTTCTCCCTTCTAAGCGTCTCTAGCACCTCCCGAATGTGAGCGGCGTGCTCCGCTTCGCTCCTCAAGTAAATCAGGATATCATCGATGAAACAATCACTGATTTATCTAACAACGGCCGACACACTCGATTCATCAAGTCCATAAAAGCAGCTGGCGCGTTGGTTAAACCAAAAGACATACCGAGAAACTCGTAGCGTCCATAACGTGTACGAAAAGCTATTTTAGGAATATCTTGCTCCATTAATTCCTTCATCTCAGACAGGGCCAACCATACGGTGCCCCTTGCACTGGGTATCAAGTCAATTTGAAATTTGATTTCACGTTTCGGTGGCATACCTGGTAAGTCTTCTGGAAACACGTTTGGAAAGTCACACACAACCGGTACATCGGACAATTGTGGTTTTGACCTATCTACATCCTTCACGTAGGCCAGGTAGGCACTACATCCACGTCTCATACACTTTCCCGCCACCGCCATCGATATCACCTTCGGAATCATAATGACTCGGTCACCGTAGATCATCACTGAACTCCCGTCAGGCGCTGTCAATCGGATCATCTTCTTACGACACACAATATTCGCCTCGTAGTCCGCTAGCCAATCAATTCCTAGGACTACATCGAACCGCCTAAGATCATCATAAATAGTCTAGCAGGAAACTTATGACCTTCTAGTTCTATGGCACAATCTTCTACCAGATCAAAAATCCTGGTAGACTTACCTATGGCAGTTTCTACATCGAAGGGCTCATCAATACATCTACTCCTAATGTGCAGCTTAGCACAAAAGGCAACGGAAATGAAACTCCTACTAGCGCCGGAATCAAATAACACTGAGGCAAGAGTTTGGTTCACAAGAAACATACCTGATACGACATCGGGGTCCGCCCTTGCCTCCTCCCGGGTCATCGTGAATGCCCTGGCGCTGGCCCTCTGCCCTTCATTCCCCGCCTTCTTCGTCACACCAAATCCTTCAGCCTTCAGGTTCTTGCAATCCCTGCTCAGATGGCCGCTTTAACCACAGTTATAACACCTTATAACCACGCACTCTCTAGCCATATGACCAGGCTTTTCACATTTGAAGCAGATGTTTGATCCCCATTTGCATTCTCGAGAATGCTCCTTCCCGCATTTACCACACCTCTTCGACCCCGCACCAGGTGTGGCTATATGTCGGTCATCCACCTTCGCAACCTTATTATTTGGAGCGGCCGCCACGTCCAAACCGTTTCCCATTCCAGTTTCGGTCGCTACTACCTTTCTTGCTCACCTCAGCCACCACCACATCTCGCTCATCGTATAACCTTCAAGTCAGGTCAACCACCGACCTGAATGAAACTGGCCGGCCGGCGATCATGTGCCTGCGAATGTCCGCCGGCAAGCCCTGGATGTACCTCTTATCTTTTCGATCTGGCACCAGCCGTGCCATCTCGTTGAACTTGGTGGTGTACTGTTGGTGCGTCATGGTTCCCGCCTCCAACTGCAAGAACTCTCTTTCCACCTTATCGAGCTCCCTGTGAGGACAGAACTCCTTAATCACCAACTTCTTCATATCATTCCACCTCATCTGCCCGATTTCCCTGCTGACCTCAGCCTGCACAATATTGTCCCACCAACACAAGGCCGAGTCCACAAACGTGTTGGTAGCAAACTTCACCTTCTGGTCTTCCCAGCACTCGCTGATATCAAGTACCGCCTCCATCTCTCTCACCCACCAATGAGCATCAGCAGCGGTGCCATTACCATCAAAAGTTGGGGGCTTGCATCTTTGGAATGCCCCGTAGTTATAGCCTCATGCAGTTTCTTGCACGGGCTCCTCTTCTTCCTCCTCTTCACCAGAAACAACCGTCTCAGTCTCCGGTTGTTCCCTTCCCCCGCGGGCTTCCTCCTTTCCTTCCTCTCTCCTTCCCTAACATATTTGATCACCTCGGTCACCACAGATGGCAGGATCGTCTGCATGACCTGATGAACTTCCTCCACCACAGCCTCCTTCACTGAGGCCCTTAGGTTAGAACTCTCGTCACCACCCTCCGGATGAGGGGTCTCGGGCTCTTCATGAGCCACCTCTTCAGCCCTAGCTCTTTCTCTTGTGACCCGTGTCCAGCACCACGTCCACCACGGCCTCCGTCTCGCGAAGCCCTTGAAGATCTACCTCCAACCATCCTCTAAACACGCTATATGATCCAAACACCAACATGGTCATTCAAGGTAATAGCTCAGTTTATGTCAAGTATAGTAAGTCCCCAATTACAGTGACCAGTTGTGATTTGCCACTTACTTTACTCTTCATACCCCAACATTTCCTATCCTGACTAGATCAATATCTAAATCTACTAAAGGCACATAAACCACATAATATGCGCACATAATACCGGTTAACGTTACAGAAAATACTTGATGGCACGTAGCTACTCGGACTGGCATCCTTCCATTTTGTCCCATTCTCAGTTTAAGTTTAGGTTTCTTTTAAAAATACTTACCCATTTCTCTTAAACTTTGGCTCTGATACCAACTTGTAAGGCCCCGTTCCCGGGACGCTCACAATCGGTCATTCATCGCACATAAAACATAGAACATACATTCACATTTACTAAAACATTGCAGCAGAATACTTAAAACCATTTCATATATAAATAATTACGTTTGCAAAATAATACAACATTGTTGACCATTACAAAAACATCAGTTGTTTGCATTACATCACAAAAACATTATCATTATATAAAATGGATGCCATCGCAAAAACTTGCTAAGTAGCTGCGCTTGTGCCATCCTAGGTAACCATTACCTGCCAACTAGAAAAATACATAAAAAGTCAGCGTTGCTATTGCTAAGTAGCTGCGCCTGTGCCATCCTAGGTAACCATTACCTGCTAACTGGAAAAATGCATAAAAAGTCAGCATTGCTCAGTGAGTTCTAGTTTTATAAAAATATTACCTTTCTTTCATTAAAACATTCACTTCAGTATCGCACATGATCATACATCATACATACATCAAGGTAATACTTTATTATGTTCCGTCATCATTCGTTTTCATTCATATCACACATATGGAGCAGTCACCAAGACTGAGTCATCCTGTGTGTGTGATCCCTCATGGGTTTAGCCAAAATTCCACGCTACATAACACACTAGTTAATACCATATCGCACATATTGAGCACTGTGTGTATGAACCCTCATGAGTTAGCCAAAATCGTACGCTATAACACATAGTTGAGCTAACAACCCTCGTAGAGTTTTTTTCATGCGCATCGCACGTTTCGTACATTTCGCTCTTTACATTTGCTTGCAAGACTTTCATACATTCTTTCATTATGTTCCACTTTCATCATAGAACATTATCGACCCGCGGGAGGACAGCGGGGGTTTGGGGGGGGGGGTGGGGGCAGCCCCTGACAGCGGGGTCCTAGGGGCAGCAGCCCCTAGTGGGTTCCAAGGGGCAACGCCCCTGGCTGGGGCCGGGCTTCCAGGTCAACGCGAAGAAATTTTATTTTTAAACATTTACATAGCACATTTTGTTATAGAAAAATCAATCTTCCTGTTAAAACCTCATAAAATCTTGGTCATTAAAAAACGTATATTTGGTATGCATTTCCAGCCCTAAACAAGTTTGAAACCTTTAAAATAGGAGATCTAGAACTCACCTGGACTCATTGAGTAGCTTCTCAATCAAGCTTTCTAAGCAAGGGTCACATTATGCAGCCTGCAGATAAGTTAACACTCAAAGGGGTTAATTTCTGCCTAATGTAAGATCAGCAGATTAGCTACGATTTCGCCAGCAGTTTCGCTGTCACCATCGCTGGCAGTTTTGTTGGCAGTTTCGCTGGCTATTTCGCTGCCAGTTTCGCTCAACTTTCGTTGGAAAACCATGTCTGCGAAACTACCCGCGAAACTATAGTTTCGCAGGAAGTCTTCATAGTTTCGCTGGACGACTACATAATTTCGCTGGATGAACACCCAGTTTCGCGAAACGGGCTGAAATTACGAACCAGCCCATTTTTAACCCAAAATTCAACCTTTTACACCCAAAACCTTGGTTTATCATTCATGAAGCTATATCTAAGCTTTTTACATGTTTTCTTACACAATTGACTCGTTTCGTATTATCAATTGACTCGTTTATCAATTGACTAAGCCCATTATTATCAATTATTTATCATTCATGAACCTTGGTTTATCATTCATAAGCTTTTTACGAACCAGCCCGACTAAGCCCATTATTATCAATTGGCTCGTTTCGTATTTATTCCGGGTGTTACATAATTGGGTTTTTCGGTTTTTGTTATCCAAGTAAAGTGCTTTTATGTTGATGATGTTGTTTGCTTTATATTAATAAATAATTTTCAAACTATACCTATTTGGTAAATATATTTTAAAACTACACCATTTAAAAAAAATCTTTTAGTTTTAAAATCCAGTTAGGAACCCAAAATAACCGATTAATCTAGTAATATTAATATGTAGTACAATGCAGAGAAAATAATATTTTTTAAAAGTACAACTATTTTAGAATTTGTATAATACCATAAAAACGTTTAGCCATCCAAAAGACCAATACTATTTCCTATCAAATAGCTTCTCTCAATATTATGAGTAAATTCCTTGTGGTTTGCACATATTTCAAATTTAGTTCTTCCTTTTAAAAAAATTACAAACGCGAGCTTGAACTATGCTTGTACTGTACACCCGTATCCCTAGCTCTAACAAAGCTTAACTTAATTAGTTAAGTCCTTCTTAAATGAATAAAGTACTCTTACTATTAAAATAAAATTACTCAAAATCATATTAAACAGTGGATCCATAATATTTAACATAAAAAACACAAAAAAAATCTAAACAATTATAACACCCACCCCTTTCTCCCACGATAACTATTTCGGTAGCCCCACCACCACCTCTAACGCCTATTCCGGTTGCCCTACCACGACCTCGGACGACAGTCCGTCAGCCACCACCGTCACCATCTGTAAGGCCCCATTCCCGGGAAGCCTCATAGTTCGTTAATCATAGCATAAAATCATTTTAATAACCAAAACATTGCAGCGGAATTAAATAGACATTCATTTGAAACTTGTAAATCATATTGTACTCATACATTTGTCATTCAAATGGAATAAAAACATAGTACTTTGTCTTAAATTAAAATCAAAGATTTCATAAACAAGGTTGCCATCCATTGCCATCCAAGTAGCTTCCCACCTTGTACCATTCTCAGCAACATCATCTACCTGCCAACTATCATGCATAAAAGTCAGCTTTGCCCAGTGCGTTCTAATTTTAGTTAATATAAGAAAATATAAACTTTATCCTTCATATATTGACCATGCATAAATCTTAATACATAACATTTTGCATCTTAATAAGCATGTTCATTATCTTTCTTTCTTTCACTATCTTTCACTTCATCATAAACGAGATTGCACAAGGCAAGAGCTCCATGTTGATCAACAACAAATGTCAATCCCTATCGGTACACATGAAAACGGTAGCTAACCCCCGACAGTTGATCCATACTGCAAGGCACATAGCCCGCTCATGAATACGGATCCATCATCATACATCAGACTCACATAAGTGAAGTCTATCATACTGCTTGCAAGACTTTTCATCATCAAACGGGCCCGGGGTAACATTTATTAAGTTCCACATCTCGTTAATATTATCTTCCACTTTAATATATAATACTTAACTTATTAAGTACACAACATACCAAGTACAATTCATCATAAAAACATAACCGACCATCCACGGGACAGCGGGGGTTCGGGGGTGGCAGCCCCTGACAACGGGGTCCTAGGGGCAGCAGCCCCTAGTGGGGTCCAAGGGGCAACGCTCCTGGCTGGGGCCGGGCTGCCAGGTTAGCGCGTAGAAAATTTATTTTTTAAACATTTACATAGCACATTTTGTTATAGAAAAATCATATATGTAGTATGCATAATAGCCTCAAAAAACATATATGTAGTATGCATAATAGCCTCAAAAAATGCAAAAACTTGTAAACAAGGGGCTCTAGAACTCACCTGGATGCAGTGAGTAGCTTCTAAACTAAGCTTTCTAAGTTAGTATCACACTACACAGCCTGCAGATAAGTTAACACTCAAAGGGGTTAATTTCTCTCTAAATGCGCTGCTAATTTCGCTGCCAGATAAGTAGATTCGTTGCCATTTTCGCTGGCAGTTTCGCTACCAACTTCGCATGGCAGTTTCGCCCAACTTTCAATGGAATTCCATGTCTGTGAAATTACTTGCGAAACTATAGTTTCGCAGAAAACTCACAGTTTCGCAGCTTGAACACCCAATTTCGCTGGATGCACAGACAGTTTCACAGAACGCATAAATATTACGAACCAGCCCATTTTTAACCCAAAATCGCAACTTTTTACATGCAAACCCTTAGTTTATCATCCATGAGGCTATATCTAAGCTTTTTACATGTTTTCATACGTAAAAATATGACCTTTATGCGATTCTTTGCAACTTTTCAAAACCCAAAACCCTAGAATTCGGGTTTGATCTACAGAAGGGTTTAGAGGCTGATTCTTACCTGGATTTCTTGCTTCTTTCTTGTGGTCTGATGCTCAATCACCCAGATCTTCAATCCCTTAACATTTGAAGCTCCAAATCTTGAGTTTTCTTCACTTTCTCTCTCTACTCTCTCTCTAGAACTTGCGGCTAGGGTTGAGAAATGAGGAAGATGGTAGATGATTAGGTGGGTTAAGGGCCTAATTATGGGCCCTTAATCACTTAGGCTCTTGCCCATAAGCCTAATTTAGCTCATAACCCATTTCCTTCCTTTATTTTTTATTAAATACCCACTAATTAAGCTCATTAGCATTGGTGACTCGTTTTGACATTTCAGGGCGTTACAAGTCTCCCCCACTTATTTAGGTTTCGTCCTCGAAACCTGTCAGTCATCAATCAATTGAGGATAAAATTTCCTCATCTCCTACTCGGTCCCCCACGTAGATTCTGATCCCTTTTTGTGTCTCCACCGTACCCGTACCAACGGATCCACTTTATTCCTTAAACGCTTCTCTTTCCAATCAATGATGGCCACAGGTTGCTCCTACATAATTTAGCCGTTCATCCACTTCAATGTCCTCTAGCGGTACAACCATATTGTCAAACCCCAACCTTGACGGCGGAATCGTCGAGATGTAAGGGTTAAGATTGTTCACAACCACATAACACTATTATTTATTCCAAATATTATAATCATAAGTTCCAAAGGTAAATTACAACTATAAGTCTCAAATAAGAAATCAACATAACGTAACATGAAATAATCCAAGACAATTCATTTATTTAACTAGGTCCATTCCTAGATGTGAATAAGCTTCAAAGATGACAATCAAACTTGCGTGTTTCCTGAAACATGTTAAAAATAAAAAGGTCAACATAATGTTGGTGAGATTTCCATAGTTTTCATACGTACATATATAAAAGATGGCAATTCATGTCATAAGTTAGTGAGCAAAGTAACTAGGGATGTATGACAGATGTAACAATCAAACCTTGACGGTTTACAAGATTACACGTTTACAAGATTATACGATTAGCTATATGTACTTGGATTAACCAAGCAGGCTTGGAGAAATTATATGCTAAAATCTCCAACATATATAAAAGATGGCAATTCATGTCATAAGTTAGTGAGCAAAGTAACTAGGGATGTATGACAGATGTAACAATCAAACCTTGACGGTTTACAAGATTACACGTTTACAAGATTATACGATTAGCTAAGTGTACTTGGATTAACCAAGCAGGCTTGTCAGGCCCATAGATCTATGACGTCGCCAGACTAGTAATAGTTAATGATTGCACATATAATAGTCAATACATGGTAATTACTAAAGTTCAACTAACCACAACAAACGAGTGAATTGCCCAAGCGTTTACAAGAATCAAACGAGTTTATAAGTGCATTAATTATAAGGTAACATGTTTCACTCCAAAGTGTAAAAATAAGCAAAAGGGGTATAGAAATACTTACATGATGTATAAGTATATGATTGAAGATTAAAAGAAACAATAAACGTCGTTTCAACGTAATTCCTCACAAGGTACCTAAATATATAGATATTACAAGATTTTAAGTTTAATTATAATAAGTTTAACGTGTTAACGAGAACTAGGGTTTTAAGTGGAATTTGGGGATTTTTGTAAGTACATTAAATATTTTAATAAAGAAATTTACCACTTATGTATTTTAATAGAATAAATGAAATTAAGCCATTTGTAACATCTAATAAAGTTAAAATTTAAAATTTAAATAAACATTTTAAAATAGTCATGATTTTAAAAGGTAACGTTTGGACGAATACTAATTTATTATTTATTATTTGAAATCCATTTTAATAGAATCAAGCCAAGAGTAACCTTTGTTAAAAGGTTTTAAAAAAGTTATTTCATTATTTAAATTTAATAAAAATTCAGAAAATTCTTTGGTGTTTATAAAAATATTTAAAGTTTACAAAACTTTTTTTTATATTTAATAAAAATTTTCTATAATTAATTCAAGGGCTAAAAAGCCTTAAGAAATATACATGAGGGTGCCCGGGTTCAAACCCGGGACCTCATGGTGGAAGGGGCTAAGTCTTAACCAGTGAACAGGGCCTTAGCCGTGGTTTAAGTTGATTTTGAATTTTTATAAACCCAAATTAAGAAGTTTCCCCTAATTCACATAAACCCTAATTCAAATCCAATCCAATTGAAGCATCAAACGTTTACGATTACTGTAATAGACATGGGACTTTTGTTCTCCATGTCAAATAGAGTGTATAGGTGTTTTAGTTACCCGTTTTGATTCGAAATGTTGCCAAGATCTCACGAAGAACAGGTCACAACGAGGTTAAATTCAGTTTGTGTACCAAATGACAATGAAAACCAAATAAAACTCGTGTGAAGCTTCGGGTAATGATCTTGATGCAAAGCCCTTTATCAATTTCAATATTCAAGGTCTAGATAAGGGTGTTCGGTTGGTTGCAGGTCGCGATGAAAGATGACGATGGAATTTGATGATTGTGTTTGTTTCAGGTGGAATTGAGAGTGGAAATCGATTAGAGGTTGATAGATGATTGTTTATGTATAGTTAATTAGATTATTATTATAATTCAATGCTTGAACGACTATGAAGTTTAATGCCATCGGTTACTTGATTGTTTGAGGTTCGTAACCGGCTTGTAAATGCAATTAAACGTGCATTCATGTTCGAATCGTGTAGATGAAGCGATTTGGGATGATTTGGGTGGTAAAACCGATTGTTTTCGGGTGTTCTGGGGCTCGCCGGCGCGTTGGCTGCCGGTGGCAGGTGTGATTGCCGGAAACGCGAGATTGAAAAGGAGGGGGGTGGGGGGGTTTAGGTTTTCAATTAATTACACAAGTGGTCCCTTTGGTTTTTAGTTTAACATTTTATGTTTAAAACTTTCTTTTAAAGTTTCAAAATTTACAACTTAACCCCTCAAACTTAATTACTTTATATTTTCTAAACACTTTTAAATTTAGTAACTTTTATAAATTAATATCAATATTATTTCTATTATTTTAGTTATTTTTTATTATTAGAGTTATTATTACTATTATCATTATTACCTTTATTTTAGTTGTTATTATTGTTATTATTATTATAATTTATTATTATTATTATTATTATTATTATTATTATTATTATTATTATTATTATTATTATTATTATTATTATTATTATTATTATTATTCTTATTATTATTCTTATTATTTATTATTATGTTCGATTTATTAACTAAGTTATTAACTTTCAAATTAAAGAATTAAAAACAAACTAAAAAATAAGCATAATAACCCATAAGTCTCATATTTGGCAACAATGGTCCTTACAAGAATTTAACGACATTAACTTTTAATTTAACGAAAAATACAAGATGTTACAGTCTCCCCAACTTAAAAGTATTTCATCCCGAAATTAGAAATGAAACTAAGCCAACAAGTATGGGTATTTCTCCTTCATATGGTCCTCATCCTCCCAAGTGAACTCAGCTCCACACTTGTTCTCCCAACGAACCTTGACAATTGGGGTAGTTGTGGTTCTAGTTTTCTTCATAATGCGATCCATAATTTCAGCAGGTTTCTCAACAAAGTGCAATGACTCGTCGATCTGGATGTCTTCCAATGGAACATGCAGACTTTCGTCAGCCAAGCACCTACTCAAATTTGAGACGTGGAACACAGGATGAACTCCACTAAGGTCGGAAGGTAGTTCCAGTTTATAAGCCACCTTCCTAATCCTTTTCTGGATTTTGAAGGGTCCTACAAATCTTGGAGCCAGTTTACCCTTCTTTCCAAAGCGGACAACACCTTTCCACGGTGAAACCCTAAGAAGAACCATATCCCCAACTTGGAACTCCAATGGTTTGTGTCGCTTATCGACATAGCTCTTTTGTTGACTTCTTGCCACTTCAAGGTTCTTGCGGATTATCAGTTCAGGACCAGTGATGAAGTTTTCACCAATGTCGGTCAAGCAAATCGGTGAACGACATTTACGATCTAAAGTGCTTTGAATGGTGTCATCTTGATACTCGAGTGATAACTATTATTATACAAAAATTCCGCAAGCGGTAAACGCGTATCCCAATCACCACCAAAGTCAAGGACATAAAGACATAGCAAGTCCTCGAGGGTTTGAATTGTTCGTTCGGTTTGACCATCTGTTTGGGGATGGTAAGCCGTACTTAAATCCAATTGAGTACCCAAGAGTTCCTACATCGAAGACCAAAAGTGCGAAGTGAAACGAGCATCATGATCAGAAATAATATGCAACGGCACGCCATGACGACTCACAATTTCATCAATGTAGATACGCGCCAACCTTGAAACCTTGTAAGTGTCTCGTATTGGTATGAAATGTGCCGTTTTGGTCAAACGGTCAACAATCACACATATACTATCATGGCTGCGAGGGGTACGAGGTAACTTGGTTATGAAATCCATGGATATATGTTCCCATTTCACATAGGGATTTCAGGTTGTTCGAGTAAACCACTCGGTCGTTGGTGTTCAGCTTTGAATCTTGCACATGTGAGACACTTTGAAACATAAGACGCTATATCTTTCTTCATTCCAGGCCACCAATATTGCCCATGCACGTCCATGTACATCTTATCGGAGCCAGGATGAATAGAATATCGGGTTTGATGAGCTTCATTCATGATAAAGTGACGAAGATTGTCACGATTCAGGATCCAAAGTCGATTCAAGAAATACCACATGTCGTTTGGTTTTGTCTCCAGTTGTGACCGAACGTTAAATGCCAAATCTTCATCTTTCCCTTCGTCGGTTAACGCTGCTTGTTGAGCCTCGCGAATGCATAACTCGAGATCACTATCAATCCTTATGTTTTGAAGCATGATAGTAGCCTTGTTAATATCCACATAAATCTCGGTATTAAATTCCCCTAACGTGTCAAACCACTTCCTTTGATCTCGGATTTCTTGGAGCGAGATGGTCTTGTTGTGGATCTTGCGACTCAGCGCGTCTGCTACAACATTCGCCTTTCCAGGGTGATAGCGGATGTCACAGTCGTAGTCGCTAATCAACTCGATCCAACGTCTTTGTCTTATGTTAAGATCCTTTTGATTGAACACGTGTTGGAGACTTTTATGATCGATGTAGAATATGCTTTGCGTCCCGTAAAGATAGTGTCGCCAGATCTTCAAAGCAAAAACAACGATACCAAGTTCAAGATCGTGGGTTGTGTAGTTCACTTCATGAACCTTTAATTGTCTCGACGCGTATGCTATGACTTTTCCTTGTTGCATGAGAACACAACCAAGACCTTGATTAGAGGCATCACAGTACACGGTAAAATCATCGTTTCCATCGGGGAGTGTTAGAATAGGAGCGTTACACAACTTGCGTTTCAATGTCTCGAAAGCCTCTTCTTGTTCGGGTCCCCATTCAAAGAGTCGGTTCTTTTGAGTTAGCGCCGTAAGTGGTTTAGCAATCTTCGAAAAGTTTGCGATGAATCTACGGTAATAACCTGCTAAACCCAGAAAAGAACGAACTTCGGTTTGGGTCATGGAAACATGACCTAAGAATTGAACCTCTTCCAGCCAGAACTCACACTTAGAGAACTTGGCATATAGTTGTTCCTTCTTTAAAAGTTTGAGAACTTGTCGCAAGGGCAACTCATGGTCGGTTTTTGTCTTGGAATAGATAAGAATATCATCGATGAACACGATCACAAATTTGTCCAAGTACGATTTACATACTCGATTCATGAGATCCATGAACACAGCATGTGCATTGGTTAAACCAAAAGGCATAACAATGAACTCGTAATGTCCATATCGAGTACGGAAAGCAGTTTTTGGAATATCGTCATCGTGAACACGTAGTTGATGATATCCAGTTAGTATATCGATCTTCGAGAATTATGTAGCTCCTTGAAGTTGATCGAAGAGATCATCGATTCGAGGAAGAGGGTATCGGTTCTTGATAGTGAGCTTGTTGAGTTCCCGATAGTGGATACACATACGGAAAAAACCATCTTTTTTCTTCATGAACAACACAGGTGCACCCCATGGTGAGGAGCTAGGACGAATGAAACCCTTATCAGTCAACTCTTGCAGTTGACTAGCTAGTTCTTGCATTTCAGACGGTGCAAGACGATAAGGTGATTTGGCCACAGGGTTTGCACCAGGGATCAAGTCGATTTTGAACTCAACTTCTCGTACGGGAGGTAACCCCTTAAGATCCTCGGGAAACACTTCGAGAAAATCTCGCACAACAGGGATATCCTTCAGTTATCTACCCTTGGGTTTCGTGTTGACTACATAAGCCATGAAAGCTACATAGTTCTTACTTAAGCACTTTCGGGCCTTGATGTAGGATATAAGTTTAGGTCCTTAGGATGGTTTCTCCCCAAATACTTTCAAAGTATCACCCGACGATAAGGGAATTCGAATGCATTTCTCGAAGCATGTTGCTTGGCTAACCAATCCATGCCGATAATAACGTCAAAGCTTCCCAATTGCATAGGAATAGGTCGATGAGAAACTCGTGCTCGTTAAGACTCAAGGTACAATCACGTATTACGACGTCAACAACGATCGATTTTTCATCGACAACTTCAACCGTAAAGGATCTTTCTAGACTAGCACGCGGCTTAGAAAGAATATGCTCGAACTCCAAAGACACAAAACTCTTATTGGCACACGAATAAAACAATACAGAAGCATAACGGCTATTTACAAGATACATACCTGTTCAGTAATGACCTATTATTGGTATAATGAACGCATGTAGGGATTTTTACAAGACAAAGGACGATTAAAAGAAATTAACGACGTACCATTCACCACGTCGTTGTTGGCTTGAGCTTGGTTGACGTTAATGTTGAAGGCCCTTCCACGAGCCCGTAGCACAGTTCCCGTATTGCGAGGACATTGTGGACGAATATGTCTAGGTTCGCCACAGTTGTAGCAGGCTCGATTAGCAAGCATCGCAGTATTGTTCAGAGCACGAAGACAAGTGGCCACCAAATGCCCATACTTATCGCACAACGAGCAAACTTGGCCTGGAGTGTTACTTGCGTGATGATACTTGCAAGTATTGCACACCGGATATGGCCTAGAATAAGCTCTAGCCACGGGAGCTTGATTTGCAACAACAACTTGCCTTTGAGGAGCATTTGGTGCTGTCGCCGCGTAATTGCGGATCGGTGTGAACCGCGCTTCTTGTTTTGGAAAGGACTCGGCCTTCACCTCCTTTGTAGCCTCTGGCGTCACCTTTGTAGCAGTTTTGGCACCTTTCACAGACAATGTGCCAGCCCTAATATGGTTCTCAGTGAGCTGGGCGGTGATAGTAATCGCCTCCTCCAAGGTTGTGGGCCTACTACTGTCAGGATCAGTGATCACAAGTTTGATGGATTAGAGAATAATGCAGCGGAATAAGATCAAGAATTAGACAAATTGTAGCAAGAATTTGATATTTGTAAACAAATACGAGAGAATATATTTCTGTGTTAAGGAATGTTTCAATTATGCCAAATATTTCTGCTCAATCATTCACAAATTACAATAAGGTTGACACTCCTTATATAGAGTGCAATCACTGCTGTTATCACGGGATAGTGACAACTGGCAGATCTATTACAAAAATAACTAACACTTAACAAACTACTGAAATGTTCACAACTACTGAAAACATATCAGAGTGCTAAGTATAAAATATAAAACTACTGATAAGAAACTACTGAAACTAAAACGACTGAAGAACAAACTCTTCAGTCGTTTTACAAAACTACTGAAAAGAGAAAACATAAAACTACTGAAAGTAAACCGTCACAACTACTGAAGAAGTCCTCTTCAGCTGTTATGACAACATCTGATACTTGGTCTTCAGCACTTGTGTCTTCAGACTTTGTCTTCAGCACTTGTGTCTTCAGACTTTGTCTTCAGCACTTGTGTCTTCAGACTTTGTCTTCAGCACTTGTCTTCAGACTTTGTATTCAGCACTTGTCTTCAGACTTTGTCTTCAGCACTTGTCTTCAGACTTTGTCTTCAACACTTGTCTTCAGACTCTGTCTTCAGGTGTTCTCTTCAGCTGTTGTGGACTTCAGTAGTTGTTTTGACGTCTGTGGGACTTAAAGGTTTTTCTGATCCGGCTCATTGGTTCTTTTGGTCCAACAAACTCCCCCTGAACCAATGCAGCCAAAACCTTTAACTTTATTGAGGTCCCACTTATTGTTGGCAAAATGGTTGGTCTTTTTCCTTCTTGATCAGTTGAGAAGATGACCCGTATAAGCACTGGCCTGGAAATAAGTCTCTGATGATTTGGTTGGCAATGTATGGATGGGAGCTCTGTATTGGGGAATTGGACACTGAGCTGTTCCCCCATCCATGAGACTCACTTCCCATGTATAAGCCTGTAGGATTCTCTGGTGTATGCTCTGAGAAACATAATTTGTTCTTCCATGGTAAGATTTTCTGGTTCACCATCAAACAATCCTTCACGCGCATACAACTCTGAGATGTACTTAGACTGTTTGCCATTTTTGAGCTCAACTGTTGTAATCTGTCTGTATGCAAACTCATCTGGGTGAGTGCCTTCAAGTAACAGACTGAGCTCATTTTGTTTGAAGTTCTCAAGCTTCTTGTAGACTAACCCCTTCTTAATTACTCTGTTCTCTAACATCTTTTGGGGAGGCTGTTTAGTCTCATAAGCCTTCTTGAAATCTTCTACAATTTCCCAGGGTGATACTACAAGGACCACTGTGATCTCTTCATCTACGATCCTTTTTACTTGGCCCTTGTATCTCGCAGGAATGTCTTTCTTTACAATTCTGTGAGCCACCCTAGGATCAGGCCATATTCTCACCTTTTCCTTTTGATATTGAAATGTGTTAGCAAGGGTGTACAATCTCAGAGCTTCTTTCTTCATACTGATTATTGATGAAGAAGCAGCATAAGTTTTGTCTATGCTTTTCAGCATTTCCTCATCATGAAGCCTTTGCTGCTGTTCTTCTTCTATCTTTACTCTCAAAGTCTCCATCTGTGAGGTGGGAGTGATGGGCATAGGTTTGACTTTAGGCAAAGTTAGGACTGCGGAAAGAGGCAGCCTATCTTCTTCCTCATCATCCTCTTCTTCTTCTTCTTCTAGCCTCAGCATCCTTCTCTTCTTCTTCTTGGGTGCATCATCGGCTGTTGGTTTTGAGGGTAAAGGAGTTGGTTTAATGGGTTGTGGTAGTGGTGATTTTGAAGTGGTAAGTTTTGCAGGTTGTTCTAGCATTCTTGTAGTGAGTGAGGCTTTTGAGTGTTTTGCTAGTTCATTTATGTTCCCAGCACCTGCCTCATTTAATGCTTCAATTACCAATCCCTTAGTGTATGCTTCAGACGTACAGATCTTGGTGGTTATTGCCAAGATACTGTCCCTGGTCCATGACTTAATCTCGATCAATGATCTCCCAAGATACTTTGCAATGAATCTGATCATGATCTCCAGTCTTTCTCTTTCTAATGCATCATAACTTGCCCATCTTGAGTTAATTTCTTCAACTTCAAGTCTTCTAATCTCTGAGTCAAGCTGTGCAGTATCGAACCCTTGTTTATACAGTTGATTAATAATGGAGTCCATTGATTTACTATGTGTATCATCCGCCATTTTGATCATCTCATCAAGTTAGAGTTCTTTTTGGAGTTCTTTTTCTTTTCTTTCAATCTTCCTCTTCTTATATGTGATATGAAAGTCTTTGTGACTTTCACCCACTTGAGCAATGTCAGCTCCCTTCACAAACTCCTCCTTCTCTGTCTCCTTCACAACCTCCTCTTCCTTCTCAGTCTCCTTTTCTTTCTTCCCTTCTATGTTCTTCTTCTTTGCTTTCACTGATTGACTCTCCCCCTTTTTGGTTGCATTGGTTGCAAGGGTTTGAGTAGCAGAAAGCCTTGTGCGCACAGTTTCTTCCACCAGGGGTTTTATTATTGAGGGAAGCCTCTCATCCATGGTTTTGATCACAATGTCTGTGATCATTGGGGTGATGAGAGGTAGGGATTTCTGAAAGATAGCAGCTGTTTGCTCAGAGGGGTTCTGTCCCTGAGAAGCAGTGCCAGAAATAGAGGCTGGTGGGTTGAAAGTTTGGAGTGGCTGAGTGTTTGGGAGACCTTCAGGTGAAGGTGCCATCTGTGGGTTTATGTTGGTGTCAGATGGACTTGCTTCCTGAGAGAATTGGTCAAGTAGGCTTTGTAGTCTACAGACTTCTTCCTCAAGAATTGTGTTCTGGGCCAGAACATCATAAAAGAAGCCCAGGTCATCATCAGCAAATGCTGAATCATCTGACCTCCTGCTTGTAGCAGGATGTACATGCACTGGGTGTAGACCAGTTTTAGCATGTGCCCCTTTTTCTTGGAACTGGGGACTTCCAGCCTCAGGACGATGTCCTTCATTAGCTGTTGCCTCTGATGAGGTCGTAGCAATGTTACCAACCTCAGTCTGATCATGTGCTGATTCAGAAGAGGTGGCAGCCTCATCAGATATTCTGGTCTCCATATCTACACCAGGAGACTGAACATTTAAACCTCGGTGCTGTGGGTTGTCAGAAGCATGTTGATCCTCTTCCTCAATGAGTGTGGTTGTCCCCTTTGTTTGTGTTTGGTGGGGAGGAGGAGAGGCATGCAGCTGAGTCAGCACATTTGCAATTATAATGGTTGGACTTTGGGGGGCATTTTCATGGGGAGATAGGGTAAAATCAGTATGCACCTGGGGAGAATGGTGCTTTTCAATGGCAATCTCCTCAAATGAGGAAGATTCCGGATTAGTGGGTACCCCTTCTTTGGTTGCTTCAGGCTCCTTTTGAGAGGAATCCTGAGCGGCTGTGGCTGGTAGAGTCTTTGATACTGCTGGGGGGTTTACACCAGCAAGTGTATCCTGCCTTGGTGGTACAGGAGCATCTTCAGGGGACTCATCTCCCTGAATAGCTGTTTTGGGGCGTTTTGTTTTTGGTTTGGTGGGGACTCTGGATTTGGTGGTTGTGGCTCTGGATTCCAGCTGCGTGGGTTTGCGCAGCTTGGCAGCCATTTTTAGTGTTTGGTCAGAGTTGTGCCGGGAGTATACTTCAGGCAATACAGCCATAGCAGGGACTCCCAGGCCAACAAGTCCCTCAGCTTGAAGCTGGTTTTCAATTATGGCCATTATGAACCGAGGATATAATATCCAACGGTTAGCAAGTTGTTTTTGGGCCATATCCTTGAGCTCTAAAAATAGTATTTCAGAAAAATTTAAAGGTTGTTGCTCAAGGATGGAGTACAGTACCTGTTGCCACCTTGTGGACATTTGATCCCATGATGAAGTCTTGGGGGCAAGGCAGACATTTACCATATGAAAGATGAGACGTTCGGCATCCTGGAAATGTTTCTTCAATACGGTAGATGCACTCAGGTTACCTTGGTATCCATGGTGGGCAAATGATAGATCTGTTGTGCCCTTTGGATAACCAGTTGGGAAAGCGGCATCATCCAGATTGAGGATTTGGCGAAGAATGTCTGGAGTAATGACCACTTTTTGGCTATGGACAAACGATTGAAGAGACTCTGTGTCATTCTCCTCAGAGACAAGAGTGACGTTTGTCCAGAATTGGCTAAGAGATTCGGCATATATGGTGGGGTTTAACAGAAAAGCCGTTTGGTAAGGTGACTGGACCATTAAATTAATGGCGTTGTGAAACTTGGTCCAGTATGGCGATTTTGTGAGATGGGCGACACAGTTGTGTCGTGGTTTTAGTTGCATGGTCGCCATTGATGAAGAGAGGGTACAGAGTTTGTGAATGTTAGGTTTGAGAAGAGAGGTGAGAAAAACTATGAAGGTGGGATAAGGTATTTAAAGGGTAGGGTTAGAAAACGACTGAAGGTTTTGGTGTTAGTCATCATTTGTTGAAGCTACTGATGACGTGGCATTAACTTTAAGAGGTTTCAAATGACTGACCGTATTGGTGTGATCATCAGTTGTTATAAAACAACTGAAGACTTGGTTTTAACCGGCAGACGTTGAAACAACTGAAGTCTCTGATTTAGTCATCAGTAGTTATAAAACTACTGAAGCCAGTTTTGACTTCAGGTGGTGAAACAACTGAGGACATGGTTTTTGTCATCAGTAGTTGTGAAACTACTGAAGACAGTGGTTTTGTCATCAGTTGGTGTAAACAGCTGAAGACTTGGAGTTAGTCTTCAGTAGTTGTAAACTACTGAAGACATAGGTTTGGCTTCAGTGTTTAGAAACAGCAGTTGTAGAAACAACTGAAGAGAAATTACTCATCAGCTGTTTTCGTCAATTCATAGCTTTTCAGCTGTTTCAGTCTGACCTCCACACTTATCAGACTTAAATCTGAGTTTCAGAGGTTTCATTGGTCATCAGTACTTATCTGTATTTCAGACATCAGTAGTTGTGGCTACATCAGCTGTTGTGATTTCATCAGCTGTTGTAACTACATCATCTGTTTTAACAAATAAAGTACTTCAGTACTTGTGAGTCATGTTGCCTTCAGTAGTTATAAAAACTACTGAGGATAAAGGAACTCATCAGTACTTATATGTGACATGGTTACCAATGATCATCAGTACTTATTACTGAGATCATCAGTAGTTGTCACTTATTCTAGCTGCAGCATACCAAGCCTTAACACCAGGTTGTGGAAAGTTGAACTATCCAAAGGCTTAGTAAAAATGTCTGCAAGCTCATCAGCACTAGGAACAAATTTTGGATCAATCAGACCTTTTTCAAAACAATCTCTAATAAAATGGTGTCTGATTTCAATATGTTTAGTCCTAGAGTGCTGGACAGGATTCTTGACAATACAAAGAGCTGAAGAGCTGTCCATTAACAATGGAGTCTTAGTCTCTGTTATGCCATAATCCAATAATTGGTTTTGAAGCCATAGTACTTGAGATGTACAGCTTGCAGCAGCAATGTACTCGGCTTCAGCAGTTGATGTAGCAACAGATGTTTGTTTCTTACTCTGCCAAGAAATCAAACAGTTGCCTAGGAATTGACATCCACCAGAAGTTGATTTCCTGGTCAACTTACACCCTGCATAGTCACTGTCAGAAAAGGCAACTAATTTACCAGAATGTCTAGTAGAATACCATAAACCTAGAGATGGAGTGCCTTGCAGATATCTAAAGATCCTCTTGACTGCAATCAAATGAGACTCCTCAGGTGCAGCCTGAAATCTAGCACAAACACATGTAGCAAACATAATATCTGGTCTAGAAGCTGTTAAGTACATCAAGGACCCAATCATACATTGTAAAGTGTTTCATCAACCACTTTACCTTTCTGATCTGTATCCAGTTGTGTGGTGTTGCACATGGGAGTAGAACAGGGCTTACAGTTTTGTAAATCAAATTTTTCCAAAAGATTTTTTGTGTATTTGGACTGATGAATGAAAATTCCATCAGCCTTTTGTTTGATTTGCAAACCTAGAAAGAATTGTAATTCTCCCATGGCACTCATTTCAAACTTTTGTTGCATCAACTTTGTAAAGGCATCACACAACTGTGGATCAGAGGATGCAAAGATAATATCATCTACATAAATTTGAACAAGTAGATTATGCTGCCCAACTTTCTTAATGAATAAAGTTTTATCTATGGAGCCTCTAGTGAAATTATTTTCCAGAAGAAAGTTTGATAATGTCTCATACCAGGCTCTAGGAGCTTGTTTCAACCCATAAAGAGCCTTATCAAGCTTATACACCCAATTAGGATGTTTATTGTCCTCAAAACCTGGTGGTTGACATACATAAACCTCTTCTTTAATTTTCCCATACAAAAATGCACTTTTGACATCCATTTGAAAAACTTTAAGATTTTGATAAGCAGCATAAGCTAAAAACAATCGAATTGCTTCCAGTCTGGCTACAGGGGCAAAGGCTTCATCATAATCAATACCTTCTTCTTGTGTAAACCCCTGAACAACCAGTCTGGCCTTGTTCTTAACAATAACCCCATTTTCATCAGTTTTGTTCCTAAACACCCATTTAGTGCCTATTTCACACTTACCTGGAGGTAGAGGAACCAGTTCCCACACTTGCTGTTTCTTGAACTGAAGAAGCTCAAGCTGCATGGCATCAACCTATCCATTGTCCTTTAAAGCAATGTGATAATTCTTTGGCTCTTGCTGACTGATGAAGAGAGCATAGAAGCAGAAATTTGACAATTGACTTCTTGTTGATACTCCAGCAGTGATATCACCAATGATTTGAGACATAGGGTGATTCTTCAGATCTTGGTAGACAATGAGATCAGTGCAAGTGTTTGTAGCAGGCTCAGCAGCAACAGATGGTGATGGTGAAGCATTTCCTTGAAACCAATCAGTAGATGGTGATTCAAAGGAAGTTGAAGTTGTAGAAATCTCATCAGTATTTGTTGTGGATGGTGCTGCTGGAGCTACAGGAACATCAGGTCTAGCTGAATCAGGCAGTTGATCACTAAGCTTGAAGAGGTGAGTACTACTATCATCATCATCATCAGCACCAGCACTATCACCAGGTGGTGAACTGTTGACAGCAGGAGTTTGATAAGGAACACATTGCAGTATGTCCAAATCAAATATCTCCACAGGGCTTTGTGGAATCTTGTCCTTTGGAGATTCATTAAACTTAACATTAGAGTCTCTTCAACCATCTTTGTTCTACAGTTGAAGACTCTGTATGCTTTGCAAGTTGATGAATAACCAACAAAGTACCCTGCATCCACCTTAGAATCAAATTTTTGGAGTTGATCCCGTGTGTTGAGAATGAAGCAAGGACATCCAAAAGCTCTGAAGAATGAAATTAGAGGGGCCAAATGATGAAGAACTTCATATGGAGTTTTCATCAACCTCTTATTTACTAGAGCTCTATTTTGTACATAGCAAGCTGTATTGACAGCTTCAGCCCAAAAAGTCATTGGCAGTCCAGAATCAGCCAACATGGACCTTGCAGCTTCAATAAGGGTCCTGTTCTTTCTCTCCACTACTCCATTTTGTTCAGGAGTTCTTGGAATGCTAAAATGCCTCTTGATTCCCTTTGAGAGATAGAAATCATCAAGTGTATTGTTTCTAAATTCTGTTCCATTATCACTTCTAATACACTTGACTGAGAGGGAATACTGCTTCTCAACATACAACACAAAGTTGATAATCTTCTGAGCTGCTTCATCCTTTGAATGCAAGAAGAAGGTCCATACAAATCTGGAGTAATCATCCACAATTACTAGACAATATTTCTTCTTAGCCATACTCATCACTCTCACAGGACCAAAGAGATCCATGTGAAGAAGCTTTAAGCAGGCATTGGACTTAGGTTCTTCTATGGAGGGAAATGAAGCTTTGTGCTGTTTTCCTTTTAAACAAGCAGTGCAGTTATCTTCACATTTGAACTCCTTCATAGGCAATCCCCTTACTAAACCATGGTTTATCAGCTGATTTATGTTTTTGAGATTAACATGACCCAGCCTTCTATGCCATAGAGTAGATTCTTGAGGGGAAGCCTTGGAAAATAGGCAAGGATGGCCTTTGAGATCTATTTTCTTGGAAAGATCTAAGGCATACACTCTTCCTGTCCTGTTGGCCTTTAGGAGAGTGTATTCATCCAACACCTTATCAATCAAACTTAGAACTTTGGATGACAGAATCCGGCAGTTCTGACTGGTGAAAAGAGCAACATGGCCTTTGTCACACATTTGACTGACACTCAAGAGGTTGTACTTGAGATTTTCCACATGGTTAACATCATCAAACTTTATTTCCCCACTGGAAACAAAGCCTTTGCCGATGATGTAACCCTTTGCATCATTGCCAAAAGACACAAACCCCTTCCTTCCTTGAGAGTAGTCATTAAGAAGTGATCTGTTTCCTGTCATATGCATGGATCCTCCACTGTCTACATACCAGATGCCTCTGTGGCATGTTGAAGAACCCTACAAAACAAAACAATTTAGTTAGATTTTGAGACCCAAACCTTTTTGGTTTTGGGCCTGTTCACATCAACAGATGGTAAACTAACAGGTTTGTTGGAAACAACAGCCTGAGAGGAAGAAGATGGTGAAGAAGAGGAATCCTTTGGCTTGGACCTCCTTTTCTGTGGTTTCAACATAGGAACATCTAATTGGTTAACTCTTCCCAATAGATGTTGAACCATCATAACCAGTTGTGTCTGATTTTGTGATAAAGCTTTCAGCTCTTCAGACACATTGGCATTAGAGTTTGATAAGTTCCTATGTTGCACCTTCTTCTTTTGAGCTATCTCAGCTGTTACCTGTTTAACCCCTTCCCTTTTGGATTTCTTTTTGGACTTAAGGGTTACAGGATTTGATGTTGCTGGTACAAATGTGGCTTCAAACTCAGTTTTCATTTTATCCATTTTCTCTTTAATTTCCTCTTTATGTTTGAGTTTGGATCCTCTTTTGTACCAACAGTCATCTGTAAGATGATTGAACAAACCACATACTTCACATGGTTTCTTCTTCATCTTATGTTGATCATCAACTAAAGAGGATGAAACTACTGAAGACTTGCTCTTCAGTACTTTGGAAGCATTATTTGCTTTCTTGACTTCCTCTTTAGTAGTCTTCAAACTCTTTCTACTGACAGTTTTCTTCTTTTCAGTGCTGACAGTAGTTGGAGTTTGAACTTCAGGTGTCAATTCTTGCTCTCCAGTCCTTTCAGGACTTTCAGAAATAACTCCTGAGTTGATCAACTCTTTGATCATATGAGTGTCAGCAATTGAACCATCAACATCAGCTGATTGGTTCTGAGAGGGCTTAGTGCTGACTTCTACTTTTGATGATGCTCTATCAAAAAGTGAATCACATGATGAGGTGGATTGGTTATTGCTTTCTCCATCAGATTTCACTTCTACTCTTGGAGCAAAATCTGTAGGAGGAGCAGTGTGATTATAACCAATGCCAAACTTCACATTGGAAGCTGATTGCTTACTAAGAAGCATTTCAAAACCTTTGCATGATTGTACCCATCGATCACACTCTACTTGGGTGACTGCAAGGGTTTCTTTGAGACTTCTCTGGTCTTCCAGAATAACCTCTAGCTTAGCCTTTTCATCATTTAATTGGCATTTAAGCTTATAAATCTCATCACTTTTACTATTAAGAGCAGACTCATACTCAGCTTGTCTTTTGGAAATGGTTTTCTCAAACTCAAGTTTTTGATTTATTAATGCTACATTTGCCTCTCTAATAGAGACAAAGGCAGCTATGCATGATTCAGAACATAACTTGGCTTTAGCCTCTGAAGATACCTGAGTTACCTGTGAAGATGATGCAGTTGAGCAGGAACCCTCAGTAGACTCCAGAGCCATAAGTGCTAGATTCCCAAAAGGACTATCACCACCATGTTGATCAGCACCTGTGAACAGTTGTTCATGACCAGACATGTCATCTGGCAAACTGCTCCAGTCAACAACTTCAGGGGTGAAGAAGCTATGTTGTTGAGGTTGAGGAGGTTGATGAGATGGTTGAGGTTCTGGTAGTGCATGAGGTTGTGATACCATAGGAGCTTGAACTTGACTGGTTTGTGGCATGTAATAACAAGGGTAAGGGTATGGCATTTGACCCTGAGGAACAAAATATGCAGGAGATTGTAGTTGAGAATGATGACTAGAATTGACAGGATGTTGCCCTTTGTTTTGTTGACTATTGCCAGGGAAAGTCACAAAAGGTGCAGAGGAATTAGATCCAGATGATCTACATTCTCTAGCAAAGTGTCCAAGCCTTTGGCATTTGTGACACCTCAACTTACTCTTGTCAAAACCAACTTTGGTTTTGCCAGAGAGTCCTGGGAACTTTCTTCCAGTTCTTTTGTAGAACTTCTGAGATCTGATATTTATCAAGGCCATTTGGCTCAAAATATCCATCTCTTCTAAGTCATCATCATCAATCCCCTTGAGATCATCCATGATGAAGCATAGATTGTCATTATTACACCCAGTAAACTGACTATCAACACTCACAAATGCAGAATCAGAATTGTTTGAAGAGAAATCAATATGCTCATCATACTGGCATTCAGATGAAGCATATTCTGACTCATGACTAACCAAGGCAGTGTTGCCTGGTACAAAGTCTTCAGTGAGCTTACCAGATGAAGACAGTTTTCTTTTTTGTTCTATCTCTCTCTCAAATGTGAGCAATTTCCCATGGAGTATGAGAGATAGTTTGTCCAAATTTGCACTAGAGCGTAGGACAATAGTATATGTGTCCCATCTCTCAGGCAGTGATCTGAGAAATCTGTTATTCATCTGGATATTGGTGTACTCATGTTTGACCATTTTTAATTCAGAGATCAAACAAGAGAACCGCTCAAACTGTTGAGTTAGTGTCTCACCCTTCCTATGAGAGAATGTCTCATATTGTTGGGCAAGGATCTCTCTTTTTTTTGCCAAGACCTCATCTGTTCCTCCAAATTGTTCTTTCAAGGCATTCCAGAGGTCATGGGCAGATTCATAATGCATTAGCCCAGAATAGATTTCATTGGGTAGTGCCATGGCCAGAATTCCATGGGCTTTTGCATCAATCTCAAACAATTTCTTATCCTCATCTGAGTATTGATCCTTCCTCTTTGGAACCATTTGATTGGTTTCCGGGTTATTCACCATAGGCTTGTGTGGACCATGTACCACTGATGTCCAACAACCTGAGCTGTTAACAGATAGGTGATGGAGCATACGTCGTTGCCATATGTTGTACTCATTCCTAACCAGCATTAGAGGCTTGGTTGAGGAACCAGTATTGTGAGGATCATTGGAAGGAGTAGTCATTTTAGGTCCAAAAACAATTTAATTCAAGCTTTTAAAAGATTTTACACAGACCACAACAAACTCAATGAAAACCAAGAATAAATCTCAGGATAAATGACCAAAAACACAGAAAATTCAATCTCTATAACTGTTTCTTGCAAAAATGCTAATTCAATCAAACTTGGATCTTGAATAGCAGTTTCAATGATCAATTATTAGATCGATCAATGATTAACCAGCTCTGATACCATTTGTCAGGATCAGTGATCACAAGTTCGATGGATTAGAGAATAATGCAGCGGAATAAGATCAAGAATTAGACAAATTGTAGCAAGAATTTGATATTTGTAAACAAATACGAGAGAATATATTTCTGTGTTAAGGAATGTTTCAATTATGCCAAATATTTCTGCTCAATCATTCACAAATTACAATAAGGTTGACACTCCTTATATAGAGTGCAATCACTGCTGTTATCACGGGATAGTGACAACTGGCAGATCTATTACAAAAATAACTAACACTTAACAAACTATTGAAATGTTTACAACTACTGAAAACATATCAGAGTGCTAAGTATAAAATATAAAACTACTGATAAGAAACTACTGAAACTACAACGACTGAAGAACAAACTCTTTATTCGTTTTACAAAACTACTGAAAAGAGAAAACATAAAACTACTGAAAGTAAACCGTCACAACTACTGAAGAAGTCCTCTTCAGCTGTTATGACAACATCTGATACTTGGTCTTTAGCACTTGTGTCTTCAGACTTTGTCTTCAGACTTTGTCTTCAGCACTTGTGTCTTCAGACTTTGTCTTCAGCACTTGTGTCTTCAGACTTTGTCTTCAGCACTTGTCTTCAGACTTTGTCTTCAGCACTTGTCTTCAGCACTTGTCTTCAGACTTTGTCTTCAACACTTGTCTTCAGACTTTGTCTTCAGGTGTTCTCTTCAGCTGTTGTGGACTTCAGTAGTTGTTGTGACGTCTGTGGGACTTAAAGGTTTTTCTGATCCGGCTCATTGGTTCTTTTGGTCCAACAACTACCCACCACAACATCTTGAATTTGAGATGGTACCCCTTTAATAAAATTCTTGATGTTGCGGGGCACGGTATCCACCATGTGGGGTAGGAGCATGCTCAACTCATGATGCTGGGTGGAATAAGCCAAATGATTTCCACCGTCTTACTTGAGATTCCAAAATTCTTCCTCCAGCTTCTGCAATTCACTCCTCGGGCAGAACTTTTGGATCATTATGTCCTTAAATTCTTCCCAAGGTAATGCCAAGGCAGCTTCAGTCCCTCGGTTCCTTTTCACTATTCCACCACGTGAGCGCCCGTTGTTGAAGGACGCTTGCAGCATAGCGGACCTTGAATTCATCGGGGCACTCGCTAACAATAAACGTATTCTCCATACTATCGAACCACTCAAGAAGTCCAGTGGCTCCTTCTTTTCCACTAAACTAGTGGGTTTACACGAGTTGAAATGCTTAAAGGTGCATGTGCGATTGTTCCCGTTTTGGTTGTTGCTATTTTCCCCATGGGCATTGTTGTCACCACCACTATTGTTTCCATTGGTGTTGTTGTTGTTATTGGCCATTAAGGTGCTGCTAAGTTCAGCAACTATCGACGGGAGCACAACAACCATTTGCCAGGCGATCATTGCAACGAGTTTACGATCGGAACTTCCACGCTGTCTATGGTGACGAGACATGCTGGATATACAACATGAGTTAGACACGGGAATGAGAATAATAAAGGATGGTAATTTAAACAAGAATAAGTCAAAGGTTGTAAGGCAGATGGCATGGTTCCATTTGGTAACGCATTACCATTTGAAAACGTTGACACGTCAAGGTAAATTGACCCATTTGCCTTAGAAACTTGTGTATGTTGACCGTAGTTTATCACTCATCCAGAAATCCACAGGTCAGCATAACTAGTCCCGTAAGATTTATGCGAAATGCTTACCTTAGCCCGAAGGCCTTTTGCCCGGAAATCCAGAATACAGGTGTCTATGTGTCACACAATATTTCTTAGGATCATGGAATCAAAACCTTGATGAGATTTGTATAGATTAGACATAAAGTATAAAGATTTAAACCATAGATATAAACTGTACGAACCCACGTGTCGTCGAAAATAAGTTTAAGAACTTTCATTCGTCGGGGAGAATTAAAGAATCAAGAGTAAGTCTAAGGGATACAGGTACCAAAGTTTAAGCATTTACAAGGCAATCCTATGCTAAGGCATCAAGTTGCACATAAGAAGGTATAGCATTATGTAGCATGCAAACAATATATTTTTACAAGAATATAAATATTATTCTATAAGGTTCATGCATAAAGTATAGTCTAGGTCACCATTTCTAATAACCTAAATCCCTATACTTATGGGCTCTGATACCAATCTGTCACATCCCAACCTTGACGGCGGAATCATTGAAATGTGAGGGTTAAGATTGTTCACAACCACATAACACTATTATTTATTCCAAATATTATGATCATAAGTTCCAAAGGTAAATTACAACCATAAGTCTCAAATAAGAAATCAACATAACGTAACATGAAATAATCCAAGACAATTCATTTATTTAACTAGGTCCATTCCTAGATGTGAATAAGCTTCAAAGATGACAATCAAACTTGCGCGTTTCCTGAAACATGTTAAAAATAAAAAGGTCAACATAATATTGGTGAAATTTTCATAGTTTTCATTCGTACATATATAAAAGATGGAAATTCATGTCATATGTTAGTGAGCAAAGTAACTAGGGATGTATAACAGATGTAACAATCAAACTTTGACAGTTTACAAGATTATACGTTTACAAGATTATACGATTAGCTAAGTTTACTTGGATTAACCAAGCAGGCTTGTCAGGTCTATAGATCTATGACATCGCCCAAGTGTTTACAAGAATCAAACGAGTTTACAAGTAAATTAATTATAAGGTAACATGTTTCACCCCAAAGAGTAAAAATAAGCAAAAGGGGTATAGAAATACTCACATGATGTATAAGTATATGATTGAAGATTAAAAGAATAATAAACGTCGTTTCACCGTAATTCCTCACAAGGTACCTAAATATATAGATAAGACTTAAGTTTAATTATAATAAGTTTAACGTGTTAACGAGAACTAGGGTTTTAGGTGGAATTTGGGGATTTTTGTAAGTACATTAAATATTTTAATAAAGAAATTTACCACTTATGTATTTTAATAGACAAAATGAAATTAAGCCATTTGTAACAACAAATAAAGTTTAAATATAAAATTTAAATAAACAGTTTAAAATAGTCATGATTTTAAAAGGTAACGTTTGGACCAATACTAATTTATTATTTATTATTTGAAATCCATTTTAATAGAACCAAACCAAGAGTAACCTTTGTTAAAAGGTTTTATAAAAGTTATTTCATTATTTAAATTTAATAAAAATTCAGAATATTATTTGGTGTTTATAAAAATATTTAAAGTTTACAAAAACTATTTTTATATTTATTAGAAATTTTCTATAATTAATTTGAGGGCTAAAAAGCCTTAAAAATATACATGAGGGTGCCCGGGTTCGAACCCGGGACCTCATGGTGGAAGGGGCAAAGTCTTAACCAGTGAACCAGGGCCTTAGCCGTGGTTTAAGTTGGTTTCGAATTTTTATAAACCCAAATTAAGAAGTTTCCCCTAATTCACATAAACCCTAATTCATATCCAATCCAATTGAAGCATCAACGTTAACGATTACTGTAATAGACATGGGGCTTTTGTTCCCCATGTCAAATCGAGTGTATAGGTGTTTTAATTACCCTTTTTGATTCGAAATATTGCCAAGTTCTCTAGTAGAACAGGTCGCGACGAGGTTGAATTTCAGTTTGTGTACCAAATGACAATGAAAACCAAATTAAACTCGTGTGAAGCTTCGGGTGATGATCTTAATGCAAAGCCCTCTATCAATTTCAATATTCAAGGTCCAGATGAGGGTGTTCGGTTGGTTGCAGGTCGCGATGAAAGATGACGATGGAATTTGATGATTGTGTTTGTTTCAGGTGGAATTGAGAGTGGAAATCGATTAGAGGTTGGTAGATGATTGTTTATGTGTAGTTAATTAGATTCTTATTATGATTCAATGCTCGAACGGCTATGAAGTTTAATGCCATCGGTTACTTGATTGTTTGAGGTTCGTAACCGGCTTGTGAACGCAATTAAACGTGCATTCATGTTCGAATCGTGTAGATGAAGCGATTTGGGACGTTTTGGGTGGTAAAACCGATTGTTTTCGGGTGTTCAGGGGCTCGCCGGCGCGTTGGCCGCTGGTGACCGGTGTGATTGCCGGAAACGCGGGATTGAAAAGGGGGGGTTTAGGTTTTCAATTAATTACACAAATGGTCCCTTTGGTTTTTAGTTTAACATTTTATGTTTAAAACTTTCTTTGGAAACAATGGTCCTTACAAACTAAGTTACTAACTTTCTTTAGTTTAACAAATGGTCCCTTTGATTTTATGTTTTTATTATTATTATTATTATTATTATTATTATTATTTTTATTCCTATTATTTATTATTATGTTCAATTTATTAATTAAGTTATTAACTTTCAAATTAAAGAATTAAAAACAAACTAAGAAATAAGCATAATAACCCATAAGTCTCATATTTGGCAACAATGGTCCCTACAAAAATTTAACGACATTAACTTTTAATTTAACGAAAAATACATGATGTTACACATATCATCGTCTGCCAGGCATTTCCTGAGATGAGATCATGGAACGTAGGGTTAATTCCACTCAACTCATTGGGTAGTTCTAATCTGTAGGCCACTTCTCCTACCCTTGCGACAATACGGAATGACCCTATGAACCTTGGGCTTAACTTTCCCTACTTTCGAAACCTGACGTTCCCTTTTCAGGGAGATATCTTGAACATAACCTTGTCACCAACCTCGAATTCTATCGGTCTACGAATCTTATCAGCTTAAGACTTCTTGCGATCCTTTTTGGCTTTCATGAATGCCTTAATCTTATCTGACTTCTCGGTCGTGACCTCAATCACATCAAGAGTTCCCAATTAGTCTTGCTCAATGTCACCCCAACACACGAGCGTCCTGCACTTCCTACTGTACAGCATCTCATAGGGTGGCATACCAATGCTGGCATGGTAACTATTATTATATGAGAATTATGCCAACGTTAAGTGCTCATCCCAACTTCCTCCAAAGTCGATTACACACGCTCGTAGCATGTCTTCTAATGTCTGAGTTTTTCTTTCCGACTGGCCATCCGTCTAGGGGTGGTAAGCTGTACTAATATGCAGTCTAGTCCCCATTGCGTCGTGAACCTCTTCCAGATTTTGGACGTAAAACGCGTGTGTAACATCTGTTATTTTTGAAAATATGGACCCGAACACGTTTTCTTGGTTATATAAATTAAGCATATTATTCAAAATATTCCTTTCATTTTGGATTTTTTTTAAAAACAATAAATATGTATTTAACTAACTTTGTTAAATTGATGATTTAAAATTTACATGTAACCTTTCATTTAATAAGTGTAAAAACTTATGAGACTTATATATTCATTAAGAAGTTTTAAACATTATATAATGGAAATTAAGCTTTAAAAATTTCTATGAGATTTATAAAGATAAGTAAATCTATAAAGATTATTATTCTTAATCACCTTAATAATTAAATAATTAATATTTAACATGATTTATAACTTTTATAATGTTTTATAAATGGATAATGGAATAATCATATAAAATGTGGATTTTATAAAGATTATAGGGTATTCTAAACTAAGAGTTTTAATTATACAATTGGAATTAAATTGTAATATTCCTTATAAAAGATTAATAGGCTATAAAGATTTTATAAAATAAAAAAAGTGTAAGGATTCCTATAAGTCTGATGCAGCCAAAACATCCAAAGTTTCTCTGCAAGCATGCACTAAAGAACTGAAGTAGAAATGCTTCGGAAGTTTTACACCATGCACTAGAAATATTCTAAGTGTGAAATCTTCCGAAGCCAAGACCAATATCTTCCGAAGCCAAAAGTGAAGTCTTCCGAATCCTCAAAGACAAAGTCTTCCGAAGTCAAAGAGTGTAGACAGATTTCTTCCGAAGATTTTTAGAGATATGCCTTTATTTGATGTACTTTACCATAAAGCTGGACCACCTTTCCGCTGCAACTCTATAAAGTCACCAACTTACATGAGTTGATGAAAGGTCCATGCTTTTGGTAACTGTACATTGAGGTCTTGAGTCCATGCTTTCTACTTTATGTACTTTTATCCTTTTTGTCATATATTAGGATGTGAGCTATGGCATGTCATAGTCACATGTCAAAAGACAGACATGTCTTTTGACTCTACAATTGATTTTGTTTGTGTCTAGTCAATTGTATCCAGATGGATTTCAAAGTATTCCATGTTCTTGTATCTTTCTTTTATGATTTGTAACACTTGTAATAAAACTTGAGAAAGCAATATACTGCATCCTTGAAAACCAATCGCTTGTGTTCTCTTGTTCTGTCTCTTACTTATTACTTGTGTTCTTGGTATCATACTTGTGGTTAATCCAGTTTACTGTTTGATTAAGTTTGTTTAATCTCCTCTTTGTGTTGTTGTGTTGTAAGTGACCACCCTTCACCGGTCCTGCATTTGCTATTAGAGCATTTTAGGCTCTTGATATAAGATCTCACCATCTTAAGATCCCTTACACACACAAATACTAAACTTTTCAAATGGCAACCATTTCCAAGACTGATATGGAAACTGGAACCATGAACAAGTCTCCACTGATCACTCTTGATGACTTTGATACCTGGTGCATGAGAATGGAAGGTTTCATCAGGTCTCTAAACTCAAGAATATGGGAGTCTGTTGAAAATGGACCTTTCACACCCAGCACTCCTTCTGCTACTGGTGCTGGTATGATCGCCAAAGATGTGGCTAACTACTCTGATGAAGATAGGAAGAGAGTAGAGATTGACAAAAAAGCCATGACTGCTCTTCAAACTGTCCTTCCAAACTCTATGTACAAAGGTTTCAAGAAGTGCAAAACGGCTAAACAACTGTGGGATGCACTAAAACTGATGTATGAAGGCTCCTCTGAAGCCAAGGAGAACAAGAAGGATCGCCTGAAGCAGCAGTTTAAAAACTTCACCTTCAAAACAGGTGAAACCATGACTCAGCAATACATCAAGTATGCTGAGATAGTGGATACCCTTGTGGATGGAGGAGTTCCTCTTGAGAATATAGACATTGTAAGGAAGTTCATGTCCTCACTTCCTAGGCAATGGACACACTAGTGTGTGGAGATCAAGAGGACTGAAAATCTCAAAACTCTTACTCTGACAGAGTTATATGGGATTCTTAGTGGCTACCAGATGGAGATGAACATGCAAGGTTCATCTGGCAACTCCAATAATCAATTGGGTTCAGCCTTGCACGTGGTTGAAAGGGATAGCATAGAACCCCAACATCATCTCATATGCTATCCTGACAATTCACCAAATGGTCCTTTCATCACCTTCCCAGAGACACCCAGGGTGAACTTCTCTCAAGGAAGCCCATTCCAAGAGACAAGCTCTTCTCAAGCTTTTGTGTCTTCTGATGAAAGTTATGACAACTCTCTTTTCACTCTTGAAGACTTGGATTGTATCCATCCAGATGATCTGGAATACATGGAAATAGTCCAGCACATGGCTCTTCTCACTCACAGAGCCAAGAAGTTCTATAAGAGAACTGAAAGGAAGTTTCCAAGCAATGCAACCAGTGGAAAGTTTGGCCTGGACAAAGGCAAAGTCAAGTGTTACAACTGTAACTTGATGGGCCACGTTTCCAGAGAGTGTAAGGCACCTAGAAAAAATTGTGGCCAAGCACAAACCAAACCAAACTACACTAAGAAAGCCCCCTAGAATGAGAAGCCAAAGCAGCAAGCTGCAGTTGCTGTTGAAGAAGGAGGCTTTGACTAGAGCTTTCAGGTGGAAGATGCTTCTCCAAACCAAGCACTAATGGCAGATCATGATGAAGCCAAGGTATTGGAACATCTCTGTACTCCTGAATGCATTGCTAAAGTTAATAGATACAGGTCCTATAACTTGGAGATGAGATCTGATCTTGAGTCCTTAAACATTTTAAAATCTGATTTTAGAAAGTCTGAAGATGATAATAAACTAAAGATAGAGGACTTAGAGAAAACCATTTCAGTTCTAAAACATGAGCATACAGATTTTAGGACTCAAATCAAAGATCTCATAACCAAGCTGACTGAGTACCAGGCTGAGCTTGTGATCAGCAAAGCCAGGGCAAAAAAGAGTGTTCTTGAAGAAGAGACCTTCAAGAACATGATATCCTCATCCCTGCACAACAAGGTGTGTTATCAAAACACGCAGGGACTAGGATCCAATGAGATAGATCCTCCACACACAATCTTGTCTTTAAGATCTCCTAGGTGTGAAACTTGTGAAGATGAGCTTCCTCTCATAGATCCTATAAGTGAAGAGGATGAAGAAGAGATAGTGAAGAATTCCTCTGAGAAGGGTGAAGAGGAGGATTCTAAGAAGAGCCCCTATTCTTCTGAGGAGAAGAAGATTACTTTGATGACCAAGTCAATGAGAAAGAACTTGATCAGGAAGAGCAAAAGAAAAGCAAGGAAGGCTCAAGAGATCAAGGCTACTTTTGACTCTAAGCAGAAACAAGTTTTTATCTCTTCAGGGTTTGAAGTAGTAAAGACTGAATACATCAACCAAAACTTTTCAGCCAAGAGTTTCGGTTCTTGTTCAAATCATCTTAGTACCAAGAAGAAGACTGATCTGCTGTGTACCACTGTTGCACAGTCTGGACCATCAAACTCTAAGAACAGTTCCCAGCCCAAAAGGACTGTCTCAGCATCTACAAAGATGAAGGTGGAGAAGGGATGTGACCAAAGACAGTCTTGTTCTCATAAGAAGACTCTTGTGAAGAAGAAAATGGTGTGTGTCATGTGTGAAAGTACCTCTCACATTGCTAAGAATTGTCCATACAATCCTAAAAGTACTGTCCATATGACCAAGACAAAGACTTCAAAGAGTTCCAAGAAGATTCAAGCTTCGGAAGGAAAATCTGTTTCCTTCGGAAGCTCAAAATCTAAGAAGAAGGCAAATGGAAAATTACCTTCGGAAGAGAAGTTGGTCTCGGAAGAAAGGAATTCTTCCGAAGCATTGAAGTCTGCTGCAGTGACTGCAGAATCTTCCAAAGGTTCAGTCATCAAAACTTCCGAAGTCCCAAAAGCTTTCGATGTTTTGAAAGTCAAGTCTAAGACTCCAAAGGTGGTGTGGAAGTCTAAAAAAGACCAAGTGACTGAAAATTCCAAATGTAACTAATCATTTTCTTTGTGCAGGAACAACTCAAGACAAACAAGAATATCTGGATCATTGATAGTGGTTGTTCCAGGCACATGACATGCAATAGGTCAGTACTCCATAACTTTGAAAGGATTGATGAAGGACCATTTGCTTTTGGAGGAGATGAAGGTGGTTACATTTTTGGAAGGGGCAAGGTCACAAATGGTAAGCTCAGCATTGAAAAGGTAAACTTTGTCAAGAAGCTTGGGTACAATCTTCTGAGTGTATCCCAATTTTGTGATCAGAGTCATAACATGCTCTTTAATGAGCATGAGTGCATTGTTCTCAAGCCTGGAGTGGTCATTCCTCATGAGCACATCCTGCTTAGAGCCCCCAGAAAAGGGAACATGTACAAGATGGACTTGCAAGAAACATCTCCCTCTCGAGAAGTTTCATGCTTTTTGTCTAAAGCAAACAGTGATGAGTCTTTCCTATAGCATAAAAGAATGTGCCATGTAAACTTTAAGAACATGAATAAACTAATTAAACATGATTTGGTAACTGGAATGCCAAAGAAAGAGTTTACAAGTGATGATCATTGTGTTGCATGCCTGAAAGGGAAGCAACATAATGTATCTCACAAGCCTAAGGAAAGGAACTCTATCACTACTCCCCTACACTTATTACATATGGATCTCTTTGGCTCCATCAGTGTAATGAGTCTAGGAAGGACCTCTTATTGTTTGGTGATCACAGATGATTTTACAAGATTAACTTGGGTTTTCTTTCTTAGAACTAAGGATGAGACCCCTGAGATTCTGAAGAATTTCATCTTAAAGATTGAGAATCAATGTGATCACAAGGTCAAAATCATAAGATGTGATCAAGGGACTAAATTCAAGTATCAAACCCTTGATACATTTTGTGATGAAAAAGGTATTAAAAGACAATATAGTGCTCCTAGGACTCCTCAGCAAAATGCTGTTGCTGAGAGGAGAAACAGGACACTAATTAAAGCTACAAGAACTTGTTGTCTGACTCTAAACTGCCCATCACCTTTTGGGCAGAGGCAGTCTACACTGCTTGCTATGTGCAAAATAGAGTTTTAGTAGTTAAGACACATGGTAAGACTCCTTATGAACTTTGGCACAAGAGAAAACCTTTCATTGGTTTTCTCAGGTCATTTGGATGTCCTCGCACCATCTTGAATACCAAAGATCAAACTGCCAAATTTGCTGAGAAATCAGATGATGGACATTTCATTGGATACTCTTCCCAGGCTAAGGCTTATAGAGTATACAATCTCAGAACTAGAATTTTGAGGAGTCAGCCAATGTGACTTTCAATGAACACGCACCCTATGTGGCTGGTTCTGTTCCTGATTGGCTATTTGATCTTGATTTAGTTACCAATTGTTTTAACAAATCTTGTGAGAATGTTTCAGGATCTGCAGAAAAATTAAATACAGGTAATCCTGATCCAAGATTTGAGCTAAGAAGACCTTTAACTCATACATCTTCAGCTCCAGTTGGAACTACTTCAACAAATGAGGTTTCTGTTAGTACTACAATGACAAACTCAACTGATACATTTGGGGTGCCTTCAAATTCCAGCTCAGAGGCTCCACAACAAGATAAGGATACCTCAATTATGGAAGACAACAATGGTGGTGGCGACAGTGATCAAGAATTCCTTGATGCTAATAACCACACCATAGATGACAACATCAATGATGTCACACACTCATTGGATCAAGTCAATCTTGATAAGTGTGGTGATGTGGTGGGTGAAACATCTATGCCAGATCTAAATTTCTCAAATTTAGATCTTTCTTAGCAACTTGTTGTGATCCCTCAGCTTAGGATCCACAAGTCTCACCCCACCACAAACATCATTGGAGATGTTGTCATAGGGGTAAGAACAAGAGGACAAACCCATGAAGCAAATGTTTGTCTTCACTCTTATTTCTTATCCCAGATAGAGCCAAAGAAAGTTGATGAGGCTCTAAAGGATGGAAGTTGGGTTGAAGCTATGCAACAGGAGTTGCTTCAATTCAGAAGGCAAAAAGTTTGGAACCTTTGTCCTCTTCCTCATGGGAAGACTACCATTGGAACCAAATGGGTGTTTAGGAATAAGAAGGATGATAGAGGCATTATCATCAAGAACAAGGCTAGACTAGTTGTTCAAGGATACACACAAGAAGAAAGGATTGACTACATTGATGTTTTTGCTCCAGTAGCAAGACTAGAAGCTGTTAGGATACTCCTGGCATTTGCTGCATCCAAGAACTTCAAGGTCTTTCAGCTTGATGTGAAGTGTGCTTTTCTATATGGAGTGATTGATGAAGAGGTGTATGTCAAACAGCCACCCGGTTTTGTAGACCCTGATCATCCTGATTATGTCTGCAAGCTTGACAAATCTCTTTATGGGCTACATCAAGCACCCAGGAAGTGGTATGAGACATTATCTGAGTATCTTTGTAAACATGGATACAGGAGAGGTACTATAGATGGAACTCTCTTCATCAAAGGACAGGGAAATGACATATTGCTAGTTAAAGTGTATGTGGATGATATCATCTTTGGTTCAACTAATCCAAAGCTCTGAAAAGACTTTGAGAAGCCGATGAAAGACAGATTTGAAATGAGTGCAATGGGAGAACTCAATTTCTTTCTGGGAATTCAAGTGAAGCAAGTTGAAGATGGTATCTTCATAAGTCAGTCAAAGTATGTTCAGGACATACTCAAGAGGTTCTACATGACTGATTGTAAGATTGCTAAGACACCCATAGCCAGAAACCACTCCCTTGGACCTGATCTTGAGGGGGAGTGTGTAGATGAACACTTATACAGGCCTATGATTGGGTCTCTTATGTATCTTATTGCTAGCAGGCCTGATATCATGTTTGCTACATGTATTTGTGCAAGATATCAAGCCAACCCTAAGATGTCTCACCTCATCACTGTCAAGAGGATTCTAAGATACCTCAAAGGTGCTTCAACACTTGGTTTATGGTATCCAAAGAATCCTGACTTTAATCTGTATGCTTATACACATAGTGATTATGGTGGTTGCAACATGACTGCAAAGTCTACATCTGGGGGATGTCAGTTCCTTGGTGGAAGGGTTGTCTCATGGCAATGCAAGAAACAATCATTTGTCTTTGCATCAACTGCTGAAGCTGAATACATTGCTGTTGTGCTCAAGTGCTTTGGATTCAGAATTAAATGCTAGACTATGGTTAAACTTCAAGGAGACTCCCATTCACATAGACAACAATAGTGTTATCTCTATCACAGAGAATCCTGTGCAACACTCAAGGACCAAACACATCAATATCAGGTATCATTTAATAAGAGATAACTATGAAAAGGGATTAATTAAACTAGTCAAAGTTCACACAAATGAACAATATGCTGATATGTTTACAAAGCTTTTGATGAACAGAGATTTAAATATCTAATATCAGCTATTGGGATGATTAACTTTGAGTAGATCTTTTCTTAAAACTAATTCTAATTATTTCTTAAAATATGTGTGTCCTAAGTTGTCTAGTTCATCACTTTCATAAGCTCATGTTTTCTTTGGATAAAAAAAATCCTTTTTGAAGATTTTCCTTAGATTTTTGAAAAATTTTCTGATCCTTCGGAAGATATATTTTTATCTTCAGAAGCAAATCATGTCTTCAAAATAAATAACTGTCTAAGAAATTTTACCTTCAAAAGAGGTTTCAATCTATCTTCCGAAGCTAAAATACTTGTCTCAGACACTTATTTGTTTTCAAGGACTATTTTCTTCCGAAGCAAAATTAACTCTCAGAAGCTTTGTTGTTTTATATACAAGGCTTTCAAGTTTTTATTTCTCTTCCGAAGCAAAATTTTCAAAACTCTCAGGATATTCTTCTGAAGTCATTTTAGCTTCAGAAGCTTTTTCATTCAACTTCCAAGGATAATTTACCTTCGGAAGTTTTTTGACTTCCAAGAAAACTACTTTTTGAGCAATAGTAAACTACTTTTTCAGAGGTGGGACCGACATTCGGATTTCAAAGTTTATCCTCTTCCATTAACTTTGGTTCAAATCCTTTTCACATAAATACCCAACGGTTCCCCCTCACCCTCACTATCTTCTTCAATTCTACCATTCCTCAAACCTAATTTCTCCTAAACCTCCTTTGCTTTTCATATTTCTTCATCCTTAAGCTTCTAAAATGGCCAACCTTAACTGCAGAAACAACCCAGATTTCTCCATGCAACTTCACAGGCAATACAACCAGGTTGCTCTGTTAAGCTCTGAGAAAGATGATAGTTTCTCAGAGATTTGTCGTTTCTTAGCTTTAACAAACTACTTCACCTCCCTAACCATTGATCCTACTCTCTATGAGGATCATCTGCTTGAATTTTGAAAGACCTGTCAAGAGGTCATCATAGATGGGGAGAAGGCACTGTCTGCCACAGTGCAAGGGAGGACAATCTTCATCACTCCGGCCATCATCAACACTCACTTGCAGCTGGATGATGAAAAAGGTGAGTTGTCCTTCCCAAAGGAAGCTGTTAATCATTCCTTTGAGCAGATGGGCTATGAGTGAGATTTCTCTGTAAAGACCTTCAGGAAAGGGAAGGTCTCATCCCAGTGGAAATACCTGCTTCATGTGGTTATCCACAGCTTGTCAAACAAGTATGGAATGATTCAAGGAGTCAAGTTCAAGTACTCTCAATTTGTCTATACAAATTTGCTTGCTAACTTGGACTCCTTAGAGTATTATATGTTTCCTAGATATGTTCAACACATTCTCAACTATGAACTGGGCTCACAGTTGAGGGAAACAGATAATATTCTTAAATTGGGACAGATGAAGCCCGACATCTTTAAAATCATGAAGAAGCCAACTGTAGGCTTCTTAGGGGTAGAAACAACCCTTGTCCCAAAAATGTTAGAGCTCATTGCTCAAGGTGACAACCTAGCAATACAAGCTAGTGTTGAACCCACACCTTCTACCTCTCAACCACCAAAAAGGCCACAAGTAACCTTTCACACCTACCAAAAAAAATCCAAACAAACCCCTGCTCAAGCTATTAAGTCTGTGCAGGTCCTCATATACTCACAATTACAAGAGGAAGTGGACACTAAAGCACACACTTCCCCTGAGGAGCAAACCACTCCCATCTCTTCAACAATCAGGGCTGAGGTTCCTCATGCTCACCCTGATGAGCTCACAAGCCCAACTGCCTTAAGCCTTCACTCTGTGTCTCAACACTCAAGTGAACAACCTTTAGGGGACAGTTACCATCCCCAGCCTTTAGATCTAAATCAACCCATTCCCAACCTTTCATTCTATACTGATGAAGACTTAAGTTTCAGTGAGTACCATGAGTCTCTCTTCTCTTCCCCTACTCAAAGATAGATGAGTACTCTTGAATCTCCTCAGTCTAGCCCACATCAGTCACCCATTACTGAGGTGGATACTTCTGAACTTGTTCAGGATACCCATATGGAAGAGGCTCTCACTTTTGCAAGTGATTATATTATTAAGACCTCAACTATGGCAACTCAGCCCATTGACACCTCAATAGAGAATGTCAATGAGCAAAAGAAATCCAGCAGCCAAGAACCTGAAGCTGCTGGTGAGAGAGCGGACTTTGGTCCAATCATCTCATCCCCCAATGATTCTTCTGATGAAGAAGAGGGGAATCTAAGATTAAAGATGCAAAAACTGTCAAAAACATGGTCCTATTTAGTCTCTAAGGTTAGTCACCTTGAATCTCAGGTGACTAACCTTCAAAATAGGGTCAATGATCAGCAACTTGAGATATCTTATCTCAGGGAAAAACTAGCTGGGAGACCTTTAAGAAGAGCTCAACCAGGAACATAAGAACCTGTGAATGTGATTGACCTAACCTCTAGCTCACCTATGCAAGAGGGTGATGCTACCAAAAAGGGGGAGAAAGTCATTACAGTCACAGAACCTGGGAGTTCTTCAGAGAGTATGGACATTGAGGACTCACCATCCTCACTTGCAATTGTGCATACTCAGCAACATCCTCAAGTTCACATTAATGTGGACACTATAGACTCTATCATCAGGAGTCTCTTTGAGGAAGGTATTCCAAGGGCTGTGTCATCTCCACCTCAAGGAACTTCAAACTACATTATTGGATGGAGGTATGATGCTGATAGAAGAGCCCTCATTCTTCATAGAGTTCAAGGGCAACAAGAAGTATTTGATTTTCAGACCTTGAACTACTATAAAGGTCTTGATCTGGTCAACATGCCACTTGTCAATCCAAGCAAATAAAGACAAGCTGACAGATTCGCACTCAGAATTCAAGACAGAATTACTGAAGAGTTCATCCTAAGAAGGAGACAAAGGCAATCAGGTAATGTCATTGGTCAACTGGATGCTGAGGCAGAGCCTGAGATTAGCTTCAAAGGGAAAACCTTGGCTGAAGGCCCAATGATAGAGCCTGAGAGCTCTGTCACACCAACAACTGCTTCAGAAATTCATTCCCTTGGTGAAACACCTGCTGGTGAAGGTGTCTCACAACCTCTCTCTGGCCAGAGCATGAATGCTACACTAAGCAATGAAGGCCAAAGCTCTCTCCACCCTGAGTCACAAAGGTCAGTGGGTGACAAAGGGAAAAGGATTTTGACTCCCGAGGATATTGAGGAGGAGGAGAGAGAGATGAAGAGGAAGATAAGGGGAGAAAGTTCCTCTGGGTCTTCAGGTTTTATGCAAGCTGCAATCAGGGCTGCCCCCAGACCAAACACTCAAGATGATGACTTGAGGGCAGTTAGGATTACTTACCTGCAGACCAGGAACTATGACATAGATGAGATTATATCTCTCCCCTTAGAGCAATTAAATGAACTGGCTGACATGGAAGTGTCAAGAGAGATGAAGGAAAAAGAGGATGCAAGATTACTTCTCCAATTCAAAGAGGAGAAGAAACAGAAAAGACTATACAAGCATGCTCTTACTCTCTCCCCAGTTCAAGAAAGCCCTGTGCAAAAGACTGTGACATCTACACAAGAACCTCAGGTAGACAAGGAAACAGACAGACAAAACATGATCAACTACCTGAGTGCCACAGGTCTCTACCAGGCATTTGCACTTCTTCCTTTGTCCTTTGAGTACATTGAGTTTGAGTATCTCAAACAGCTTGAACTTCAAGTGCTCAAAGAACAAAAAGCTACAAAGAGAAAGATGAGGGAAGAGGTTGCAAAGTCAAGAGCCATTATCCAAAATAGTATGAAGAAGTTTACTGACAGACAAAGGATGATGAGCTTCTTGAAGTTGTATGGATTCTTTGGAAGGAGACTTGGCCCTATGTCTCTATCCACTATGGATGAGCTTATCAGGGTAATCAAGTAGAAGATCAAGAGTTGAGAGTTGATTGATTTATACTCTCCTCCAAATCAAATCCCACCTGAAGTGGAGCTTAAGGTTGAACAACCTGAGACAACACAACCCGGACCTCCTGCTGAGCCTCAGCAAGCTTCATCTTCTGATCCACAGCAGGGTCAAACTCCCTCTCCTTCTGAACCTGTGAGGGAGGAACACCCGACTGAGAAAGACAAAGATGATCAACAAGGTGTTGCAGACCAGTCTTCTCAGTTAAAGTCTTCTAAGAGGAAGAAGAGGATGGCTTCCAAACCAAAGTCAAAGAAAAAGAAGCCTGAATCATCCACCTCCACACCTCAAGTTGAGTCAGATCAACCAGAGGAAGTGCATGAAGAGGCAGCCCAATCAACTCCAATTCAAGTGGCTCCTCTTGCAGCTGAGACACCCATCTTATCCTGGACCTTCACTACTAATCCAAAGAGATGGCATGTGATCAGAGATCAAGGTGTTGAGAATGTCTATACATGGCAAGACATAATCAACCTACCTCTGCATGATCTTTTTGAGATGAGAAGATATTATGAGAGTCTGAATGATCCTGACCATCTAATGAAGAAGGGTATGGTCATCATTGTGCTGAAGACTACAAACATCTGAAGATCTTCTAAATGTTTTGGTAGCATCAGCCTAGGGGGAGTTTGTAAGGATTCCTATAAGTCTGATGCAACCAAAACATCCAAACTCTCTCTGCAAGCATGCACTAAAGAACTGAAGTAGAAATGCTTCGAAAGTTTTACACCATGCACTAGAAATATTTTAAGTGTAAAATCTTCCGAATCCAAGACCAATATCTTTCGAAGCCAAAAGTGAAGTCTTCCGAAGCTTCAAAGACAAAGTCTTACGAAGCCAAAGAGCAAAGACAGATTTCTTCCAAAGACGTTTAGAGATATGCCTTTATCTGATGTACTTTACCATAAAGCTGGACCACCTTTCCGCTGCAACTCTGTAAAGTCACCAACTTACATGAGTTGGTGAAAGGTCCATGCTTTTGGTAACTATACATTGAGGTCTTGAGTCCATGCTTTCTACTTTATGTACTTTTATCCTTTTTGTAATATATTAGGATGTGAGCTATGGCATGTCATAGTCACATGTCAAAAGGCAGATATGCCTTTTGACTGTACAATTGGTTTTGTTTGTGTCTAGTCAATTGTATCCAGCTGGCTTTCAAAGTATAGCCGGCTGTAGGATGTAGTATAAGTATTCCATGTTCTTGTATCTTTCTTTTATGCTTTGTAACACTTGTAATAGAACTTGAGAAAGCAATATACTGCATCCTTGAAAACCAATCACTTGTGTTCTCTTTTTTTGTCTCTTACTTATTACTTGTGTTCTTAGTATCATACTTGTGGTTAATCCAGTTTACTGTTTGATTAAGTTTGGTTAATCTCCTCTTTGTGTTGTTGTGTTGTAAGTGACCACCCTTCACCGGTCCTGCAATAAGCAATTTATTTAAACTATTAAACTAGGGTGATATTAAGTTTGGGGTCAAATTTGCAATTTATAAAACTTAGTTTTAAAAGTTAGACACAAAATTATAAACTATTGAAATCACATGGACCAAATGTGTAATTTCTTTTAAAAACCCAAACCATCCAAACCCACCGTCGACCTCCCCATTTCCGGTCACCGGTCCGGCTAACCTCCGGCGACCCCTCCAATCTTGAAACGCTTAATTAAAATGCGATTAAACCGAACCTTAACTATTAGATATCGGTTTCGATCTTTAAACCCTGTTTAATTAAGATTATTCGACCATTAACACAAGAAATCAAAACCGAAATCATCAATTCAAACCCTTAACTCGTTGATCTTGTAACTATTCGAACTATATCTGTTTGAATGATGGAAAACATTATAATCGGTCCTCTAAACCATCTTGAATCATCAATCGCATAAACAAAGCACTCAATCAAACCATTCGATCATCACTTTCGTTACGGACCTGCAACTTGGTCGACAACTACCCTCTAAGCATGGTAACTCAAAATTGTTTGAGAGCTTTGAATCCTAAACACCCATTGAAGCTTCATACGAAGGGAATTTGATTATCAATAACGTTTACCTCGAACCAACATCAACGTAGTCGCGACTGTCTTTGTTCTTGTTCTAATTGTTTTGTCATCAATCCAGGTAATTAAAACCACACACACATTCGGTTTCATTCAGAGATCGAAAGCCCTATGTTTGATTTGATTAACAACTTCGAATTCGTGTTCAATTTGGATCAAATCAAGTTAGGGTTTATATGAAATTTGGGGGTTTTTCGTTAGACTTTATTTAGTTCTTTAGTTTCAAAATAAAACAAGATCTGGGCTTTAGCCCAACTGGTTACTAAAATGGGTTATGACCAAGAGGTCCCGGGTTCGAACCGGGCCTCCACTATCTTTTATTTTAATTAGTTTTTTTAACATTTTATAATTCAGAAAATTAGTATTATTTTGTTAAATCAAAATAAAAATTATTTTATTAACTAAAACATTTCATAAATTATTAAGTTTATCTTAAAAGTATTAAAACAAAGGTTATAAAACATTATTAATTCTTACATGTAATTTAAATGCTAGAAACCTATTATGGTTCAAATATAGATTATTTTAAAACATTATAAATCTATATCCTAAATAAATAATCATTCAAATAGTTATTTAAATAATTAATGTAGGACCGTTTAAGGGCTTAAGCACAATTACAACACAACAACACAATGAGGAGATTAACTAAGCTCTAATCAAACAGTGAACTGGATAACCAAAGGTGATACAAAGAACACAAGTAAAGCAAGAGACAGAACAAGAGAATATGGGTTTCAAGGAGGCAGTATATTGCTTTCTCAAGTTCTTTTACAAGTGTTACAAAGCATAAAGAAAAGATACAAGAACTTGAAATACTTATACTACAACCTACAGCCGGCTATACTTTGAAAGCCAGCTGGATACAATTGACTAGACACTAACAAAATCAATTGTAGGATCAAAAGGCATATCTGCCTTTTGACCTTGTGACTATGACATGCCATAGCTCACATCCTTATACAATACAAAAAGGATAAAGTACATAAAGTGGAAAGTTGAAGACTCAAGACCTCAATGTACAGTTACCAAAAGCAAGGCCCTTTTCACCAACTCATGTAAGTTGGTGACTTTACAGAGATGCAGCGGAAAAGGTGCTTTATGGAACAGTACATCAGATAAAGCATGTGTACTAAAAGTCTTCGGAAGAAATCTGTCTTCATAGGTTGAAGCTTCGGAAGACTTTGTCTCTGAAGCTTCGGAAGACTTCATGTTTGGCTTCGGAAGATATTGGTCTTGGCTTCGGAAGATTTTACACTTAGAGTATTTTCTAATGCTTTGTGTAAAACTTCCGAAGCATTCTTCACTTCAGTACTTAGTGCATGTTGCTGAGACACTTAGGCTGTTTTGGGTTGCATCAGACTTCAGGAATCCTTACAAACTCCCCCTAGGCTGATGCTACCAAAACACTTGGAAGATCTTCAAATGTTGGTAGTCTTCAGTACAATCAGGACCATTCCTTTCTTCATGAGATGGTCAGGATCATCAAGACTTTCATAGTATCTTCTCATCTCAAAGAGATCATGCAGAGGTAAGTTGATTATGTCTTGCCATGAGTAGACATTCTCAACACCTTGATCTCTAATAACAGTCCATCTCTCTGGATTGGTAGAGTAAGTTCAGGACAAGATGGGTGTCTCACTAGTTAGAGGAGCCACTTGAATAGGAGTTGATTGGGCTGCCTCATCATGCACTTCCTCAGGTTAATCTGATTCAGCCTGAGGTGCAGAGGTAGATGACTTTGGCTTCTTCTTCTTAGTCTTTGGTTTGGAAGCCATCCTCTTCTTCCTCTTGGATGTCTTTAACTGAGAAGACTGGCCTGCAGCACCATGTTGATCATCAGTGTCTTTCTCAGTTGGGTGTTCCTCCCTCACAGGTTCAGAAGGAGAGGGAGTTTGACCCTGCCTAGGATCAGAAGATGAAGCTTGCTGAGGCTCAGCTGGAGGTGCTGGTTGAGGTGTCTCTGGTTGTTCAAACTTGACCTCCACTTCAGGTGGGACTTGACTTGGAAGAGAGTGCAAGTCAATGAGTTCTCCACTTTTAATCTTCTGCTTGATCACCCTAATATGCTCATCCATGGTAAATAGAGACATGGGGCCAAGTCTCCTTCCGGAGAATCCATACAGCTTCAAGAAGCTCACCATTCTTTGTCTGTCAGCAGACTTCTTTGCATTCTTTTGAATGATGGCCCTTGACTTTGCAGCTTCTTCCCTTAGTTTCCTTTTAGTTGTCTTTCTTTCCTTGACTAACTCAAGCTCAAGTTGCTTTAGATACTCGAACTCAATGAAGTCATAGGACAAAGGGAGAAGTGCATCTGCCTGATAGAAGCCTGTGGCACTCAGGTAGTTGATCATCTTGATCCTATCTTCTTCTTTATCTACCTGAGGTTCTTGTGGAGCCACATCTTCCTGTGCAGGACTTTCTTGAACTGGTGAGAGAGTAGGAGCATGCTTGTAAAGTCTTTTCTGTCTCTTCTCCTCTTTGAGTTGGAGAAGTATCATTGCATCTTCTTTCTCCTTCAACTCTCTTGACACTTCCCTGTCAGCCAGTTCATTTAGTTCTTCTAAGGGGAGAGATGATCTCATCAATGTCATAGTTCCTGGTCTGTAAGTAGGTAATCCTGACTGCCCTTAACTCATCATCTTGAGTATTTGGTCTGGGAGCAGCCCTGATTGCAGCTTGCATGAAGCTAGATGACCCAGTGGAACTTTCTCCCCTTAGTCTCCTTTTCCTCTCTCTCTCTTCCTCCTCAATTTCCTCAGGAGTCATTATCCTTTTCCCTTTGTCACCAACAGACCTTTGTGACTCAGGGTGGATTGAGGCTTGGCCTTCATTGCTTGGAGTAGCTTCCATGCTCTGGCCAGAGAGAGGCTGAGAAACACCTTCACCAGCAGGTGTCTCAGATGGAGTTTGGACCTCAGCAGCAGTTGTTGATGATGAGACAGGGGTCTCAGGTTCTGTCACTGGGCCTTCAGTCAAGGTTTCCCCTATGAAACTAATCTTAGGGTCCACCTCAACATCCAGTTGACCGATGACATTGCCTGATTGCCTAAGTCTCCTTCTTAGAGAGAACTCTGCAAGGATCCTGTCTTGGATTCTTTGAGCCAGCCTGTCAGCTTGTCTTGAATTGCTTGGATTGACAAGTGGCAAGTTGACTAAATCCAGTCTTTCATAAAAGCTCAGGCTTTGAATTGAAAAACTTCTTGTTGGCCTTGAACTCTTTGAAGTATGAGGGCTCTCCTGTCATCATCATACCTCCACCTTATGATGTGATTGCCAGTTCCTAGTGGTGGAGATGAGACAGCCCTTGGTATGCCTTCCTCAAAGAGACTCCTGATGAGAGAGTCTATAGAGTCCACATTAATGTGAACTTGAGGAAGTTGCTGAGAATGCACAACAGCAAGTGAGGATGGTGAGTCCTCTATGTCCATTCTCTCTGAAGAACTCCCAGGTTCTGTGGTTGTAACAACTTTCTCCCCCTTTTTGGTAGCATCACCCACTTGCATAGGTGAGCTGGAGGATAAGTCAATCACTTCCACAGGTTCTTGTGTTCCTGGTTGAGCTCTCCTTAAAGGTCTCCCAGCTAGTTTTTCCTGCAGATATGAAATCTGGAGTTGCTGATCATTGACCCTGTTTTGCAGGGTAGTCACCTGAGATTCCAAGTGACTAACCTTAGAGACTAAGTAGGTGCATGTTTTTGACAGTTTTTGCACCTTTAGTCTCAAATTCCCCTCATCTTCATCAGAAGATTCATTGGGGGATGAGATGATTGGACCAAAGTCCTCTCTCTCACCACCAGCTTGAGTTTCTTGGCTGCTGGTTTTCCTCTGCTCACTGGCAGCCTCAGTTGAGATGCCAATGGGCTGAGTTGCCATGGTTGAGGTCTTAATGATGTAATCACTTTCAAAAGTGAGAGCCTCTTCCATATGGACATCCTGAACAGGTTCAGAAGTGTCCACCTCAGTAATAGGTGACTGATGGGGGATAGACTGAGGAGAGTCAGAGGTACTCATCTCTCTTTGAGTAGGGGAGGAGAAGAGAGACTCATGGTACTCACTGAATCCTAAGTCTTCATCAGTGTAAAAGGATAGGTTGGGAATTGGTTGGTTGAGATCCAAAGGCTGGGGATGGTAGCTGTCCCCTGAAGGTTGTCCACTTGAGTGTTGAGACTCAGAGTGAAGGCTTAAGGTTGTTGGGCTATTGAGCTCATCAGGGTGAGCTTGAGGAACCTCAGCCCTGATAGGTGAAGTAATGGGAGTGGTTTGCTCCTCAGGAGAAGTGGGAGCTCTAGTGTCCACTTCTTCCTGTAAGGTTGAGTATTTGGGGGCCTGCACAGACTCAATAGCCTGAGCAGGGGTTCGTTTGGATTTTCTTTGGTAGGTGAGGGTGAATTTCTGGTCTTTTAATGGTAAGGACAAAAGAGGTGTGGGTTCAACACTAGCTTGTGTTGCTAGGTTGTCACCTTGAGCAATGAGCTCTAACATTTTTGGGACTAGGGCTGTTTCTACCCCAGAGAAGCCTACAGTTGGCTTCTTCATTATTTTAAAGATGCCGGGCTTCATCTGTCCCAATTTAAGAATATTACCTGTTTCCCTCAACTGTGAGCCCAGTTCACAGTTGAGAATGTGTTGAACATATCTAGGAAACATGTAATACTCTAAGGAGTCTAAGTTTGCAAGTAAATTAGTATAACAAATTGTGAATACCTGAACTTGACCCCCTGAACCATTCCATGAACTATAAAGGAGAGATCCTCAGGAATCTGGTCCCATCCACCATGCTTGTTTGACAAGCTGTGGATAACCACATGGAGCAGGAATTTCCATTGGGATGAGACCTTCCCTTTCCTAAAGGTCTTTACAGAGAAATCTCCCTCATAGCCCATCTGCTCAAAAGAATGATTAACAGCTTCTTTTGGGAAGGACACCTCACCTTCTTCATCATCCAGCTGTAGATGTTGGTTAATGATGGCCGGAGTGATGAAGATTGTCCTCCCTTGCACTGTGGCAGACAGTGCCTTCTCCCCATCCATAATGACCTCTTGGCAGGTCTTCCAGAATTCAAGCAAATGATCCTCATATAGAGTAGGATCAATGGTTAGGGAGGTGAAATAATTTGACAGAGTCAAGAATTGGCAAATCTCTGAGAAACTTGCATCTTTCTCAGAGCTTAACAGAGCAACTTGATTATGTTGCCTGTGTAGTTGCATGGAGAAATCAGGGTTGTTTCTGCGGTTAAGGTTGGCCATTTCAGAAGCTTAAGGGTGAAGAAAGGTAGAAAGCAAAGGCGGTTTAGAGAATTAGGTTAGAGAAACAGTAGAATTGAGGAAGATAGTGGGAAAGAGGGGGAACCGTTGGGTATTTATATGAAAAGGGATTTGAACCAAAGTTAATGAAAGAGGATAAACTTTGAAATCCGAAAGTCGGTCCCACCTCTGAAAAGGTAGTTTACTTTTGCTCAAAAAGTAGTTTTCTTGGAATTCGAAAAGCTTCCGAAGTTTATTTGTCTTCGGAAGTTTTGATTGAAAAAGCTTCCGAAGCTAAAATGGCTTCGGAAGATTTTCCTGAGAGTCTTGAAGATTTATGCTTCGGAAGAGAAATAAACCCTTGAATGCTTTGTATAGAAATAAACAAAGCTTCCGAAGGTTAATTTTGCTTCGGAAGGAAAAGTTCTTGAAAATAAATAAGTGTCTGAGATAAGAATTTTAAGCTTCGGAAGATGAATTTGACTTCTTCCGAAGGTAAAATCTCTTAGACAGTTATTTATTTTGAAGACATGTTTTTCTTCCGAAGATAAAATTTTATCTTCCGAAGTATCAAAAATTTTCAAGAATCTAAGGAAAGTCTTCAAAAAGAATTTTACATCCAAAGAAAACATGAGCTTATGAAAGTGATGAACTAGACAACTTAGGACACACATATTTTAAGAAGAAATAATTAGAATTAGTTTTAATAAAAAGTCTACTCAAAGTTAATCATCCCAATAGCTGATATCAGATACTTAAATCTCTGTTCATCAAAAGCTTTTGTGAACAGATCAGCATATTGTTCATCTGTATGAACTTTGACTAGTTTAATTAATCCTTTTTCATAGTTATCCCTTATTAAATGATACCTGATGTTGATGTGTTTGGTCCTTGAGTGCTGCACAGGGTTCTCAGTGATAGAGATAGCACTATTGTTGTCTATGTGGATAGGAGTCTCTTTGAAGTTAAATCCATAGTCCAGCATCTGATTTTGAATCCAAAGCACTTGAGCACAGCAGCTTGCAGCAGCAATGTATTCAGCCTCAGCAGTTGATGCAGACACACAGGATTGTTTCTTGCATTGCCATGAGACCACCCTTCCACCAAGGAATTGACATCCCCCAGATGTAGACTTTGCAGTCATATTGCAACCACCATAATCACTATCTGTATAGGCATACAGATTGAAATTGGGATTCTTTGGATACCATAGACCAAGTGTTGAAGCACCTTTGAGGTATCTTAAAATCCTTTTCACAGTGATTAAGTGAGACATCTTAGGGTTGGCTTGATATCTTGCACAAATACATGTAGCAAACATGATATCAGGCCTGCTAGCTGTAAGATACATAAGAGACCCAATCATAGCCCTGTATAAGTGCTCATCTACACACTCCCCCTCAAGATCTGGACCAAGGGAGTGGTTTCTGGCTATGGGTGTCTTAGCAATCTTACAATCAGTCATATTGAACCTCTTGAGTATGTCTTGAACATACTTTGACTGACTTATGAAGATGCCATCTTCAACCTGCTTCACTTGAATTCCCAGAAAGAAGTTGAGTTCTCCCATTGAACTCATCTCAAATCTGTCTTTCATCAGCTTCTCAAAGTCTTTGCAGAGCTTTGGATTAGTTGAACCAAAGATGATGTCATCAACATATACTTGAACCAGCAATAAGTCATTTCCCTGTCCTTTGATGAAGAGAGTTCCATCTATAGTACCTCTTCTGTATCCATGCTTACAGAGATACTCAGATAGTGTCTCATACCACTTCCTGGGTGCCTGATGCAGCCCATAAAGAGCTTTGTCAAGCTTGCAGACATAATCAGGATGATCAGGGTCTACAAAACCAGGTGGCTGTTTGACATAAACCTCCTCATCAATCACTCCATATAAGAAAGCACACTTTACATCAAGTTGGTAGACCTTGAAGTTCTTGGATGCAGCAAATGCCAGGAATATCCTAACAGCTTCTAGTCTTGCTACAGGAGCAAAGACATCAGTGTAGTCAATCCCTTCTTCTTGTGTGTATCCTTGAACAACTAGTCTTGCCTTGTTCTTGATGATGATTCCTCTATCATCCTTCTTGTTTCTAAAAACCCATTTGGTTCCAATGGTAGTCTTCCCATGAGGAAGAGGACAAAGGTTCCAAACTTTCTGCCTTTTGAATTGAAGCAGCTCTTGTTGCATAGCTTCAACCCAACTTCCATCCTTTAGAGCTTCATCAACTTTCTTGGGCTCTATCTGAGATAAGAAACAAGAGTGAAGACAAACATTTGCTTCATGGGTTTGTCCTCTTGTTCTTACCCCTGTGACAACATCTCCAATGATGTTTGTGGTGGGGTGAGACTTGTGGATCCTTAGCTGAGGGATCACAGCAAGTTGTTGAAAAGATCTAAATTTGAGAAATTTAAATCTGGTCTTGAAGATTCACCCTCCACATTATCACACTTATCAAGATTAACTTGATCCAATGAGTGTGAGACATCATTGATGTTGTCATCTATGGTATGGTTATTAGCATCAAGAAATTCCTGATCACTATCACCATCACCATTGTTGTCTTCTACAAGTGAGGTGTCTTTATCTGGTTGAGAGGCCTCTGAGCTGGAATTTGAAGGCATGCCAGATGTATCAGCTGAATTTGTCATTGTTGTGCTGATAGAAACCTCATTTGCTGAAGTAGTTCCAACTGGAGCTGAAGATGTATGAGTTGAAGGTCTTCCTAGCTCAAATCTTGGATCAGGATCACCTGTATTTAGATTTTCTGCAGATCCTGAAACATGCTCACAAGATTTGTTAAAACAGTTGGTAACTAAATCAAGATCAAACAGCCAATCCGGACCAGAACCAGCCACACAAGGAGTGTGCTCATTGAAAGTCACATTGGCTGACTCCTCAACAATTCTAGTTCTGAGATTGTATACTCTATAAGCTTTAGCTTGAGAAGAGTATCCAATGAAATGTCCATCATCTGATTTCTCAGCAAACTTGGCAATTTGATCTTTGGTATTCAAGATGGTGCAGGGACATCCAAATGACCTGAGAAAACCAATGAAAGGTTTTCTCTTGTGCCAAAGTTCATAAGGAGTCTTACCATGTGTCTTAACTACTAAAACTCTGTTTTGCACATAGCAAGCAGTATTGACTGCCTCTGCCCAGAAGGTGATAGGCAGTTTAGAGTCAGACAACATAGTTCTTGCAGCTTCAATAAGTGTCCTGTTTCTCCTCTCAGCAACTCCATTTTGCTGAGGAGTCCTGGGAGCACTATATTGTCTTGTAATACCCTTTTCATCACAAAATGCATCAAGGATTTGGTTCTTGAATTCAGTTCCCTGATCACATCTTATGGTTTTGACCTTGTGATCACATTGATTCTCAATTTTAAGATGAAATTCTTCAGAATCTCAGGGGTTTCATCCTTAGTTCTAAGGAAGAAGACCCAAGTGAATCTTGTAAAATCATCTGTGATCACCAGACAGTAAGAGGTCCTTCCTAGAACTCATTACACTGGTGGGGCCAAAGAGATCCATATGTAACAAGTGTAGGGGAGTAGTGATGGAGTTCTTTTCCTTAGGCTTGTGAGATACCTTGTGTTGCTTCCCTTTCAGGCATGCAACACAATGATCATCACTAGTAAACTCTTTCTTTGGCATTCCAGTTACCAGATCATTTTTAATTAATTTATTCATGTTCTTAAAGTTTACATGGCACATTCTTTTATGCCATAGGAAAGACTCATCACTATTTGCTTTAGATAGAAAGCATGAAACTTCTCCTGAGGAGATGTTTCTTGCAAATCCATCTTGTACATGTTCCCTTTCCTGGGGGCTCTGAGCAGGATATGCTCATGAGGAATGACCACACCAGGCTTGAGAACAATGCACTCATGCTCAGTAAAGAGCATGTTATGACTCTGATCACAAAATTGGGATACACTCAGAAGATTGTACCCAAGCTCCTTAACAAAGTTTACCTTCTCAATGCTGAGCTTACCATTTGTGACCTTGCCCCTTCCAGAAATGTAACCACCTTCATCTCCTCCAAAAGCAACTGGTCCTCCATCAATTCTCTCAAAATTATGGAGTAGAGACCTATTGCCTGTCATGTGCCTGGAACAGCCACTGTCAATTATCCAGACATTCCTGTTGGTCTTGAGTTGTTCCTGCACAGAGAAAATGATTAGTTACATTTGGAAACCCAAGCCTTACTTGTCTTGGGCTCATTAATAGTAATAGAAGGTAATGCAACAGTAATAGATCCTATGGTTGTACTATGGGGATCTTCAGCTGTTGTTGATGGAGAAACCTCAGTCATTTGGTCTTTCTTAGACTTCCACACCACCTTTGGAGTCTTGGACTTGACCTTCAAAACCTTAGAAGCTTTTGGAACTTCACAAGTTTTGATGACTGATCCTTCGGAAGAATCTACAGTCACTGCAGCAGACTTTAGTGCTTCGGAAGAACTCCTTTCTTCCGAGACCAACTTTGCTTCCGAAGGTAATTTTCCATTTACCTTCTTCTTTGATTTGGAGCTTCCGAAGGAAACAAACTTTCCTTCCGAAGCTTGAGACTTCTTGAGACTCTTTGAAGTCTTTGTTTTAGTCATGTGGACAGTACTTTTAGGATTGTATGGGCAATCCTTAGCAATGTGAGAAGTACTTTCACACATAACACACAACATTTTCTTCTTCAAAGAAGTCTCCCTTTGAAAGCAAGACTGGCTTTGGTCACATTCCTTCTCCACCTTCATCTTGGTAGATGCTGAGACAGTTCCTTTGGGCTGTGAACTGTTCTTGGAGTTTGATGGTCCAGGCTGTGCAGCAGTGGTACACAGCAGCTCAATCTTCTTCTTGGCACTGAGATGATTTGAACAAGAACCATGACTCTTAGCTGAGGAGTCTTGGTTGATGTCTTCAGTCCTTACTACTTTGAAACCTGCAGAGATAAAAACTTGTTTCTGCTTAGCATCAAAAGTAGCCTTGATTTCTTGAGCCTTCTTTGCCTTCCTTTTGCTCTTTCTGATCAAGTTCTTTCTTTTGGACTTGGTCATCACAGTTGATTTCTTCTCCTCAAAGGATATTGGCCCTTGGAAGAATCCTCTTCTTCACTCTTCTCAGAGGAATTCTTCACTATCACTTCTTCATCATCCTCACTTACAGGATCTATGAGAGGAAGCTCATCTTCACAAGTTCCACACCTAGGAGATCTTACAGACAAGATTGTGTGTGGAAGAGCTATCTCATTTGATCCCAGTCCCTGTCTATTTTGATAACAAACCTTGTTGTGTAAGGATGAGGATATCATGTTCTTGAAGGTCTCTTCTTCAAGAACACTCTTCTCTGCCTTGGCTTTGCTGATCACAAGCTCAGCCTGGCACTCAGTTAACTTAGTGATGAGATCTTGGATCTGAGTTCTGAAATCTGTATGTTCATGTTTTAGTACTGAAATGGTTTTCTCCAAGTCCTCTATCTTTAACTTGTAATCATTTTCAGACTTTCTAAAATCAGATTTTAATATATTTAATGACTCAAGATCAGATCTCATCTCTAGGTTATAGGACCTGTATCTATTTACTTTAGCAATGCATTCAGGGGAGCAAAGATGTTCCAATACCTTGGCTTCATCATGGTCAGCCATCAGTGCTTGGTTTGGAGAAGCATCCTCCACCTGAAAACTCCAGTCAAAGCCTCCTTCTTCAACAGCAACAGCAGCATGTTGCTTTGTCTTCTCAGCCTGAGGAGCTTTGTCAGTAAAATTTGGTCTGGGTTGTGTTTGGCCCCCATTTGCTTTAGGTGCCTTACACTCCCTGGCAAAGTGACCCATAAGGTTACAGTTGTAACACTTAACTTTGCTTTTATCCAGCCCAAACTTACTACTGGTAGCATTGCTTGGAAATCTTCTTCCTGTCCTCTTGTAGAACTTCTTGGCTCTGTGAGTGAGGAGAGCCATCTGCTGAACTATCTCCATGTATTCCAGGTCATCTGGATGGATACAGTCCAGGTCTTCAAGAGTGAAGAGATAATTCCCACAGCTTTCATCTGCAGACACAAAGGCTTGAGAAGAACTTGTCTCTTGGAATGGGCTTCCTTGAGTAAAGTTCTCCCTTGGTGTCTCCGGGAAGGTGATGAAAGGACCCTTTTGTGAGTTGTCGGGGTAGCATAAGAGATGATGCTGAGGTTCTATGCTGTCCCTTTCAACCACATGAAGGGCTGAACCCATTTGATTGTTGGAGTTGCCAGATGAACCTTGCATGTTCATCTCCATCTGGTATCCACTGAAAATTCCATACAACTCTGTAAGAGTAAGAGTCTTAAGGTTCTCAGTCCTCTTGATCACCACACAATAGTGTGTCCATTGCCTAGGAAGTGAGGACATGAACTTCCTTACAATGTCCCTGTTCTCAAGAGGAACTCCTCCATCCACTAGGGTATCCACAATCTCAACATACCTGAAGTATTGTTGGGTCATGGTCTCACCTGCTTTGAAGGTGAAATTTTCAAACTGCTGCTTCAGAAGATCTTTCTTGTTCTCCTTGGCTTCAGAGGAGCCTTCATACATCAGCTTCAGTGCATCCCACAGCTATTTGGCTGTCTTGCACTTCTTAAAACCTCTGTATACAGAGTTTGGGAGAGCAGTCTGAAGAGCAGTCATGGCCTTCCTGTCAATCTCTACTCTTTTTCTATCTTCATCTGAGTAGTTGGCCACATCTTTAGGAATCATACCAGCACCAGTAGCAGAGGGGGTGCTGGGTATGAAAGGTCCATTCTCAACAGATTCCCACATTCTTGAATCAAGAGACCTGATGAAGCCTTCCATCCTCATGCACCAGGTGTCAAAATCATCAAGAGTGATCAGTGGGGATTTGTTCATGGTTCCAGTCTCCATATCAGTCTTTGAGATGGAAGCCATTTGAAGAGTTTAGCTTTTGTGTGTGTGAGGGATCCTAAGATGGTTAGATCTTATATCAAGAGCCTGGAAAGCTCTGATACCAATTGCAGGACCGTTTAAGGGCTTAAGCACAATTACAACACAACAACACAATGAGGAGATTAACTAAGCTCTAATCAAACAGTGAACTGGATAACCAAAGGTGATACAAAGAACACAAGTAAAGCAAGAGACAGAACAAGAGAATATGGGTTTCAAGGAGGCAGTATATTGCTTTCTCAAGTTCTTTTACAAGTGTTACAAAGCATAAAGAAAAGATACAAGAACTTGAAATACTTATACTACAACCTACAGCCGGCTATACTTTGAAAGCCAGCTGGATACAATTGACTAGACACTAACAAAATCAATTGTAGGATCAAAAGGCATATATGCCTTTTGACCTTGTGACTATGACATGCCATAGCTCACATCCTTATACAATACAAAAAGGATAAAGTACATAAAGTGGAAAGTTGAAGACTCAAGACCTCAATGTACAGTTACCAAAAGCAAGGCCCTTTTCACCAACTCATGTAAGTTGGTGACTTTACAGAGATGCAGCGGAAAAGGTGCTTTATGGAACAGTACATCAGATAAAGCATGTGTACTAAAAGTCTTCGGAAGAAATCTGTCTTCATAGGTTGAAGCTTCGGAAGACTTTGTCTCTGAAGCTTTGGAAGACTTCATGTTTGGCTTCGGAAGATATTGGTCTTGGCTTCGGAAGATTTTACACTTAGAGTATTTTCTAATGCTTTGTGTAAAACTTCCGAAGCATTCTTCACTTCAGTACTTAGTGCATGTTGCTGAGACACTTAGGCTGTTTTGGGTTGCATCAGACTTCAGGAATCCTTACAATTAATTATTCATCTATTTTTTAACCATGTTGTATATAATTAGCTAATAAAGTTATTCCTTAAAATTTTGTTTAAGTTCTTGAACCTTATAAAATGATATAACTTTCTATTATACCTTATTTTTATTTGAAGGCTTGAAATTTTAAGACCTTTATGATAAATTATAAAAAAGCTCAAAACTTTATAAAATGATTTTAGATAATTTTATGATCATTTAAAATGAATATTCAACTAATTACCTTTAGCAAATTGTAAATAATTAATTATTAAATTAATTATTTCTTTTTGCACATCATATTTAATCTTTTTTAATTTAATAAATTAAATTAGTGAATACTTATTTTTAATTGATTTATTCCAACTTTATTGAACCAGAACATAATCGATTCATTATTTTATTTAATTATTTGAACCCCCTAATTCTAATTGAAACCCTAGTTCACGTCTAATTGTTAATCTTATTATTGAACTTAATCTTGGAATCAATACGTTTAGATAACTTGTAAAAGAAATCGTTGGTGCCTTGTTTAAATTCTTATCATCACCTTATATATATCATGTGAGTATTTCTATACCTCTTTTGCATATTTTTACACTTTGGGCTGAAACATGTTACCTTATAACCATTGCACTTGTAAACTTGTTTGATTCTTGTAAACACTTGGCAATTCACTCGTATGTTGTGGTTAGTTGATCTTAGTAATTACCATGTATTGACTATTATATGTGCAATCATTAACTATTGCTAGCCTGGCAACGTCATAGATCTATGGGCTTGACAACCCTGCTTGGTTAATCCAAGTACACTTAGCTAATCATATAATCTTGTAAACATGAAATCTTGTAAAGTGTCAAGGTTTGATTATTACATCTATCATACATCCCTAGTTACTTTGTTCACTAAGTTATGACATGAATAGCCATCTTTTATATATGTATGTATGAAAACTATGGAAATCTCACCAACATTATGTTGACCCTTTATTTTTAACATGTTTCAAGTTTACTACTTGAGGGAACTCTTCTTGCTCATATAGGACTTGGACTTAGTTTAATTAAACATCTTATGTTGTTGTTTATATTTTGTTGTATTGTATCGACTTAATTGTTTGTATTGTTCAACGAAAATGGTATTTAATAATATTCCAACTTATTTAGTTCCATGTGCTATGAACAATCGTTTCACATTCGTCCGCCCCGATGATTCCGCCATTGATCGGGGTGTGACAGATTGGTATCAAAGCCATGGTTATACGGAATTAGGTTATTAAAAACAGAATGACCTAGACTATAACTAAGTACCCTTACACATGTGTCTTCTCATGTATTTTATATGCTTAGATAGGATTTTATGTGCCTTATGTGTTTAAACTTGATTATGTGATTATATGCCTTATGTCCTTATTCTTATACTTTAAATCTTATCAATGCGCACACGAACCTTAAATCATATTCTAAGGCATTAGGTGCCTAAATCAAATGGTTTTCAAAATGAGTTTTGAATCGTTATTTGTGGGTTTCAAGTCTCATCGAAGTTTGTGTCCTACAATTTGAAACATGTAATGCTGGAAGAGTGTGATGCCTGTATCTCGAGGTGTTCTGTCTAGGCAAGGTATTCATATTAGTCCAAATCAACCGATGGATCCGTTTACCTTACCTGGGAACCCTTGGGGTGAGTGTCCGCTTATAGGTACGCATGTCTTCATTAAGGTTGTAGTTGATCTAATACTTTGATAAGTCAACGTAATGCTTTGGTTTGTAAACCAAACGTTACACTTGAAACATCTTGTTGTCATCATCTTATCTTTGATCTTGTCTTCTTGGATTTTAAAACTCATTATCCAATCCTCATAACGACCTCTAATAATCTTTCTGAATGTCATTCCCTCAAAACCGCACTTATCCTGAAAACCCATTACAATGATACTCTCATTCTAAATTAAATCTTTAATCTTAACAAACACGATTCTCGTATCAACGTTACACTAATGGAACTTTGAAACCTCAATGACATAAGTAAACAAGAATCGATCATCTAAGAATCCTGTTAAAGTTACTTGCTTGAGAAGCTTCTATGAAATTCATATCCTATCCAAAAAGTGTTTTGAACATATTACTCATGTTCGTAAGCTAGGTCTTGTGTTGATCTAAAAACATGGTGCTGTGTCAAAACCTTCCTAATCGTCTTGAACCGTCTGAAATGTAAAAGCCTATCAATTGAAATTCTAAATTTATAATCTTGAACCCTTTGCCAAGAAACATATGAAATCATGAATTATGAAATTTAACAAACTTAAGCATAGTAAAACAACATAATTAAATTTATTGAATTTAAACGTTCCAAGTGTCACTTGCGAATATGACATGAAATCCAAGTCTCCTCATATCTTCGAAATTAGTCCCCTTGTGATTAAATTTCGGGACGAAATTTCTTAAAGTAGGAGAGACTGTAACATCTGCTATTTTTGAAAATATGGACCCGAACACGTTTTGTTGGTTATATAAATTAAGCATATTATTCAAACTATTCCTTTCATTTTGGAGTTTTTTTTAAAACAATAAATATGTATTTAACTAACTTTGTTAAATTGATGATTTAAAATTTACATGTAATCTTTCATTTAATAAGTGTATAAACTTATGAGACTTATATATCCTTTGAGAAGTTTTAAACATTATATAAAGGAAATTAAACTTTAAAAATTTCTATAAGATTTATAAAGATAAGTAAATCTATAAAGATTTTTATTCTTAATCACCTTAATAATTAAATAATCAATATTTAACATGATTTATAATTTTTATAGTCTTTTATAAATGGATTAATGGAATAATCATATAAAATGTGGATTTTATAAATATTATAGGGTATTCTAAACTAAGAGTTTTAATTATACAATTGGATTAAATTGTAATATTCCTTATAAAAATTTAATAGGCTATAAAGATTTTATAAAATAAAATAAGCAATTTATTTAAACTATTAAATTTGGGTGATATTAAGTTTGGGGTCAAATTTACAATTTATAAAACTTAGTTTTAAAAGTTAGACACAAAATAATAAACTATTGAAATCACAGGGACCAAATGTGTAATTTCTTTTAAAAACCCAAACCACCCAAACCCACCGTCGACCTCCCCATTTCCGGTCACCGGTCCGGCTAACCTCCGGCGACCCCTCCAATCTTGAAACGCTTAATTAAAATGCGATTAAACCTAACCTTAACTATTATATTTCGGTTTCGAACTTTCAACCATGTTTAATTGTGATTATTACACCATTAACACAAGAAATCAAAACTAAAATCATCAATTCAAACCCTTAACTCGTTGATCTTGTAACTATCCGAATTATATATGTTTGAATGATGGAAAACGTTCTAATCGGTCCTCTAAACCATTCTGAATCATAAATCGCACAAACAAAGCACTCAATCAAACCATTCGATCATCACTTTCATTGCGGACTTGCAACTTGGTTGACAACTACCCTCGAAGCATGGTAACTCAAAATTGTTTGAGGGCTTTGAATCCTAAACACTCATTGAAGCTTCATACGAAGGGAATTTGATTATCAACAACGTTTGTACCTCGAATCAACAGCAACGTAGTCGCGACTGTCTTTGTTTTTGTTCTAATCGTTTTGTCATCAATCCAGGTAATTAAAACCACACACACATTCGGTTTCATTCTAGGATCAAAAGCCCTATGTTTGATTTGATTAACAACTTCGAATTCGTGTTCAATTTGGATCAAATCAAGTTAGGGTTTATATGGAATTTGGGGGTTTTTCTTTAGACTTTATTTAGTTCTTTTGTTTCGAAATAAAACCAGATCTGGGCTTTAGCCCAACTGGTTACTAACATGGGTTATGACCAAGAGGTCCCGGGTTCGAACCGGGCCTCCACCGTCTTTTATTTTAATTAGTTTTTTTTAACATTATATAATTCAGAAAATTAGTATTATATTGTTAAATCAAAATAAAAATTATTTTATTAACTAAAACATTTCAGAAATTATTAAGTTTATTTTAAAAGTATTAAAAATTTATGGTTTTAAATTTAATTATTCTTTTTAGAATAACAAAGGTTATAAAACATTATTAATTCTTACATGTAATTTAAATGCTAGAAACCTATTATGGTTCAAATGTAGATTATTTTAAAACATTATAAATCTATATGCTAAATAAATAATCATTCAAATAGTTATTTAAATAATTATTTAAATAATTAATTATTCATCTATTCTTTTAACCATGTTGTATATAATTAGCTAATAAAGTTATTCTTTAAAATTTTGTTTAAGTTCTTGAACCTTATAAAATGATATAACTTTCTATTATACCTTATTTTTATTTTAAGGCTTGAAATTATAAGACCTTTATGATAAATTATAAAAAAGCTCAAAACTTTATAAAATGATTTTAGATAATTTTATAGTTATTTAAAATGAATATTCAACTAATTACCTTTAGCAAATTTAAATAATTAATTATTAAATTAATTATTTCTTTTCACACATCATATTTAATCTTTATTAATTTAATAAATTAAATTTTGAATACTTATTTTTAATTGATTTATTCCAACTTTATTGAACCAAAACATAATCAATTTATTATTTTATTTAATTATTTAAACGCCCAAATTCCAATTGAAACCCTAGTTCACATCTAATTGTTAATCTTATTATTGAACTTAATCTTGGAATCAATACGTTTAGGTAACTTGTAAAAGAAATCGTTGGAGCCTTGTTTAAATTCTTATCATCACCTTATATATATTATGTGATAATTTCTATACCCCTTTTGCATATTTTTACACTTTGGGTGAAACATGTTACCTTATAACCATTGCACTTGTAAACTCGTTTGATTCTTGTAAACACTTGGCAATTCACTCGTATGTTGTGGTTAGTTGATCTTAGTAATTACCATGTATTGTCTATTATATGTGCAATCATTAACAATTGCTTGCCTGGCAATGTCATAGATATATGGGCTTGACAACCCTGCTTGGTTAATTCAAATACATTTAGCTAATCGTATAATCTTGTAAACGTGGAATCTTGTAAACTGTCAAGGTTTGATTGTTACATCTGTCATACATCCCTAGTTACTTTGTTCACTAACTTATGACATGAATTGCCATCTTTTATATATGTATGTATGAAAACTATGGAAATCTCACCAATATTATGTTGACCCTTTATTTTTAACATGTTTCAGGTTTACTACTTGAGGGAACTCTTATTGCTCATATAGGACTCTGATTTAGTTTAATTAAACATCTTATGTTGTTGTTTATATTTTGTTGTATTGTATCGACTTAATTGTTTTGTATTGTTCAATGAAAATGGTATTTAATAATATTTCAACTTATTTAGTTCCATGTGCTATGAACAATCGTTTCACATTCGTCCGCCACGATGATTCCGCCGTCGGTCGGGGTGGACAGCGTGTCTCAATCCGAAACGATAGACACTGGCACATTGTGATGAGCCACGATCTCCTTGATAAATATCCCTGCCAACCTCTCAGAGGAAAACGTCTCATGAATTGGTAGGAAATGGGCACTCTTTGTTAAACGGCCAACAATCACCCAGATCGCGTCGCTTCCTCTCGCCGTGCGAGGTAGCTTCGTGATGAAGTCTATTGTGATGTGTTCCCATTTCTATTCAAGAATATCCAAAGACTGGATCTTCTCATATGGCTTTTGGTGCTCCGCCTTAACTTGCAAACAAGTCAGGCACTTGCTCACGTACTTAGCCACATCACGCTTCATTCCCGGCCACCAGTAATCTTTCTTCAGATCCTGTCAAATTTTCATGGCACCGGGATGAATGGAATATCGAGTTTTGTGAGCATCATCCATGATCTTCCCCTTCAGATCCCCATAGAGAGGGATCCACATACGCCCAGATCGAGTTCTAACACCCAGGGTGTTTTCCCCTAAATCTGAAACTTGTCCTTTCATCATTTCAGAGTTGACTCTATCACCCCTCAATGCCTCATCTTGAAACTCCCTCACTTGTTTCATAACATTAGGCGTTATGATTATCTGGTAAGCCCTCACCCGAATTGGTTCGGGCCGTCCCTTCCGGCTAAAGGCGTCAGCAACCACATTGCCTTTGCCCGGATGATAATGAATTTCACAGTCATAATCCTTGATCAGTTTTGCCGAACTTTCGTTGGAATTTCATGTCTGCGAAATTACCTACGAAACTATAGTTTCGCAAAAAACTCACAGTTTCGCAGCTTGAACACCCAATTTCGATGGATGCACAGACATTTTCGCAGAATGCATAAAAATTATGAACCAGCCCGTTTTAACCCAAAATCACAACTTTTTACGTCCAAACCCTTAGTTTATCATCCATGAGGCTATATCTAAGTTTATTTACATGTTTTCATACGTAAAAATATGACCTTTATGTGATTCTTTGGAACTTTTCAAAACCAAAACCCTAGAATTCAGGTTTGATCTACAGAAGGTTTTAGAGGCAGACTCTTACATGGATTTCTTGCTTCTTTCTTGTGTTCTGATGTTCAATCACCCAAATCTTCAATCCCTTAACATTTGAAGCTCCAAATCTTGAGTTTTCATCATTTTCTCTCTCTACCCTCTCTCTCTAGAACTTGGTGGCTAGGGTTGAGAAATGAGGAAGATAGTGGCTGATTAGTTGGGTTAAGGGCCTGATTATGGGCCCTTAATCACTTAGGCTCTTGCCCATAAGCCTAAATTAGCCCATAACCCATTTCCTTCCTTTATTTTTTATTAAATACCCACTAATTAAGCCCATTAGCATTGGTGACTCGTTTTGACATTTCAGGGCGTTACACCATCACACCACCATCATCTTCATATCTTCAAATCATCATCACACCATTGCACCCTAAGCTCTTTTTCCTCAAACCATCAACAGCACCAACCCATTCTTTTCTTTCTACATAAAACCACCACACATCCCTATCGGAAGAAAACGAAACCGAGCACCCTGCGAATCCCATAGCAAATCCCTTTGATCTAATCTGAAACCAAAAATATCCATTATGTGTGTCATGTTTTTCCGACGCTAAAAGCGGGTTTGTTTTGGCGACCATTAAAAGTAGTGGTGGTGGTGATAGCGACCGGGTAGGGTGGCTATGATGAGTGGCGGTGCTTGATTTCTTATATGGTGGTGGAGAGGTGGTGGAGTTGAATGATGAAGATGAAGATGAAGGGGAAGGGGAAGGGTGAGGTAGGTGGGGTTGGGGGTCGGGTAAGTTAGGTTTAATTTAGAATTAAATATATTTTGTTTTCTAAGTTTGGGGGTGTTTTGGCAATTTAACATTGACTTAACAAAAACTTAACTTTTGTTAGCGTCAGGGACTGCTAGCATGCAACCTTGCTGTCTTTACATAATTCATGCCCACATCTGTAATTTTTTAAAAGTGTGAACTAATCTTAAAAATACGTGCAAACTCTAGGGACTTTTTGTGTAATTTACTCTATTTATACTCATCTAGAGCAGTGTAGAGTTTATGATTATTTAAGTTTATATGAAAAAAACAAAAAAAAAACAATTATGACAAGTTTGGTTATTGAAGTAAAAAAACCTAAACACGAGTAATGTTATTGAGATATTATATTTTCTCTTCTTCCTCTTCATCAACTTCTTATTTTTTTAATAATGTTTTTTTCTTCATCATCTACTTCTAAGATCTGATCTTTCAATTGCTCATATGTTTTAATTATTTATTAATGATTTGTTTCGAACCTCCTTATTTATTTTAAAGTAAACTTCGTTTTTGATTCTTGTGGTTTACTCCAAATAACCCTGTTGATGAAGCTACGAAAAACTCAAGATTCATCACTTGGCCTTCAACTATCAAATCATTCCAACTGCTGATCCACTACCGATTAGCATATGCTGAATGACTGCCAATCAGCGTATGCTGAACAACTATCGATCAGTAGTTAACAGATGAGCTGCTGATCAACTGCTGCTGATCGGCATTGAACTCCATGAGCTGCTGATAAACTGTTACACAAGACACGACTGTTTGTACCGACCACTACTGTGTTTAACCTTTTGGAGACAACATAGTATTGGAGCTGTCTACCTCTAATGTGCCAATTGTTTTCCTTGTTGTGCATTCTAAACATAGAATAGTTTATTACTATTGTTTAGATTTTATAGTATAAAACCTTTATACTTTTATAGTAAAGGAAAGCTTTTGTCAAGCCATTTATGTATCTGCTGATTATAACTCTTTGTACTTAGGTTTGATTAATCAACTAAATACTTTGAAAGAACTACTTATGTACTTATCTTCACTCAAAGTATTTGTGTTTGCTAGTAAGTGGTTAACTTAGATTACGCATTTGTTAACCACTAATCAAAAATAAAATTTTTGTTAATCCATTAACCCCGATCCAACAAATGGTATCAGAGCTTTGGCTCTTGATTTGCTTGAAGTCAACTTTCAACTAATCACTTGTTTTTCTTTTGATCGCACTATCAAACATTATACTCCTTTACATCTCTTCATCCTTTCAAAATGACTACTGTAGTCATCTCAAGTAAGCATGACTTAGATAATGAAACTCAGACCAAACCTCCCATGTTCACACCACATGACTATGATACTTGAAAAATTAGAATGGAAGATTTTCTATGAAATCAAGATCTAAGACTGTGGCTCTCTATTCTGAATGGACCATATGTCCTTATGGTTCAAGCTGTTGGTAAAGCTAGAGTCATGATTTCCAAAGATGTCACACCCCAACCTTGACGGCGGAAACGTCGAGGAGTGAGAGTTAAGATCGTTCATAGCCACATAACGCTATTAATAAACCAAATATAATTTAATCATAAGTTTCACTTCTCACATTACAATCATAAGTTTCAAAGAAAATAAAAGCATAACATGGAATGTATCAAATCATTCTATTTTATTTATTAATCTAGGTCCATTCCTAGATGTGCAAGCTTCAATGTGTAGATAATCAAACTTGGGCGTTTCCTGAAACATGTTAAAAATAAAAGGTCAACAATAATGTTGGTGAGCATTCCATAGTTTTTAATACATATGCATATAAAAGATGGCAATTCAAGTCATAAGTTAGTGAATAAAGTGATTAGGGATGCTATGAACAATGCAACAATCAAACCTTGACAATGTTTTACAAGTCTCAAACGTTAAAAGTATATACGATCAGCTAAGTGTACTTGGATCAACCAAGCAGGCTTGTCTTACCCATAGATCTATGACTTCGCTGGGCTAGCAATAGTTAATGATTGTACATATAACGCCATAACATGGTAACCACAAAAGTTCAACTAACCACAACTTAACATGATGAATTGCCATAAAGTTTACAAGTCTCAAATAAGTTTACAAGTGCAAAGTATAAGTTAATATGTTTCACCCCAAAGTGTGAAAATAAACAAAAAGGGGGTATGGAATACTCACATGATCAAATGTATGTAAATGACGTTTTAAAAGAAATAATAATAAGCGTAGTTCCAACGTATTCCTTCACAATGCACCTATATATATATTCACAAGTTTTAGGTTTAATAAGTGTTAATGGTTAAACGAGGGTTAGGGTTTTAAGTGAATTTGGGGTTTGTCGAACAATTATATTTAACAATGGAATTCACATATATTTTCTCAAAAAAATATATATATATTTATATTTCATGCAAAGGTGTAAAAACATTTATAATAGTATGCAAGATCTTTATATAAAGTTTGGATAAATTTTTATAACCAAAATAATTTCGATTCAAGTAATTAAAAAAAAAGAGCGTTTGGAACCAATAACAATTATTAACTCTTTTTTTTATATAATCCTTTTAAGAATTTATTAAAAACAAACCTTGTTAAAATGTTTTATTAACAAATTATACATTTGTTTACACTTAGAAAAATTGTAGAAAATATTTGGTAACCTTTAACAATATTTAAAGTTTATAGCAATAATTTTTATATTTATTAAAAATATTCAGAAATTGATTTTTAGGCTAAAAAGCCTTAAAAATAAAACATGGGGGTGCCCGGGTTCGAACCCGGGACCCTCTTGTTTGTGGGGACAGTGTTCCCAACCAGTAGACCAAGGCTCTCAGCCGCGGTAGAGAATGGTTTCTAAATTTTAAAACCAATAAACACAGAACCCACCCAAATTCACATAAACCCTAGATTCCTTTTGATCTCGAATTGTCAGGTTAATCGATTCCAGGGCGTTGTTAACCATGGGGCTTTTGTTCCCCATGGTTAAACGAGTGTATACATATAAAAATTTACCCGTTTGATTAACGATTGCAGATGATCAAAATGAAGAACAAGTCGCAGTTTCCTTGTATCAAATCGATGGGTAAACGTTGATGATGATCGAATTAAGTTCGAGGGCAGCTTCTAATGAGGTTCTTGATGCAAAGCCCTCTATCAATTGGTGTTTAATTTGATCAGAAGGTGGGTTTGGAAATCGCTTCAGATTGCGGGTTTGAGGGAATCAATTGGAACGTTTTGTGTAGGTTTCAGGTGAAATTGAGTGTTGTTTTCGATTAAAGAATGATAGACGACCGTTTATGTCGAATTAATTTGATTATTATTGAGGTTTAATGATTGAACGGTCTAGAACCAAAAGTTTCGGTTATGGATTTGTTTGAACATAGTAACCGGCGATTAAACGCGTTTAAATGGTGCATTCAAGTTCGAAACGTGCAAAAGGAACGATTTGGGTCGGTTTTGGGTTAAGATTTGAAGTAAAATGGGCGGTTTGAAGCTGCCGGAGCTCGGCCGGAGATTGGTTGTAGCTCTCGCCGGATTCACGGGTTTGAAAGTGGGCAGGGGGTTGGGTTGTAACTTTTAAAGTTACAATTCAGCCCTTGTAGTTTAACTGGTTATTATTTTATGCCCAAACCTTTATATTAAAGTTTATAAATTAACAATAAACCCCCTTAAACTTTATTTCTTTTTAAGTTTCAACCATTTTAAGTTTACTAAACCTAATAAATTATTATTATTGTTATTATTATTATTGTTTATTATTACTATAATTTTTATTGTTATTATTTCATTTATTAAAGTCATTATATTAGTTATTGTTACTTAATAATTATAATCTTTCAAGTAAATGATTAAAAGACCAATTAAGGCATAAGTAACCCATAAGTCTCATGAATGACACAACTAACCCATATAATAATTTAACGAAGCTAACTTTAAATTAACCCAAAATTACAAGATGTTACAGTCTCCCCAACTTAAAAGAATTTCGTCCCAAATTAAGAATAAAGCTAAGAGAACAAATGCGGGTATCTCTCCTTCATATGATCCTCATGCTCCCAAGTGAACTCAGCTCCACGTTTGTTTTCCCAACGGACTTTGACGATAGGTGAGGTAGTTGTTCGGGTCTTCTTCAGGGTTCGATCCATAATCTCGACAGGCTTCTCAACGAAATGCAATGACTCATCAATTTGAATTTCCTCTAGTGGAACATGCAAATTTTCATCAGCCAGACACTTCCTCAAGTTTGAGACATGAAAGACAGGATGAACTCCGCTAAGTTCAGAAGGTAACTCCAGTTTGTAAGCCACTTTCCCAATTCTTTTCAGAATCTTGAAAGGTCCTACAAAGCGTGGGGCTAACTTACCCTTCTTCCCAAAACGTACAACACCCTTCAATGGAGAGACCTTAAGAAGAACCATATCATCGACTTGAAACTCCAACGGTTTGCGTCTTTTATCGGCATAACTCTTTTGGCGACTTCTAGCCACCTCGAGGTTATTTCGAATTTTGGAAACTTTGTCAGTCGTTTCTTGAATAAGTTCCGGACCAGTGATAAGATTTTCCCCAATGTCAGTCCAACAGATTGGGGAACGGCATTTACGACCATACAAAGCCTCGAATGGTGCCATTTTGATACTTGAGTGATAACTATTGTTCTACGAAAATTCCGCGAGCGGTAAATGCGTATCCCAATCGCCACCAAAATCAAGGACACAAAGACGCAGTAGATCCTCGAGTGTTGGGATTGTTCGTTCGGTTTGACCATCGGTTTGAGGATGGTAAGCCGTACTTAAATCCAATTGAGTACCCAGAAGTTCTTGCATCGAAGACCAAAAATGCGAAGTGAAACGAGCATCTCGATCGGAAATAATGTGTAAGGGCACGCCATGACGACTCATAATTTCGTCAATGTAGATTCGAGCTAGCCTTGAAACCTTGTACGTATCTCGTATGGGTATGAAATGTGCTGTCTTGGTCAAACGGTCAACGATGACCCAAATACTATCATGACCACGAGGTGTACGAGGTAACTTGGTTATGAAATCCATGGATATATGTTCCCATTTCCACATAGGGATTTCAGGTTGCTCAAGTAAACCACTTGGTCGTTGATGCTCGGCTTTGACCCTTGCACACGTGAGACACTTAGAAACATAAGACGCGATATCTTTCTTCATTCCAGGCCACCAATATTGACCACGCAAGTCCATGTACATCTTATCGGAGCCAGGATGAATGGAATATCGGGTTTGATGAGCTTCGTTCATAATGAAGTGTCGAAGATTGTCACGATTTGGGATCCAAAGTCGATTCAAAAAGTACCACATGCCATTCGGTTTTGTCTCCAGTTGTGACCGAACGTTAGACATCAAATCTTCATCCTTCCGTTCGTCGGTTAATGCCGCTTGTTGAGCCTCGCGAATGCATAACTCGAGGTCACTATCGATCCTTATGTTTTGGAGCATGATAGTAGCCTCGTTGACATCCACATGGATCTCGGTATCAAATTCTCCTAGCGTATCAAACCATTGCCTTCGATCTCGAATCTCTTGAAGCGAGACAGTCTTATTGTGAACCTTGCGACTTAGCGCGTCGGCTACAACATTCGCCTTTCCAGGATGGTAGCGAATGTCGCAGTCGTAATCGCTAATTAGCTCGATCCATCGTCTTTGTCTCATGTTGAGATCCTTTTGGTTAAACACGTGTTGGGGACTCTTATGATCGGTGTAGACTATGCATTGCGTTCCATATAAATAGTGTCGCCAAATCTTCAATGCGAAAACCACAACACCAAGTTCAAGATCATGAGTTGTGTAGTTCACTTCATGAACCTTCAATTGCCTCGACGCGTATGCTATAACTTTGCCTCGTTGCATGAGAACACAACCAAGACCTTGATTAGAGGCATCGCAATATACGGTAAAGTCGTCGTTTCCATCGGGAAGTGTGAGAATAGGAGCGTTACACAACTTGCGTTTCAATGTCTCGAAAGCCTCTTCTTGCTCGGGTCCCCATTCAAAGAGTCGATTCTTTTGGGTTAGCGCCGTTAATGGTTTAGCAATCTTCGAGAAATTTGCTATGAACCTACGGTAATATCCCGCTAAACCCAGGAAAGAACGAACCTCGGTTGGGGTTGTAGGAACGCACCAACTCTTCACGGCTTCAATTAGCAGGATCAACGTGAATTCCTTGGCTATTCACTACATGTCCTAGGAATTGAACTTCTTCCAACCAAAATTCACACTTGGAAAACTTAGCGTACAATTGCTCCTTCTTCAAAAGTTCAAGAACTTGTCGCAAGTGTGTCTCGTGATCGACTTTCGTCTTGGAGTAGATAAGAATGTCATCAATGAACACGATTACAAACTTATCCAAATACGGTTTACATACTCGATTCATGAGATCCATGAACACGGCAGGCGCATTGGTCAAGCCAAAAGGCATAACCATGAACTCGTAGTGTCCATATCGAGTACGAAAAGCGGTCTTTGGAATGTCATCATCGTGAACACATAGTTGATGATACCCAGAACGTAGATCGATCTTTGAGAATTGAGTTGCTCCTTGAAGTTGGTCGAAGAGATCATCGATTCGAGGAAGAGGGTATCGGTTTTTGATAGTAAGCTTGTAGAGTTCCCGGTAGTCGATGCACATACGAAATGAACCATCCTTCTTCTTCACAAACAGTACAGGTGCACCCCACGGTGATGAGCTAGGGCGAATGAAACCCTTATCGGTCAACTCTTGCAATTGACTAGCTAATTCTTGCATTTCAGACGGTGCAAGACGATAAGGTGATTTAGCCACAGGGTTTGCGCCAGGAATTAAGTCAATCTTGAACTCAACTTCTCGCACGGGAGGTAACCCTTTAAGATCCTCGGGAAAAACCTCGGGAAAGTCTCGCACAATAGGAATGTCTTTCAACTCCTTACCCTTGGCTTTCGTATTAACTACATATGCCATGAAAGCCATGTAGTTTTTACTTAAGCACTTGCGAGCCTTGATGCAAGACATGAGTTTGAGTCTTTGGGATGATTTCTCCCCAAAGACCTTCAAAGTATCCCCAGACGGTAAAGGAATTTGGATACACTTCTCGAAACATAGAATTTCCGCACGATGTTTGGCTAACCAATTCATACCAATGATAACATCAAAGCTTCCCAATTGCATAGGAATAAGGTCGACGAAGAACTCGTGTTCGTTAAGACTTAAAGTGCAGTCACGTATTACGACGTCCACGACAACAGATTTTCCATCGGCGATTTCGACAGTGAAAGATCTTTCTAGATTTACGCGCGGTTTAGAAAGTAAAGACTCGAATTCCAGGGACACGAAACTCCTATCGGCACCCGAATCAAACAATACAGATGCATAATGTTTATTTACAAGATACATACCATTCACCACGTCGTTGTTGGCTTGTGCTTGATTGGCGTTGATGTTGAAAGCCCTTCCACGAGCCGGTGGCACATTTCCCGCGTTGCGAGGACATTGAGGACGAATATGGCCAGCCTCGCCACAGTTGTAGCAGGTTCGATTGGTAAGCATGGCAGTGTTGTTTGGCGCACGAAGACAAGTAGCCACTAAATGACCATACTTTCCACACAGAGAGCAGACTCGACATGGAATGTTGCTTGCATGGTGGTACTTGCACGTGTTACACATAGGATGTGGACCAGCATAAACCTTAGCCATGGGAGCTTGATTCGCAACCACCATTTGTTTTTGAGAAACATTAGGAGCGGTCACGGCGTAGTTGCGTGTCGGGATGAACTTACGCTTCTTGTTTTGAGAAGATGACTCGGCCCTTACCTCCTTTGTTGCCTCAGGTATCACCTTCGTAACAGACTTGGAACCCTTTGCCGACATAGTGCCAGCTCTTATATGATTCTCGGTGAGCTGTGCAGTGATGGTAATTGCTTCCTCCAAAGTTGTGGGCCTACTACCCATCACGGCATCTTGAATTTGAGGTGGCACCCCCTTGATAAATTTCTCGATGTTACGGGGCACGGTGTCCACCATGTGTGGTAGGAGCATACTCAACTCATGATGCCGGGTGGAATAAGCCAAATGATTCCCACCATCCTGTTTGAGGTTCCAGAACTCCTCCTCTAACTTTTGCAACTCGCTCCTCGGACAAAACTTTTGGATCATGATCTCCTTAAATTCCTCCCAAGGTAAGGCCAAAGCAATCTCAGTTCCACGGTTTCTTTTTTCACTATTCCACCATGTGAGTGCTCGTTGTTGAAGAACACTTGTGGCATAGCGAACCTTGAACTCGTTGGGGCACTCACTAACAATGAACGTGTTCTCCATACTTTCAAACCACTCGAGAAGTCCAGTGGCTCCTTCTTTTTCACTAAAACTAGTGGGTTTGCACGAGTTGAAGTGTTTGAAGGTGCAAGTACGGTTGTTCCCTTGTTGATTGTTCCCATTTTGATTGTTGCTATTGTCTCCATTAGCATCACTATTGTTCCCATTGGTGTTGTTGTTGTTGCTATTAGCCATTAGTGTGCTATTAAGTTCAGCAACCATAGTCGGAAGAATGGCAGCCATTTGTCGGGCAATCATGGCAGCCAGCTTACGGTCGGAACTTCCACGCTTTCCATGGTGACGAGACATGCTGGATATACAAAAATGAGTTAGTTACAGGAGCGGGGATAACAAAGGATAGTAGTTTAACAAAGATAAGCTAAGGGTTATAAGGTACACTGGATGTTTCCATTTGGTAACGCATTACCATTTGAAAACGTTGACACGTCAAGGTGAATTGACCCATTTACCTTAGAAACTTGTGTATGTTGACCATAGTTTGTCACTCATCCCAGAAATCCCCAGGTAAGCATAACTAGTCCCGTAGGATTTATGCGATATGCTTGCCTTAGCCCGAGGGCCTTTTGCCAGGAAAACCAGGATACAGGTGTCTATGTGTCACACAATATTTCTTAGGTTCATAGAATCAAAACCTTCATGAGATTTATATAGATTAGACATAACGTCTAAAGATCCAAGTCATAACATAAGCATAAGATTCCACGTGTCGACGAGAATAAGATTAAGAGAGTTCATGTTCGGGTAGAGTCAAAGTTAAGTTTAGGGAGACAAGTAACAATGTTTAGGCAATCCTATGCTAAGGCATCAAGTTGCACAAAAGGCATAGCATTATGTAGCATGCAAACAACATGTAAGCACAAAAGTATAAGGATCTTTCTATGAGGTTCATGCAACTATAGTCTAGGTCACCATTTCTAATAACCTAAATCCCTATAGTTATGGGCTCTGATACCAATCTGTCACACCCCAACCTTGACGGCGGAAACGTCGAGGAGTGAGAGTTAAGATCGTTCATAGCCACATAACGCTATTAATAAACCAAATATAATTTAATCATAAGTTTCACTTGTCACATTACAATCATAAGTTTCAAAGAAAATAAAAGCATAACATGGAATGTATCAAATCATTCTATTTTATTTATTAATCTAGGTCCATTCCTAGATGTGCAAGCTTCAATGTGTAGATAATCAAACTTGGGCGTTTCCTGAAACATGTTAAAAATAAAAGGTCAACAATAATGTTGGTGAGCATTCCATAGTTTTTAATACATATGCATATAAAAGATGGCAATTCAAGTCATAAGTTAGTGAATAAAGTGATTAGGGATGCTATGAACAATGCAACAATCAAACCTTGACAATGTTTTACAAGTCTCAAACGTTAAAAGTATATACGATCAGCTAAGTGTACTTGGATCAACCAAGCAGGCTTGTCTTACCCATAGATCTATGACTTCGCTGGGCTAGCAATAGTTAATGATTGTACATATAACGCCATAACATGGTAACCACAAAAGTTCAACTAACCACAACTTAACATGATGAATTGCCATAAAGTTTACAAGTCTCAAATAAGTTTACAAGTGCAATGTATAAGTTAACATGTTTCACCCCAAAGTGTGAAAATAAACAAAAAGGGGGTATGGAATACTCACATGATCAAATGTATGTAAATGACGTTTTAAAAGAAATAATAATAAGCGTAGTTCCAACGTATTCCTTCACAATGCACCTATATATATATTCACAAGTTTTAGGTTTAATAAGTGTTAATGGTTAAACGAGGGTTAGGGTTTTAAGTGAATTTGGGGTTTGTCGAACAACTATATTTAACAATGGAATTCACATATATTTTCTCAAAAAAAATATATATATATTTATATTTCATGCAAAGGTGTAAAAACATTTATAATAGTATGCAAGATCTTTATATAAAGTTTGGATAAATTTTTATAACCAAAATAATTTCGATTCAAGTAATTAAAAAAAAGAGCGTTTGGAACCAATAACAATTATTAACTCTTTTTTTTATATAATCCTTTTAAGAATTTATTAAAAACAAACCTTGTTAAAATGTTTTATTAACAAATTATACATTTGTTTACACTTAGAAAAATTGTAGAAAATATTTGGTAACCTTTAACAATATTTAAAGTTTATAGCAATAATTTTTATATTTATTAAAAATATTCAAAAATTGATTTTTAGGCTAAAAAGCCTTAAAAATAAAACATGGGGGTGCCCGGGTTCGAACACGGGACCTCATGTTTGTGGGGACAGTGTTCTAACCAGTAGACCAAGGCTCTCAGCCGCGGTAGAGAATGGTTTCTAAATTTTAAAACCAATAAACACAGAACCCACCCAAATTCACATAAACCCTAGATTCCTTTTGATCTCGAATTGTCAGGTTAATCGATTCCAGGGCTTTGTTAACCATGGGGCTTTTGTTCCCCATGGTTAAACGAGTGTATACATATAAAAATTTACCCGTTTGATTAACGATTGCAGATGATAAAAATGAAGAACAAGTCGCAGTTTCCTTGTATCAAATCGATGGGTAAACGTTGATGATGATCGAATTAAGTTCGAGGGCAGCTTCTAATGAGGTTCTTGATGCAAAGCCCTCTATCAATTGGTGTTTAATTTGATCAGAAGGTGGGTTTGGAAATCGCTTCAGATTGCGGGTTTGAGGGAATCAATTGGAACGTTTTGTGTAGGTTTCAGGTGAAATTGAGTGTTGTTTTCGATTAAAGAATGATAGACGACCGTTTATGTCGAATTAATTTGATTATTATTGAGGTTTAATGATTGAACGGTCTAGAACCAAAAGTTTCGGTTATGGATTTGTTTGAACATAGTAACCGACGATTAAACGCGTTTAAATGGTGCATTCAAGTTCGAAACGTGCAAAAGGAACGATTTGGGTCGGTTTTGGGTTAAGATTTGAAGTAAAATGGGCGGTTTGAAGCCGCCGGAGCTCGGCCGGAGATTGGCCGGAGCTCTCGCCGGATTCACGGGTTTGAAAGTGGGCGGGGGGTTGGGTTGTAACTTTTAAAGTTACAATTCGGCCCTTGTAGTTTAACTGGTTATTATTTTATGCCCAAACCTTTATATTAAAGTTTATAAATTAACAATAAACCCCCTTAAACTTTATTTCTTTTTAAGTTTCAACCATTTTAAGTTTACTAAACCTAATAAATTATTATTATTGTTATTATTATTATTGTTTATTATTACTATAATTTTTATTGTTATTATTTCATTTATTAAAGTCATTATATTAGTTATTGTTACTTAATAATTATAATCTTTCAAGTTAAATGATTAAAAGACCAATTAAGGCATAAGTAACCCATAAGTCTCATGAATGACACAACTAACCCATATAATAATTTAACGAAGCTAACTTTAAATTAACCCAAAATTACAAGATGTTACAAAAGATGCCACAAACTACTCACATAAAGATCTAAAGAAGATAGATGTGGATTCAAAGACTTTATCGCTAATTAGATTGAGCATACCAAACAACATCATCCAAGGCTTAAAGAAATTTTCAACTACTCGAAAGTTATGGGAAGTAGTAAAGGCCATACTAAAAGGAAATGAAGAGATGAAGTAGAACAAAAGAGATGTCTTGAAGCAGAAGTTCAAAAACTTACGTTTCAAAAGGGGAAAAACCATGATTGCAATATATCTCAGATATGTTGAGCTACTAGACTCTCTAAATTGAATAGCAGTGAAGATTATGAATAGTGACATTCTAAGAAAGTTCTTAAGGTCCCTACCCAAGACATGGACAATCTACACTTTGTCCATTAAAAGAACTGAGAAGTTGAAGACAATGACTTTGAGGAGTTATATGGTATCCTGACTGCCTATCAGATGGAAATGGATGGAGATGAAGATTCACTTGGTAGATCATTAAACCTCTCAAAGTCAAGCTCTTATGCCACCTATTCATGAACCTTTTCACTCCCACTCCCACTCTCAAGCCTACCAAATTCCTATGGTGACTCATCAGGTACCGATGATCACCTCTCCTAAATCTCCAACTGCTGAATCTCAATCATCACTATCTTTCAGCAGATGGAATCAGCAGACTTCACCATCCTTTTCACCAACCTACTCTTCTAATTCAGCTTTTTTCAGTGAACACACCAACTTCTTTCAACTCTCTGAAAGAAATCTGGAATGCATTCATAAAAATGATCTTGAGGAGATGGATATCAACTATTAGGTAACCATGATCTCATTCAGGGCTAAGCAGTTTCAGCAAAGAACTAGAAGAAAGTTCCTAAGGTAGAGAAGATCAGGTTTTGGGTTTGATAAGGGCAAAATGGAATCTTTAACTGCAACCAGATGGGACATTTTACCAAAGAATGCAAAGCACCTTAGTCAAACCCATCTCCCCCAAGTTTATCAAACTTCAAACAACCCCAAACCTATCAAAGTCACTCTATGTTTACAAACCAAAGACATACAATAATTATAGTCTGAGGAGAGGAGGTGATTGACTGGAGCTTCCAAATAGAAGATGTCACTCCCATCAACAAGGCACTGATGGCTGAAAGCTTAAACTTCTCACTTTAGGTAAATCCTAAACCTTGTTGTATACCTATGTGCATTGCCAAGGTAAACTTGTACAAAAATCATAATTTGGATCTCATGAACGATATTGAATCAATCATTCTTCTTAAAACTGACTTTAAGAAAAATGATCAAGCTCAAAAGGAAAAGATAAACGAGCTAGAAAAACTGTTTCACAACTATAACATGAAAAAAACCAACTTAGAGACCCAAATTGATGATCCTTTGAGCATATTGAAATAAACATAATGTGATTTAGATATAGCTAAAAAATATGCTAATAAATACAATGTTCAAAATACAATGTTCAAAATAAAATGTTCAAAATAAACATAATGTGATTTAGAAAACTCCCAAAAGTTGTATCAAACAAAGACAAATTTATGGTATAATACTATGAACCACCAATGACATACACTATCACATAAACCCCTAAGTGCAACCTAGAAGTAAAAAAGCAAGTATCTTCTGATCAAATCTATGCAAGAGTAGCTGTTGAGAAATCTAAGACAACAAAGAAAGAAAAGTTGAAGAAGTAGATGAAGAAGAAGAGAAGAGAGAAAAGGGAGAAGAGGAGAGAATAACTCAAGTCTAAGGCAAAGAAAGATGTGATTTGGAAGATGAAGTTTGTCAAAGAAAAGTCATCTTTCGAAGTTAACCAGCTGCTTACTGTGTCAAACTTCTCTATTAATACAAAGCTTTAGTAAAAGCATAACTGTAACAAGAAGACTCATAACAAAAGCTGTTGTGTAGGATCCTTAAAATCTTTAGAAGTTAGACTCCAACTATATATCCAATGTCTAGTTCTGAAGCAATGAATATATAGAAGAAGAGGTTCTCAAGGAAGAAGATTGATCTAATCATCCATGCTGATCACAAAATAAACAAAAGTGTTGGATCAAGTAAAGGCTGTTGCAACCAAAACTAACACTTAGAATATTTTGGCACAACTGATGAAGAACTTCCGAAGGAAAAAGCTAAGATTTCGAAGGCTAAGTCTGAAGGAGCTTCCGAAGAGAAACTCCAACTTCCGAAGACAAAGTCTTTCTTCCGAAGATCAACACATAGAACAATTCAAGACATTGACTTCCGAAGAATGAAGACATGAAGAATGTCTCAAGCCTCGTAAAGAAGTATCCTCTTCCGAAGTATAATTGGCTTCGAAAGAACTTGTTCTTCCGAAGCCAGTTAACCTTCGGAAGAACCTACTATGGACCAGTGAACATAAGTATGGTCCTTCTGACACTCCGCTGCAAATCTCTGAGATACTGCATGGTGCTTTCCCACGCCCATGTAGTTGACCATACTTTATTCCACTATTCATTCATTATCAGTTAGTATAGTTGCTAACTTTAGTTGGTGACAAAAGGTAATTCATGGACATGTCATGACTACCATATCTTAGATAATATTTTATTTAAGATACCTTGTCTTTAGCATTGTAGTATTTGCTTTAGTCATAGGTTTCCAGTTGGTATCAAAGTATATCCGACTGTAGGATCTAGTATATATAGTTCTCATTGTAACTCTTGTAATATGCTTGTAAGAGTCTTGTAATACTTTGAGTTGAGAAGTAATATATACAAGTACCTTGAAAATTATCTTCATGTCTTCTTGGCTACTTAGTATATTATTATCAACTCTTAGAAGGGACTCTGCATCATCATCTAATTGAGTGTGATTCAAAGTGAGTTTGCAAGACTATACTTGTGTTGAGTGACAAAACCCGATCCTATAATTGGTATTAGAGCTTCCAGGCTCTTGATTGTGAGATTTTACCATCCAAATCAACCTTTTCTTCACTCATTCTTTTACTACACAAAAAATGGCCCACAACCAAAAATCTGAAATTGAGAAGGGGACGGTGACCAAAGCACCCATCATCACCCCTGAAAACTTTAGATCATGAAGCAGATGCATTGAAGGCTTCATCAGATACCAAGATGACAAAATATGGAAATCTATCATCAATGATCCTTACGAACCAAAGGTTGCAGCACCAGGTAGAAACGGTGCAACGATAGAGAATGTTGTAGAAAACTACTCTGATGAATACCGGAAGAAGTTGGACATTGATAGCAATGCTATGACTGTTCTAATGACTGTTATACCCAACTTCATCATGGTAGGGTTTGAGCATTGCAAGTCAGCTAAAGAACTGTTTGATACTTTGTCCCAGATGTACTCCAGCTCAAATGACTCCAAGAAAGATTCACTCAAGCAACACTTTGAGAATTTCACTTATATTGCTGAAGAGACCCTCAGCCATCAATACTTCAGGTATATGGATCTTATTTCCTCCCTTCAGTTTGTGGGAATTGCCCTTGAATTAAGAGATCTCTCAAGAATATTCATGAGTGCACTCCCAAATGAGTGGACGTTTTACTGTGTCTCTATCAAGAGGACAGAAAACTTGAACTCCCTCCCCATGAATGAACTATATGGCATCCTTGATGGATATCGTCTAGAGATGGAGAACAAGAGAGGCAACCAGATGAGCAGACCCTCAAGCCTTCCTTCTAGCAACAATTTAATGGTTGCTGAAGGCTCAGGACCCCCCAACTTCAGTAGTACCTGACTTATCCCCAGCAGCCATCTTGTTCTTTTGGGCCATACATCACATTTCCTGAGACTCCAAGGACTCAACCGGCTCAGCCAAGTTCCTTCTAGGACAACTATGCCTTTGTCTCAGGAAATGGGCATTCTAGTGACTTTCAATATTGCTTTGATGATCTAGAATGTTTTAGCCCAAATGATGCCGAGTATTTGGACATTGTCCAACAGATGGCTCTGTTAACTTATAGAGCGAAGAAGTTCTTCAAGAGAACTGGAAGGCAGTTTCCCCAAAACCTAACTAACAACAAGTTTGGGTTTGACAAGACAAAGACCAAATGTTACAACTGTAACCAACTTGGTCACTTTGCCAAGAAATGCAAGGCTCCCAAATCAAATCCGGGAACCTCACAGGCCTCCACACATCCCTCTACACCAAAAGCTATTATAAAGTCAACTGAAACAACTGCTATGGCTTAAGAAGTTGACTAGAGCTTTATGGTACAAGATGTGACTCCTGCTCAAGCTTTGATGGCTAGAACTGAAGACAGTAAGGTATATGAACACCTCTGTACTCCAGCTTGCATTGCTAAAGTTAAATTATATCAGGACTACAATATGGAAACTAAATCTGATATTGAGTCTTTAAATATTTTGAAATCTGATTTTAAAAGAGCTGAATCTAACTATCAAAAGAAAATTGAAGAGCTAGAGAAAACTATGTCCTTGTTAAAACATGAACATACCAACTACAAGACTCAAACCAAAGATTTAATCTCAAAATTGTCTGAGGCTCAAGCCCAGCTTGTCATAGCAGAGTCTCAAGCCAGGAAGCATGTAATGTTTGAGCAAAACTTCCAAGCCATTCTTGCATCATCCTCTCACTCAAAACTTTGTTATCACAACAAAGGTGGGTTGGGAACTAATGAAATTGCTCCACCACTCTCGTATGAGTCTATTAGACAACCAAGGTATGGGACTGTCACACCCCAACCTTGACGGCGGAAACGTCGAGGAGTGAGGGTTAAGATCGTTCACAGCCACATAACGCTATTGATGATTCAAATATAATTTAAACATAAGTTTCAATTGCCACATTACATACATAAGTCTCATAAAGAATAAAAGCATAACATAGAATGTACAAATGATTCTTATTTTATTTATTTATCTAGGTCCATTCCTAGATGTACAAACTTCAAAGAGTAGATCACACACTTGAGGTATTCCTGAAACATGTTAAAAATAAAAGGTCAACATAAAAATGTTGGTGAACATTCCATAGTTTCAATACATAAGTATATAAAAGATGGCAATTCAAGTCATAAGTTAGTGAATAAAGTGATTAGGGATGATATGAACAATGCAACAATCAAACCTTGACAATAGTTTTACAAGTCTCAAACGTTAAAAGTATATACGATCAGCTAAGTGTACTTGGATCAACCAAGCAGGCTTGTCTTACCCATAGATCTATGACTTCGCTGGGCTAGCAATAGTTAATGATTGTACATATAACGCCATAACATGGTAACCACAAAAGTTCAACTAACCACAACTTTACAAGATGAATTGCCATAGGTTTACAAGTCTCAAATAGGTTTACAAGTGCAATGATAATAAGTTAACATGTTTCACCCCAAAGTGTGAAAATAAGCAAAAGGGGTATGGAAATACTCACTTGATCAAATAAGTAAAGAATGACGATTAATAAGAGATATGATAAGCAACGCTCCAACATAGTCCTTCACAAGTTACCTAAATATATATATTTTACAAGTTTAAGTTTAAATAATAAGATTAACGTTTTAATGCGGACTAGGGTTTCAATTGGGATTTGGGGGTTTAAATGATTAGGTAAAATAATGACTCGTTTATGTTTGGTTTAATAATATCAATCAATTAAGTCCAAGTATAATAAAAATGTCTCAACAATTTAAGTTATTGATTTAATAGAAATTAAGTTTAATATGTGAAAAGAAATAATTAATTTAATAATTAATTATTTAAAACTTGACAAAGAGAATTAATTAAATACTTATTTAAATGACGTTAAAATTATTTAAAATCATTTTATAAAGTTTTGAGGTTTAAAATGATTTATCATAAAAGTTTTATAATACAAAAACTAAAAAAAATAAGGATAAAGTATAATAGCAAATAAAAATGTTTTATAAGTTTCAAGGATTTAAATAAAAGTTTAAGGAATAATTTTATTAATTATTTATGAAACAATATTTGTTAAATCATCTAAATAATTAATTATATAACCATTTAGATCAAGTCACTGTTTAATTAATTAATAAATTAATTTTAAAGGTTTTAAAAAAACTTATAATTTTAAATTAATTACTTTATAAAGGATAACAAAGATATTATTAAGTATTTTATGAAATGATTTCAAACAACTTAGGTTTGATTTAAGGTGATTTTATAAAGTATAAACTTATAAATAAGTTTTCTTATAACATTTAAACTCTTAAAAAAATAATATTGTAACTTTTAAAAGTTTTCAAAGATTAATAAATAATTACTAAAATAGTTAAAGTTAATAAAGCAATATTTTTATTATGATATAATAATATACTTCTTAAAGCTAATAAATAAATAAAAAAATGATTTAAAAATATATGCTGGTGCCCAGGGTCGAACCTGGGTCACCTGCGTATATGCAATGCTACTTACCGTTGGGCCAAGGCCCCGAATCTATCCAATTTTGGTTCGAAATTCATAAAAACAGATGTTTAAAGAAACCCCCAAATTCTCTTAAGAACCCTAAATTAAAGTAGCTTCAAATCGAACTCGAATTCGATGATGATCACAGTAATATACATAGGGCTTTGGTTCTTGATGTTAATACGAAGATGATTGTGTGATTATTTACCTGTATTGAAGCCAAATCGATTAGCAGAAGAGATAAACAGTAACGACTAGGTTGAGCATGGTTCGGGATTAAATCGTTGATAATAATCAAATTAGCTTCGTATGAAGGTTCTGTAGGTGATTGTAATCCAAAGCCCTCATTCAATTTGGTTCAAGAATGCTCAGAAGATCGATATTAGCCAGGTTGCAGGTCGACGGGTATGAGTTCAATGATCTTCAAGATCTGTGTGTTTTCAGATGCAATTGGGGGTCGAAAATGTTTAAGGGTGTTGTTTTGAAGATTTGCCCTCGATCATAAAGGTTTGTCTTAATCCGTTACGAGTCGAACGAGCTCAAACTTTGATCGTGATTTTCGGTTTCAAGTGTGCAGCCTTAATCAACCGTATTAATTCAATTAATAGTGGCTTTATGTTCGAAACAGGTTCGCGAAGGTTTAGGAACGATTTAATTGCCAGTTAATCAGGCGTTTTGGTGGGTTGACGTTCGCCGGAGGTTGGCCGGAGGTGAGGCCGGAGCAAGGAGGAAAAAGGCGACGGTGTGTTTGGGAATTTTAGAAGAAATTACACATTTGGCCCCTGAAGTCTTGTGTTCTTATCATTTTATGTTTAGACTTTATTATTAATATTTTTTTAAGTTTTCAAATTGACACAAAGACCCCCATAACATTAATCTAATTTGTTAATTATTCAAGTATTATTATTATCATTACTACTTTTATTATTATTATTATTACCTCTTTATTACTATTATTATCTTTGTTATTATTATTACATTATTATTATAGTTCAATTTAATAGTTAAGTTATTAACTTTTATATTAGAACTTAAAGACCAATTAAAATTTTAACATAAATAACCCATAAGTTTCATGTAGGCAATAAAGGCCCTTACAACATAAACGTCATTAACTTTTAATTAACGTAAAAATAACGGATGTTACAGTCTCCCCAACTTAAAAGAATTTCGTCCCGAAATTAAGATTGAACTTAAATGAACAAAAGGAGTTAAAATGAAAGATAAGTGTACAACGAACAGTGTTTGACGTTTGATTACAAGTGGAACGCTTCACTTTATGTAATCTTACAAGATTCTTAACATAATAAACGCGAGATGAAACGTTGAAAAACGATGACGAATTACCGTGGTACCTAAGATCTATAAATCACAACTTCTAAAATATAATTTCGTAGTAAAATGATGTCTAGAACTCAAGAAGGACCAACAATGATAAGAAAGGTTAACCGTCAGGATTTAAGAATCCCAAACGTCACTATATGAAACGATCTTAACGCATATCTTGTGAATATGTATCTCTCCTTTTACCAATCATAGGTCTAAGAATAATACGATATGCGAAGATTTTGGAATAAGTTCACGACGATGGTTAGGAACATTATTAAAAGTAGAAAATGAATTGATCATCCAAATTAATGATCGATGTTTAACGACATACCACGGTATACGACTATTTGGGATAGATACGAGCCAATTTCTCGACCCGTTAACCCACATGAGTCAATATGAAACTAGTTAATCGGTCTATAATGCACCATTTGTCATCATGACATCTAAGATAAGAGGCACTTAGTGATGAAAAGTTAAACATGAGATTCATAGGAACACGAATGTTAGGCTTTGTCATATGTGAAGGTAAGACACTTGGACACATACCAAGTTATGTCTTTTCTTCTATGCCAAATCCATGACTACAAGTTACGAAGGTTTATGAACCTCCACGTCACAATGTAAGTAATATCGAGTCTCGTTAGTCGAAACCAAGATAGAGTTTTAAAGATTTTCCAAGGTTAAGGGTTCAAAAGTGGTTCAAGAAGTAACGCAAACAATAAGACATGCATTTGTAACCATGTCTTGCAAGGTAACAAATTTCCAAATATAGATTGCATACGTAATTCATCAAACCCATAAGTACAGTCGAGAACATTCGTATGACTAGAAAGACATAACCACAAGTTGATAATGTCTTTATTTAGTAGAAAGATTGTTTAAGAAGGCTACCATCACACAATCATGCGTTGATGATAACTCAAAATGAAAGTTGATAAGTAAGAAATAAATGGTTCGATGTAGCTAGATCGAGTTAAAACATGAAGATAAAGGGAAAGAAATCGATTTAAGAATTCAAATGCTCCAAGCTCGGAACCAAAATCAACCTAAAGTGATCGGGTCTCCTTTCAAGTTCAGATATCATGCTTTGGCTTGATAGGTTCAAACGCTAACATTGGTTCACCCTTCAAGTTACTACATGTTTCTTGTCACTTGATTAAAACCTCGGTAAGTTGGAGATCAAGAAATAAGAATAGTCATCAAGGTGTGGTTTTCACTCCTAACTTGATGGTGTATTCCCAAGGTATGACCACTAACTTACCAATCAAAAAGTTTGATCCCAACTCCTTGTTGAGGATCCACAGAAACAAGGCGAGGTAACTCACCATTAAGGTAAGGGAAATCACTCCTATCTTAACGGTGAAGTTTTACAAAAACAAAATATAACAAAATGAACTTCTTCATCAAAATCCAGAATTCACTCCTACTTTGATGCAGTCGTCTCATTTAAACAAATACAATTCATAAATATGATATTATCATCAAGGTATGGAATTCATGCCTATCTTGATGATTGAATTTCATAATAGCGAGAAAACAATCAAAGATTGACATTTGTCACCAAAGTACGGGTTTCAATCCTATTTTGGTGAGATCATGTCATTTGTGAAATGCCATTCCAAAGAAAATGATTGAAGTCAATCCTTGGGATAAGGAAATCACCCCGATCCAGAGGATGAAATTTTATAAATCACAATTGGAAACCATTTATCGAAACGATTAGAGAATCATCAGAGTAAGGGAATCACCCCTGTTTTGATAAGTTAGAATCATTTAGGAGATACGGGTGTTCTTAGTCATAGGTTGACTTTCAAACACTTGTATCTCTCACGGTGCAGACGGTACGGAGTTCGACTTTAACGACGAAAGAAAAAATAATATCAATTAGAAATTCGGAAAATTTCAAGTTACATCAATGTAACAAAAGGAAAAATCATGCTTACAAGCTTAAGATCAAAGTTCAAGATAACAGAAGTTGTTGTGATGTTCAAATCTTGGATGGTTTCAATCGGGAAGACGAAATTAAGGGCAGGAAATTATTCAACGCCACAACGAGATGTGAACGTTCGATTCACAATCGAAAGGAATACACGGACTTCTCAAGATATGAGGTCAACCATAGTCTTATTGAAGACACACGTACTTATAAGTGATCATTCATCTCAAGGGTTTCGAGTCATGTAAATGGATTCAATGATCGAGTCAAATCACCATTTACACTTTGCCTAGATAAAGTATCTCGAAACGTAGGAATTCCACCTATAGCATTGCATGTTCTTAGTTATGGGACACATCCTTAAGAAGACTTGAGAACCATAAGTAACGGTTTAAAGTTTTTGATGACCATTCGGTTTAGATTCCCAATATCTTTGGGTATATTAAGATTCATGTTCACGTTGGTCAAGGTATAGAAATAGTTACATGAAACGCTCAACGTATAACGGTGTTTAAACGTAAGAGTTGAAATGTAGGTTAGGTTCAATATTAACAGGAACATTATGTATGATAAGAACGAGAAGATACCAGTTCAAGAAATCAAAGATTTTCAAGATACAAAGAGGATGGTTCCATTTGGTAACGCATTACCATTTGGAATCGTTGACACGTCAAGGTAAATTGACCCATTTGCCTTAGAGACTTGTGTATGTTGACCATAGTTTATCACTCATCCCAGAAATCCCCAGGTAAGCATAACTAGTCTCACAATGAGATTTATACGATATGCTTGCCTTAGCCCGAAGGCCTTTTGCCAGGAAATCCAGAATACAGGTGTCTATGTGTCACACAAATTTCTTTGGTTTATGAAATCAAAACCTTGATGAGATTTTCATAGATTAGACATAGTGTCTAAGGAATTGAACCCAGATGATAAGTGTAGATTCCACATGTCGTTGAGAATAGGTTTAGGAAGTTCATTTGTCGGGGAGAGTCAAAGAGTCAAAGTTAAGTTTAGGGAGACAAATAACTAAGTTTAAGCATACATAAGGCAATCCTATGCTAAGGCATCAAGTTGCACAAAAGGCATAGCATTATGTAGCATGCAAACAACATGTAAGCACAAAGGTATAAGAATCTTTCTATGAGGTTCATGCAACTATAGTCTAGGTCACCATTTCTAATAACCTAACTCCCTATAGTTATAAGCTCTGATACCAATCTGTCACACCCCAACCTTGACGGCGGAAACGTCGAGGAGTGAGGGTTAAGATCGTTCACAGCCACATAACGCTATTGATGATTCAAATATAATTTAAACATAAGTTTCAATTGCCACATTACATACATAAGTCTCATAAAGAATAAAAGCATAACATAGAATGTACAAATGATTCTTATTTTATTTATTTATCTAGGTCCATTCCTAGATGTACAAGCTTCAAAGAGTAGATCACACACTTGAGGTATTCCTGAAACATGTTAAAAATAAAAGGTCAACATAAAAATGTTGGTCCATAGTTTCAATACATAAGTATATAAAAGATGGCAATTCAAGTCATAAGTTAGTGAATAAAGTGATTAGGGATGTTATGAACAATGCAACAATCAAACCTTGACAATAGTTTTACAAGTCTCAAACGTTAAAAGTATATACGATCAGCTAAGTGTACTTGGATCAACCAAGCAGGCTTGTCTTACCCATAGATCTATGACTTCGCTGGGCTAGCAATAGTTAATGATTGTACATATAACGCCATAACATGGTAACCACAAAAGTTCAACTAACCACAACTTTACAAGATGAATTGCCATAGGTTTACAAGTCTCAAATAGGTTTACAAGTGCAATGATAATAAGTTAACATGTTTCACCCCAAAGTGTGAAAATAAGCAAAAGGGGTATGGAAATACTCACTTGATCAAATAAGTAAAGAATGACGATTAATAAGAGATATGATAAGCAACGCTCCAACATAGTCCTTCACAAGTTACCTAAATATATATATTTTACAAGTTTAAGTTTAAATAATAAGATTAACGTTTTAATGCGGACTAGGGTTTCAATTGGGATTTGGGGGTTTAAATGATTAGGTAAAATAATGACTCGTTTATGTTTGGTTTAATAATATCAATCAATTAAGTCCAAGTATAATAAAAATGTCTCAACAATTTAAGTTATTGATTTAATAGAAATTAAGTTTAATATGTGAAAAGAAATAATTAATTTAATAATTAATTATTTAAAACTTGACAAAGAGAATTAATTAAATACTTATTTAAATGACGTTAAAATTATTTAAAATCATTTTATAAAGTTTTGAGGTTTAAAATGATTTATCATAAAAGTTTATAATACAAAAACTAAAAAAAATAAGGATAAAGTATAATAGCAAATAAAAATGTTTTATAAGTTTCAAGGATTTAAATAAAAGTTTAAGGAATAATTTTATTAATTATTTACGAAACAATATTTGTTAAATCATCTAAATAATTAATTATATAATCATTTAGATCAAGTCACTGTTTAATTAATTAATAAATTAATTTTAAAGGTTTTAAAAAAACTTATGATTTTAAATTAATTACTTTATAAAGGATAACAAAGATATTATTAATTATTTTATGAAATGATTTGAAACAACTTAGGTTTGATTTAAGGTGATTTTATAAAGTATAAACTTATAAATAAGTTTTCTTATAACATTTAAACTCTTAAAAAAATAATATTGTAACTTTTAAAAGTTTTCAAAGATTAATAAATAATTACTAAAATAGTTAAAGTTAATAAAGCAATATTTTTATTATGATATAATAATATACTTCTTAAAGCTAATAAATAAATAAAAAAATGATTTAAAAATATATGCTGGTGCCCAGGGTCGAACCTGGGTCACCTGCGTATATGCAATGCTACTTACCGTTGGGCCAAGGCCCCGAATCTATCCAATTTTGGTTCGAAATTCATAAAAACAGATGTTTAAAGAAACCCCCAAACTCTCTTAAGAACCCTAAATTGAAGTAGCTTCAAATCGAACTCGAATTCGATGATGATCACAGTAATATACATAGGGCTTTGGTTCTTGATGTTAATACGAAGATGATTGTGTGATTATTTACCTGTATTGAAGCCAAATCGATTAGCAGAAGAGATAAACAGTAACGACTAGGTTGAGCATGGTTCGAGATTAAATCGTTGATAATAATCAAATTAGCTTCGTATGAAGGTTCTGTAGGTGATTGTAATCCAAAGCCCTCATTCAATTTGGTTCAAGAATGCTCAGAAGATCGATATTAGCCAGGTTGCAAGTCGACGGGTATGAGTTCAATGATCTTCAAGATCTGTGTGTTTTCAGATGCAATTGGGGGTCGAAAATGTTTAAGGGTGTTGTTTTGAAGATTTGCCCTCGATCATAAAGGTTTGTCTTAATCCGTTACGAGTCGAACGAGCTCAAACTTTGATCGTGATTTTCGGTTTCAAGTGTGCAGCCTTAATCAACCGTATTAATTCAATTAATAGTGGCTTTATGTTCGAAACAGGTTCGCGAAGGTTTAGGAACGATTTAATTGCCAGTTAATCAGGCGTTTTGGTGGGTTGACGTTCGCCGGAGGTTGGCCGGAGGTGAGGCCGGAGCAAGGAGGAAAAAGGCGACGGTGTGTTTGGGAATTTTAGAAGAAATTACACATTTGGCCCCTGAAGTCTTGTGTTCTTATCATTTTATGTTTAGACTTTATTATTAATATTTTTTTAAGTTTTCAAATTGACACAAAGACCCCCATAACATTAATCTAATTTGTTAATTATTCAAGTATTATTATTATCATTACTACTTTTATTATTATTATTATTACCTCTTTATTACTATTATTATCTTTGTTATTATTATTACATTATTATTATAGTTCAATTTAATAGTTAAGTTATTAACTTTTATATTAGAACTTAAAGACCAATTAAAATTTTAACATAAATAACCCATAAGTTTCATGTAGGCAATAAAGGCCCTTACAACATAAACGTCATTAACTTTTAATTAACGTAAAAATAACGGATGTTACAGGGACTGAAGAGCAAGAGGTTCTATCTGCTGACCTACCGTCCCATGAGTCAAAGAGTGATGCAACTATGGAGACCATCACAGGAAAGAACCAAGTAAATCTACCCATTTCTACCAGTGATGATCAACCCCTGACCACCTAAGCCAGAAGAAGCCGAGCTAAGGCGGCCAGAAAAATTGCCAAGAAAGTAGCTGAGTCCAAGTTGCAGATAGACCCAAAACAAAAGGGTGTATTCATTTCAGGTGGATTACAGGTGGTGGGAAACTTTGATTCAGGAAGGGAGTGTAGTACCAGCACTCCTGTCCGACAAAAGGATCAGAAGTTAAAAAGGAAAACTGTTGAGGAAAGCAAAAAAAGCAAGAAATAAAAATCACATCCTTCAAAGGTTAACATTGCATGCAGAATGTGTGGTCTGCAAAACCACATGGCTAAAGATTGTTACTACAATCCTGCAAGCACACATTATGCAAATAATAATAAGAAAGAAGGAGTTAAGGAGGGTTTTACATTTGGACCATATCACATGGCCCAAGTGATGAGGAAAGGAAAGCTTGTCTCGGAAGCAAAGTTGCTTTCGGAAGAAACTCATTCTTCCGAAGGGAAAATTGCTTCGGAAGATAAGCCCAAGAAAATTCAAAAGAACAAAAGAGTTCCTTTGAAACCTTCTGAGAAGAAGACTGCTACGGAAGAAAAGGTAGTAAAAGCTCCTTCCGAGAACAAAGAAGCCTCGGAAGAATGCAATGCTGCTCAAGCTTCAACAATCTCATCTACACTGATCAACCAAGGGATGGAATGAAAGATCAGACAAGATGCTGCAGCCCTACCTTATTCCTCAAAGACATCTATTGAACCCTCATGCATAAATTTTGGTTCAATTATGTCATCATCATTGGAAGAACCTAAGACCAACAAGGCTTTGGTTTCCAATAAAAAATAACCTTCTCATCTTATAGCAGGGACATCCATATGACAAGAATAACAATGTTTGGATTGTGGATAATAGATGCTCCAGGCAGATGACAGGGAACAGATCTCCCCTTCAACAATTTCAACATTTTGATGGAGGTCCTGTTCAGTTTGGAGGTGAGGCCGAAGGATATATTTCTGGCAGAGGGAGTATATTCAATGGTAAATTAAAAGTTGACAAAGTACACTTTATCAAACAACTTGAACACAATCTGTTAAGTGTTTCTCATTTTTGTGATCAAAAGCACCAAATGCTTTTCACAGAACATGAGTGCATTATCCTCAAACCTAGGATGAGAATTCCTCAGGAATTGGTGCTTCTTAGATCTCCCAAGAAAAGAGATATGTACAAGCTGGATATGAACAATGCTTCCCCATTGGGTGAAGTATCATGCTTTCTTTCCAAATGTAAAGGTGATGAGTCAACACTATTGCATAAATGAATATGTCATGTCAATTTTAAAATCATGAATAAATTGGTTAAAAATAACTTGGTACATGGTTTGCCTAAAAAGGAATTTTTCTACAAAGATAACTGTGTTGCATGTCTGAAAGGAAAGCAACACAGAGTATCTCATAAATCCAAAGTTATTAACTCTATCACAACTCCATTACACTTATTGCACATGGATATTTTTGGTCCCACTAGTATAATGAACATTGGAAGGAAATCATATTGCCTTGTGATTGTTGATGATTTTACAAGATTTACATGGGTATTCTTTTTAAGAACTAAAGATGAAACTGCTAAAACTTTAAAATCTTTTATTCTTAAAATAGAAAATCAGATTGATCACAAGGTTAAAATAATTAGAAGTGATCAAGGGACTGAGTTTAAGAATCAAGTTCTTGACTCATTCTATAACTCAAAAGGGATTACCAGACAATATAGTGCTCCTAGAACTCCTCAACAAAATGGTGTTGCTAAGAGAAGAAATAGGACATTTACTGAGGCTGCTCGGACTATGTTAGATGATTGAAAGTTGCCTCTAACATTCTGGGCAGAGGTAGTCAGCACTGCATGCTATGTGCATAACAAGGTTCTTGTATTTAAGCCACATGAAAAAAAACCCCTTATGAGTTATGGAACAAGAGGCCACCGTTCATTGGCTTTCTAAGGTCCTTTGGCAGCAGGTGTACCATACTTAACACAAAGGACAATTTATAAAAATCTGCTGAAAAGCCAGATGATGCTTTCTTTGTTGGATATTCCTCTAACTCAATTGCTTATAGAGTTTATAATATTAAAAATCAACAATTTGAGGAATCATCCAACATTGTTGTTAATGAGCACACTCCTTGTGTTAGGGGGAATGACCCTAATCATATTTTTGATTTAGAATTTTTTTCCAAACTATTCTAAACCCTCTTGTGAGAATGTTTCAGCTGGAACCGGTACTCAGAGTGATTCTGATGATGATCAGCGGTTTGAGTTACCCAGACTTCTTCCAAGTTCTCCAAGAGTTACTGAAAATCAAGCTCCCACTATTGGCAGATCTGATAGTATAACTATCTCAGGAACCAGTGGAGCTTCATCAAGTTGTCCACCTAGTGAGCCTCAAAACTCATCCGGTGACAATGTACAACACCAAGCTGATAGAAGTAGTATCTTGAAGGGATAGTCAACTGTGCCGCTTCACAACCAACTGAAGCTAATGTTGTTTCTCCTTCATTCAATCAGTCCTCATTGAATGAGTGTGAAACATCATCTGGACCAAGTGTTCAACCTCCAGAGCAAAACATGTCCAACATGGATCTATCTTTGCAACTATTTGTAATCCCTAGGCTTAGGATTCACAACACTCATCCATTTGAAAACATCATTGGAGATGTGCCTGAAGGTGTGAGAACAAGAGGACAATCTCACAATAGGAATGTCTGCTTGTACTCATGCTTCAAATCTCAGATGAAACCCAAGAAGGTAGAAGATGCCTTAAAAGATTGTAGCTGGGTTGAATCAATACAATAGGAATTGCTTCAATTTAAAAGACAAAAGGTCTGGAACCTTTTTCCGCTACCATCCGGTCAAGTACCAATAGGCACCAAATGGGTTTTTAGGAATAAGACAGATGATAGAGGCTTGATCATCAAGAATAAGGCAAGCCTGGTAGTCCAAGGATACACTCAAGGTGAAAGAATTGATTACACTAATGTCTTTGCATAGTTGCAAGACTTGAGCCAGTGAGGATCTTTCTTGCTTATGCTACATCCAAAAATTTTACTGTCTACCAACTTGATGTCAAGTGTGCCTTTCTATATGGGGATATAGATAGGGAAGTCTATGTATGCTAGCCTCAAGGATTTGACGACCCATAAAACCCTGACTATGTGTGCAAACTGGATAAACTCTTTATGGGCTGCATCAGGCACCTAGGCTGTGGTATAAGACATTATCTCAATTTCTCCTGATGAACGGTTATACAAGAGGTACCATTGATAAGACTTTATTCATAAGAAAGTCTGGGAAAGACATTTTGCTTGTTCAAGTCTATGTTGATGACATCATATTTGGTTCTTCAAATGACTAAATGTGCAAAAACTTTGAGAGCATCATGAAGAAGAAATATGAGATGAGTTTCATGGGAAAGATGGACTTTTTCCTTGGAATTTAGGTAAAGCAGATGAAGGAAGGGTTCTTTATCAATCAATCTAAATATGTCAATGACATTTTAGATTGATCTGATATGAAAGATTGTAAGCCAGCCAAGACACCAATACCCAGAAACCACAATCTTTGTCCTGACTTTGAGGGGGAGGATACTGACCAACATCAGTATAGGGCAATTATTAGTTCTCTGATGTATCTCATAGTAAGTAGACCTGATATCATGTTTGCAACATGCATTTGTGCAAGATATCAGGCTTCTCCAAAGGTGTCTCACCTAGTTGCCGCCAAGAGAATCCTTAGATACCTCAAAGGAGTACCTAAACTGGGTCTCTGGTATCCAAGGAACAATAATTTCAATCTCTATGGCTACTCAGATAGTCACTATGGTGGCTGCAACATCAACAAGAGATCAACATCAGGAGGATGTCAATTTCTTGGTGGAAGGATCATCTTATGGCAATGCAAGAAGCAATCTTGCGTCTCAACATCTATTGTTGAAGCTGAATACATTGGTGCTGCTAGTTGTTGTGCTCAGCTGTTGTGGATTCAAAACCCGATGATAGACTATGGATTCAACTTCATGAGTACTCCTATCCACATTGACAACAACAGTGTTATCGCAATTACAAAAAATCCTGTAAAGCACTCCAAGACAAAGCACATTGATATCAGGTACCATTTGATTAGAGATATTCATGACAATAATATGATTAAACTAGTCAAAGTTGATTAAAATGTACAATATGCTGATTTGTTCACCAAAGCATTTGATGAACAAAGATTTAAGTATCTCGTTACAGCTATTGGGATGATAAACATTGATTAGTCCATCTCATTTGAAAACCTTTTTAAAATGTGTATTGTCTTTGTCAAAAACAATCTAAGCCCTGTTACAAAAAGTTTTTCTTCAATAATTTACTTAAATATAAATTCTTCTGAAGAGGAATTAACCTTCGGAAGATGTCATGTATATCTTCCGAAGCAAAATTCCTCCAAGGGGATTCTTCTTCTCGCAAGAGTTTTTAGTCTAGGAAGAAGCATTTGATAAAATATCAATTCTACTTCTGAAGCTTATAAACTTCTTCCCTCGGAAAGCCCTTTTTACTCTCGGAAGTATACATTTACCTTCGGAAGTAAAATTGGCTTCGGAAGAAGATTACCTTTGGAAATGTTTTATACTCGAAAGAAGACTTTTACTGTGTAATGGAAATCTTTTGGGCCCCACTCTGTAAAAAGTAAAGATTTTATTAATGATGTTAGAATATTTAAATGGATTAAACCTTACCGCCCTTGTCATATCATACCCCAAACCATCTTTTCACCTTATCCAACCCCTAAAATCGCCATTTCAACTATTTAAATAACCCCGACTCATTACTTTAATCTTTTTACCAAATTTACTACCAAAAGCTTTCTTCATCTTCAATTGACCAAAATTCCAACTCATCTCTCTGCAACTTCTCCCAAAAATGGCACTAAACTCTCAGCACAACCAAGTCGCACTCCTTGACTCTTCCAATGATGCTGGCTTCTATGAAATCATCTCCTTTCTCACCCAATCTACCTATTTCAATGCCCTAACTATTAACCCCACTGTCTATTCAAACCACATGGCCAAATTCTTGGGAAATACTCAAGTTGAAACCCTGAACGGAGCTAGGATTTTGAGGTCAGCATATGTGATCAGGAATTGATCATATCAGAACAAATTGTCAGGGAGCATCTCGAGCTTCATGATGAAGGCTCTCCTACTAAGTTCCCTAAAACAGACCTTGATGACACATATACCCAAAAGGGATACGGTGGTGATGTGAGCAGGTCCACAGTGTACAAGTTCAACTTCTCCTACAACTGGAAGTTCCTGCTACACATAGTCCTTCACTGCTTGTCAAAAAAGTCTGGGGGATGGGATCATTTCCCATACGAACTAGGATGCCTAGTTCATGGGTTGGTAAATGGCCTCTGCTTCAACTATTTAAGATTTGTGCTGATCAACTTAGTGGAGAACCTTCAAAAGGAAACGTTTTATATGTATCCCCGGTTCATTGTGCACATTATCAACTGTGAGCTGGACCAGAGCAAGCTTGTCTGTGCAACTCCTCTGCCTGTCCCTCACATGAGGTTGGACATCTTCAATGTTCTAAAAAGGATGACCACCAACTTCACCGGAAGACACATAGAGCTGCTTCCAGGTATGATTGAGCGCATAGCTCCTGGTGACATCCCTGTTAACCCCACAGGTGATGAACCCACACCAGTAATAACCCTCACAATACCAAATATGCCTTCCCACCCCATCAAAATCATATATCATAGATGTCCCAAACGAACCCTTGTTCAATCTACTCTGATTGAACAAGTCCCTCCTGTTTAACCCAAAAAGACTAGAGTGGAAACATGGGCTCCCACTCAGTCTGAGGTCACACATTCCTTCATTTTTGACCTCAATATGGGTATTGAGTCTCCTCAGTCTCAATTCCATGAGCTTGAAACCCAAGCTGAAACCACTCAGGTGAGTCACTATACTCCTCTAAGCAGCCAAAAAGGGACAACCCTCTCCAAGGCTCGATGACATTAGACATTGATCAAAGTCCCGGGTCATTAGGCTTAACCATAATATCCTTTACTGACCCACTTATCAGAATTGATGAGGAGATTATGTCTTTTCATGGAAATGAAATTAATCCACAACACCATCTCAAGGATCAACTGAGCCTAGAGAGACCTCTTATCTCTAGCTCCCATCAGCAAGCCCAAACTGAGGTGAGTCCACCTGATGTTGAGGGGACTCATGTAGATTCAGCTGCCACTACTGAAGGAGCCTTATTAAATCTTTAGGACAGTGGTAACATCACTGAGACTGAATCTACGACAACCATGCCCTTTGATGACTCTGTAAGAGACATCATTAGGCAAGGGAAACCAGGGTGCCAAGAAACCACATCTGGTGGTGAGGATGAACATACCAGGTATGTTACCTCATCTCTCGAGATTCTTCCAAAGAAGATGAGGGAAGACTGCAACCCATCATTCGAGACCTACTTTCTACATTCTCAAACCTTGAATCCAGGGTTAAGACTTTAGAGGATAGGTCTGCCACTCAGAAACTTGAGATTGAAAGTCTCAAGGCCAAACTAGCTGAGAAATAGACTGAGAGATTTGTTAGGCACGTACCAATTCAGGTCTCATTGACCTCTTCCTCTAGCTCATCAAGCTCTCAGGATGATGCTACCAAAAAGGGGGAGAGTGTTTAGAGACAAACAGACAAGGAACCATAAAGTTTGGCTCTTTCTAGTCTAACTTCAAGATACCTGGCTCAACAAGCAATAGTTTTTCCTGAGCCGCCTCCAATCATTCTCCAAATGGACCCAAGGATGCTCAAAGATCTAAACAGGTTCTTTTCCAAGTTCCTTATAGGATCTTCTCTAGAGCACCTAAGTCCAGATGTTGTTGTGGTGTACTTTGGAGCTGAAGAGCTTCAAAGGTTGAATGCACCTTCTACCACTTTCCAAGAAGTTGGTCAACCTAAGGTCCTCATTGAACCTAAGATTGAATTTAAAGGGGATACAGAGACTAATGGCCTAGCAACTGAAATAGTTGGGACAGAAAGTGCAATCCCACAGACTTCTGAAGCTGAAGTCAAAGCCTCGAAGAACCATTTCAAACTTCCGAAGCTGAGATTGAAGTTGCGGGAGGGTTATTTTCTCTATCCGATGATCTAATTGTCACAGATGCAATCCTTGAACTTGCATCTGAGGTCAATAGTGAGGACTTTCTCATCCTACCCCTCACTCAAACATCATCACTATCACTTGCTACTATCACCACCTCTCAACTTGAAACCTCTACACAAGAACCTCCAAAGTCTAAAGCTTCTGAAGACACCAAAGGCAAGAGGAAGATGACTGTGGATAAACATAGAGGAAGAAAGGTTGGAGAAACTAAAAAGGAAAGGTAGACTCCACACTAGGAAGTTGCTAGCTGCAAGTAGTAAGGCAGCTGCAGCCAACCAGGAGGTTAGCAACAACAAGTAAAGGGTGGAGATCATTGACAGGCTTGTCAATCTTGGAGCTGTTAGTGAAGATGTGCTTATGCTACCACTAGAGGAGCTTATTGAGTTAGAAAAGGCAACCCTGCTGCAGATTAAGCAAAAAGAAGACGCAGCAAGGTTGGCCTTAGAGGAAGAAAGGAAGAGGAAGAAAGAAGAAGCTGACCAGCAGCAAAGGAGTGAAAGGATAGCTTTCCTGAACTCTAGGGGATTCTCTCTAGAGAAATTAACTCCTCACAACAATAAGATGATCTTATGGCTCTTCAAGAAAGAGCAAGATCAAATGGAGAAAAAGAGAAAGAAGGCTGCTAAAGAGAAGATGAGGGAGAGAAAGAAGAAGGAGGAAGAAGCTGGACTTGCTGCTGTCAAGAAGCTAGGAGACAAGACCTGGATGAAAGACTATTTCTGGGCTCATGGCTTCTCTGGCAGGCAGGTGGGTCCAATGTCTAAGAAGACCCTACAACGTCATGTCAGTGAAATCAAAACTAACATTCGCGCAGGAAGAAGGGAAGAGATGTACCGAAGAGTACAGGGGATGACTTCCAAACCAACACCTCAACCCAACCTCAACCTGAACCAATCCCTTTCCCTTTCCCCATCAAAATGAGCCAACTTCTGAGCCATACACCCTGAACCCACACCATCAACCTTACCCTCTTCCTCATCCACTGAATCACCAAAACTACCCGTTCTCAACCCAAAACACTCCCAAGAACCTAAACCACACTGCCTACCCAATAACCACCCAAGTCATCCTCTTAGCCTTCCAAACATCTCTCCTTAGAGGAATTCAAGGAGTTCAAGATGAAGCTCACGAAATGCACTACTCTGAGTGATATCTCTTGTGAGGAGGAGACAGTTAAGCAAACCTATGTTGATGGCTCCTCATGTTCCCTCACTAGAGAACAATTCCTTGATCTGCCAAGAGAAACATTAGACCAGGCTGCAAATCTTTTTGGCCTCAACTCTGACTCATTAAATGAAGAGGAGAAGAAGCTAAGAAGAAGACTGGTGACTCTACTAGATTCAAATAAAGGGGACAGAGTACCCAGTCAGCCCCTTGTGCCAAGAAAGAAGATCATCCAATGAAGGTTCAAAGACTCTTCTCATAACTTTGTTGTTGAGAGAGAGAATTGAGAGATAAACATGCTTAATGCCTCATCTCTGCTACACTTAAGCAGGTTTGATATTGCTGAGTTAGTAGAGAAGACATTCTCCAACCCCTCCAACTCTAAGATAGCTGCTCACATCAGAAACCATCTGAGCAGTCTTCATCTAGCCGAGCTAACCGCTAGGAACAAGATTTAAGAGGAGTTGAAGCTGAGAGAGAAGGACCAAAGGGAAGGATCAGCAACCAAAGGCAAAGCCTTCCTTCAAATGGTTGAAGGTCCTGAACTTGAGCCAATAGTTATATGGGAGTATGAGTACAACTCCCGTCAACTAACTCTCTATAGAGGGCAACAACACAGGGTGCATATCATTCAAAGTGACATACTGGATCTCTTGTCCATGAAGGATTTGTACAAAATTCTTAGCACCACATCAAGGAAGAATAGAGAGACATATAAATGTCTACTCTCCCTGGTGCTGAAAGTTTTGAGAAGAAGAAACAAGTAATGTTTTGGTAGCATCGGCCTAGGCAGAGTTTGTGTGATCAAGTAAAGGCTGGTGCAACCAAAACTAACACTTAGAATATTTTGGTACAATTGATGAAGAACTTTCGAAGGCAAAAGCTAAGCTGTCGAAGGCTAAGTCAAAAGGAGCTTCCGAAGATAATCTCCAACTTCCGAAGACAAAGTCTTTATTCTGAAGTTCAACACTTAGAAGAATTCAAGACATTGACTTCCGAAATTTGAAGACCTGAAGAATGTCTCAAGCCTCGGAAAGAAGTAGCCTCTTCTGAAGTATAATTGGCTTTGAAAGAACTTGTTCTTCCGAAGCCAGTTAACCTTCAGAAGAACCTACTATGAATACTGGACATAAGTATGGTCCTTCTGGACACTTTGCCACAAATCTCTGAGATACTGCATGGTGCTTTCCCACGCCCATGTAGTTGACCATACTTTATTCCAATGTTCATTCATTATCAGTTAGGTACAGTTGCCAAATTTAGTTGGTGACAAAAGGTAAGTCATGGACATGTCATGACTACCATCTTAGATAATATTTTATCTAAGATACCTTGTCTTTAGCATTTGTAGTATTTTCTTTAGTCATAGGTTTCCAGTTAGTATCAAAGTATATCCGACTGTAGGATATAGTATATATAGTTCTCATTGTAACTCTTGTAATATTCTTGTAAGAGTCCTGTAATAATTCGAGTTGAGAAATAATATATACAAGTACCTTGAAAATTACCTTCCTATGTTCTTAGCTACTTAGTATATTATCATCAACTCTTAGAAGGGACTCTGAATCATTATCTAATCGAGTGTCATTCAAAGTGAGTTTGAAAGACTATATTTGTGTTGAGTGACAAAACCCGATCCTGTAAAAAGGATGATGGAACAAGGGAAATCAGCTAATCAAATCTTCAAAAAAGAAGGTAAAAGCTGAAGATTTCATTGATCATGAGCTGATCAAAAGAGGCAAGAATGAAGAGATGAAGAAGGAGATTCAAGAGCTCAGGAGGAAGGTTAAGTCAACTGAGAATAGATGAAGATCATATGCTTAATGTGTGGGGAAGAAAATCAATTGGCAAAACAATCCCCTAGCACACTCCATCAACCATCCTAAACACTCTAAGAAGTCTTAATCAACTAATCAACCATCAAAAAGAAACGATGGTATTCATAAAACTTTTCGAAAGTCAAGTCCCTCAAGTGTTGATTCCAAGACAACATCAGCACTTTTGAAGGATCTACCAAACAAATCAGCAGCTACAAACTTGAAGAAGAAGAAGAAGAAGAATTTTGGGAAACCTTCACCATCTCCAAAAGCTTCAAAGGGTCATCAAAAGAAGGATGATCTCAAAGTAACAGACAGTCAAAAGAAAAGCTTGGAAGCCAAAGATATATGTCCAATCCTTAGGTAACCCAAAACCAAAAACCAACTCCCCAACACTTACTGTGACATCCGTCACCTTAAGGTCCGTCAATTAACGTGATTGTCCGTTAAATATTCTTTGATCGATCATTCCTCATCCTTATTTGACTCCTTATGTGGATATCATGTGTGCATTATTATCGTTGTGTGTGCAATCGTTACAATCCTATGTGAACCTTAAAAGACTTTTAAAACTTTCATTTTCGAAACCGTCAAATATGTCAAATTATATATATATTAAATGTTTTTAACATAACCATTTCTTAAGTCATGACAACATTAAATGTACTTTTACAATTAAAATAAAACATCTTATAAAGTCGTTTTTCAACTGAACCAAATTTGGGAAAACTCGGCGGTTAAGTGCAGGGACTAAACTTGTAATTTTGTAAACTTGAGCAGGGTATAAATACCCCTTACCAGCCCTAAGCCTTCACTTTCACCATCTTCTTCATCTTCATACTCTCTTCACACACAAAATCTTCATTCTAGCACCGAATCTTACCCGAATCTTTGGTTGTCCATTTTCTAGCCTTTTCACGGCTGTCCAAAACTAGGGTTTCGAATGTTCGGGTTCAACCCGAACACACAAGGTCGTATGGGTGCGTGTGAGGTCTCTTTGCTTGTGTTTCATGTTTGTGTATGTTTGTTGAGTGTTTCTGGAGGTCCTTGTGGTGTAAAACCCGTGTTTAGAGCAGCTCGGGGGCTGCTCCACCCGACCACAGTCGCGATTCTGCAGATCAGGCGACTGGGTCTATCATGCGTCTGAGTCAATCGTGCAACTGGGTTGTGCGACTAGGCATTTCGTGCGACTGAGTTGTGCGACTGAGTGTTTGTATGCGATTGAGTCATGCGTGCGAATGAGTGTATGCGATTGAGTCATGCGATTTAGTCATGCGATTGAGTGATTGTGTGCGATTGAGTCAGGTGACCGACTGAATGTGTGCGAATGTGCGTGATTCGCACGATTGGAGTCCAATCGCACGAATGAAGGTTCAATCGTACGAAAGTAGCTAATTTGCACGATTGAAGGTTGATTCGTGCGTATGGAGGTTGAGTCGTGCGATTGGGAGTTGTGTGGTACGACTGAAGGCCAGTCATACGAATGAAGGTTCAATCGTACGAATGGAGGTTGAGTCGTGCGTCTGGTTTTGTCGTGCGACTGAAATTGTGTGTTTGATCTCCTTGTGCGTGGTGTGAGTATGACGTGTGATGTTTAGATAACATTAACACAATAAGCCATTGTTCGGCCACAAATATTAAAGTCAATGCGAAAAAGGGCACAAATACTATTTTAAACAAATTAAACTAACGATTTACAACGATCAACCGACTTATAACTATGGACACGTATTCAATACTTCTTCAATAACAATAAGACTTTTACTCAAACATCATCAATAATGGCGACAATGTCTTGTACTTGGATCTACATAAGATCTAGTACGCGTGTCAGTTTGTGTGTGTTATACGCGACCCAGCCGATACGACCCGAACCGACCCATCATTATTGCGCGCTTACATATCATATCATATCATTAATGCTTTACAATAACTGTCAATAGGTGTTTGACTGTTTATTTGCATTCAACATTTGGGATTACATCGATCATACATACTTACCACCTAACAAGTGAGTTTCCTGGCCCCTTTTTACGCTTATACACTATTTCAATCATTTACAACTTGGGGAAAAAGTATGCTTACTCATTTTCAATGCTGTACAACTTACATACATTTTACATACAAGGAATCAACGTGATACTATGTTGCAAGTACTATTTGATACATTCTTGGGTCTGCTATGTGGTTCTATCTTTGCAACTATTTAATTCCAGTGTGGGAACCGTCGGTTAGATATTGGTAGTACTACTGGGTTGAGACCCCCACCCTTGTTCGATGTTATACTAGTTGGTACCATCAGTGGCCAGGAACGGGCCCTTGGGTGAATATATGCGACAATTTCTTTGTGTACGTCGCTAGGTTTGGTTGCAAAGCTCATGTCATATGAATTTACTTGTGTATATAACTGTATTCACGGTATTCCATTACGCTTACTTATACAGCATCACTTACATTTTTATTACATAAACCTGCGAGCTCACCAACAATTATGTTGACCGTTTTAAGCATATCTTTTCAGGTGATTATGCAAGTCCAGGAATCTAGGTGTGCTGCCTTAGTGGAGACCCTAGGATGCATTTTTGGGACTTAACATGTTTTGATAAACAATCTTTTGAACAATGTTAACGCTTGTAAACAATTATCATCTTTTGGAAACTTGTTCCCGGGTTGTGGGAATTAACATTTACAATTTAATCTTTATGTGATTATGTGTATCTTTATCATGCTATGCTTATGGCTATGATGTCGTGAACATTGACTAAACACGACACAAGTCCCCTTGTTGCCGGGTGTCGTCATGACACGCTCGTCATCATTTATTTATATTGCTCTCTATCGTTTTCCATGTGTTATGACGATCCCGGTCTCGTTACATCCCCGTGCTTCCGCTTTTAGCGGGGGTGTGACAGATTGGTATCAGAGCCATTGGTTATAGAGAATTAGGCAATACGCTTGACCTAGACTATAACCTAGGAACCTTCATGTAGATTTGCATGCTAGGACTCTGTATGCATATTATATCTCGTGTATGTGTTCCTCGCTGCTTGATTTGTTCATCTCTTTTGTTATGTGATCTTTCCGCCCTATGAGAGAGCCCTTGTGCTCACTCTTTTATGGGATGCTTCTATTGGATCTTCCGTTCTCTCTGCGCGCCGAGTTAGTTTATCAGATCCGGGTATTAAACCCGAAGAGATCTTCACAGATCATGCTATTGCGCTTGACCTTGGACATTGAGATTAAACCTGAGGAGGCTTTGTCTGAAACCTCGAAAGAGGAAGGAAATAGACAACCTCCGCCAGACTAAACGTGATTGTATGCATGGACTTACAACTGTTGTGATGGATTATCATTGAAACATTATCAATTCATGATGTGAGAACTGCACGAATTGCATGCGATGTGTGATGACAATAAGTGTGTTATTGACATGAAATACTGGACTTGATGAGTGTTATGGATATACACTTTCAATTGATTTAAGCTTATGTGTTTACTTTTCTATGATTAGAACATGCCGCCTCGAAGAGTTACCCGTAGCAATAGTGGCGGGAGTGAAGCCCCAAGGGGCAGAGGCCGAGGCAGAGGCAGAGCACCAAGGACAAATGATGCTCCTGCCAGTAACAGTCAAGGAACAGGGAACGCCGACATGGCAGCCCTGATTGCTCAACAATTGGCCGCACTGATTCCTACTATTGTGGCCCAAGTGAGCGACGCACTCCAACAACACCACCCTCACGGGGATGGGGGCAACGATGATGGAGCCCAAGGTGGGATCGAAACTGAGACGGGAAACGGAAACCCGACCGGAAACGAGAGCAACCAGGAAACCGGGAATGGTGGTACTACCGGTATTGAGACTGGGGTTGTTAATGCTCGTCGGGGATGTTCGTACAAGGAGTTCGTGGCTTGTAAACCGAGGGAATTCGATGGGAAAGGTGGGGCAATAGCCCTAACCAGGTGGCTAGAGAAAATGGAGGCAGTGATTGACATTAGTGAGTGCCTCGACAGCCAGAGAATCAAATACGCCACTTGCTCACTACAGGGTAAGGCCCTAACTTGGTGGAACACCCAGGTTCAAGCTCGAGGAAGAGAATATGCGATGCAGATGTCATGGGATGAATTCAAGGCCTTGATCACTGAGGAATACTGCCCTCTCAACGAGATGCATAAACTAGAGCATGAATTCTGGAATCATGCTATGGTGGGGGCAGGGCATGCAGCTTATACTGATCGTTTTCACGAGCTGGCAAGATTGGTTCCACACTTGGTCACGCCGGAATCAAAGAGGATTGAAAGGTACATTTGGGGACTCGCGCCTCAAATTAGAGCGATGGTCACAGCAGCCGCTCCTCCCACTATTCAAAGCGCAATTCTGAAAGCTGGCGCTTTGACTGATGAGATGGTTAGAACTGGGGTTTTGGGCAGAGGAGCAGAGAAGAGGAAAGATGTTGGGGAATCGAGCCGGTCGAGTGCCGGGAAATTTGAGAAGAGGTCTAAACCGACCAGGAATTTTGTGGCTGTGTCTCAGGCCAGGAGAGAGTATGTGGGGCCGCACCCCAAATGTGACAGGTGCAATTATCATCATCCCCCAGGGACGCAGTGCCGGGTGTGCGCGAACTGTAGGCGCCCGGGACATTTGGCAAGAGATTGCAGAACTGCGCCGAATCTGGTAGCACCCGTCAACGCGGTTAACCCCGCCGGGAATGCAAGGGCTTGCTTTGAATGTGGAAGCCCCGATCATTACAGAAATATGTGCCCCAGGCTGAATCGGGCACCGGGTCAACAGGGGAACAACCAGCAGCAAGTGATGGCCATAGCTGGGAACCAAGGCCCGACTACTCAGGGGAATGCAGCTCGGGGACGTGCATTCCTCATTGGAGCCAATGATGCTCGTCAGGACCCGAATGTTGTCACGGGTACGCACTTACTCAATCATCACTTCGCATCTATATTATTTGATACTGGAGCCGACAATAGTTTTATATCTTTTGAGTTTGTGCAATTGCTTGATTTGAGTTCTAGTAGGCTAGAAACTAGCTACTCTGTAGAAATGGCCAATGGTAGAGTTGTTCAGGCCGATGAGATTATTAGGAAGTGCTCATTAACGCTGGAGGATCATACCTTTGAGATAGATTTGATACCCTTTGAATTAGGAAGCTTCGACGTGATTGTGGGTATGGATTGGTTGTCGCAAAAATGGAGTAGAGATTGTCTGTCGAGACAAAGTAGTACGTATCCCTATGCCAAACGGGGAAGTACTCAAGGTTCAAGGAGAACGACCGGGTAAGAACTTAAAGCTTATTTCCTGCATGAAAGCACGCCAGAGCTTACGAAAGCAGTGCTACGCTTTTCTGGCTCATGTGGTTGAAAAGAAAGACGAAGAAAGGAAACTGGTGGATATTCCAGTGGTACGGGATTACCCAGAAGTGTTTCCAGATGACTTGTCTGGTTTGCCTCCTCCACGACAGGTGGAATTCCGTATAGAGTTGGTTCCTGGAGCTACACCGGTAGCAAAAACACCATATTGACTAGCGCCATCCGAGATGCAAGAGTTGTCTAGTCAGTTACAGGAACTACTGGAGAAGGGTTTTATTCGACCGAGTCATTCACCGTGGGGAGCGCCGGTACTATTTGTCAAGAAGAAGGATGGATCGTTCCGCATGTGCATCGATTACCGTGAACTGAACAAGTTGACGGTGAAGAACCGATATCCTCTCCCCAGGATCGACGACTTATTTGATCAGCTGCAAGGAGCTTCGTATTTTTCAAAGATTGATCTTCGTTCTGGTTATCATCAGCTAAGGGTTTTTGAGGACGACATACCGAAGACTGCGTTCAGGACTCGTTATGGGCACTATGAGTTCTTGGTCATGCCGTTTGGATTGACTAACGCACCAGCTGTGTTCATGGATCTAATGAATCGGGTGTGCAAACCTTACTTGGATAAGTTTGTGATCGTGTTCATAGACGATATACTTATCTACTCCCGATCAAAAGAGGATCATGTAGAACATCTTCGGGCAATTTTGGAGCTGCTACGGGAAGAGAAACTTTTCGCCAAGTTCTCGAAGTGTGAATTTTGGCTTCGAGAAGTAAAGTTTTTGGGTCATGTGGTTAATGAGGACGGGATTCATGTAGATCCCGGCAAGATCAAAGCGGTGAAGAAATGGGATACGCCCCAGACACCATCAGAGATACGGCAATTCTTGGGATTGGCTGGTTATTATCGTCGCTTCATCGCGAACTTTTCAAAGATCGCTCAACCGTTAACCCTGCTTACTCAGAAAGACAAGAAGTTCGACTGGGGATATGCACAAGAGCAAGCATTCCAAACGTTGAAAGAGAAGTTGTGCAACGCGCCTATATTGTCTCTCCCAGACGGAACTGATGATTTTGTGGTTTACTGCGATGTGTCACATCAAGGTTTGGGATGTGTACTAATGCAGAAGGATAAGGTGATTGCCTACGCTTCGCGACAGCTTAAAGTGCACGAAAAGAACTACACCACTCATGATCTTGAGTTGGGCGCTGTAGTATTTGCACTCAAGATTTGGAGGCATTACCTGTATGGAACCAAATGCATCATCTTCATTGATCATAAGAGCCTCCAACATATTCTGGATCAGAAGGAACTTAATATGCGCCAACGACGTTGGGTAGAGCTTCTTAGTGACTACGACTGTGAAATCCGGTATCATCTGGGGAAAGCTAACGTGGTGGCTGATGCCTTAAGCCGTAAAGAACGTGTGAAACCACTGCGTGCACGAGCGTTGGGATTGACCATACAAACCAACTTGAAAGCTCAGATCCAAATTGCACAGAGTGAGGCATTGAAAGAAGAAAACCTTGCAGGAGAAGAGTTCCAGGGGTTGGATAGACAGATGATTCGCAAGGATGACGGTATTCAGTACTTTATGGATCACATATGGGTACCCAAATGGGGAGGTGTCCGAACCTTAGTCATGGACGAAGCCCACAAGACGCGATATTCTATTCATCCTGGTGCAGACAAGATGTATCATGATCTCAAGGATCTATACTGGTGGCCAGGCATGAAGAAAGACATTGCCTTATACGTCAGCCGATGCTTGACGTGTTCGAAAGTCAAAGCTGAACATCAGAAGCCATCGGGATTACTACAGCAACCTGAAATTCCCGAGTGGAAATGGGAGAACATAGCTATGGATTTCATTACCAAACTCCCTAGAACAAGCAGCTGTCATGACTCGATATGGGTCATTATTGATCAAATGACAAAGTCAGCACATTTCTTGCCTATCCGAGAAGACTACAAGATGGATAAGTTGGCGAGATTGTACATCAAAGAGGTCGTGACACGGCACGGGGTGCCGGTGTCAATCATATCTGACCGTGATAGCAGATTCACTTCACGTTTTTGGCAGACAATACAGAAAGCGATGGGCACTCGATTAGACATGAGTACAGCCTATCACCCTCAGACAGATGGCCAAAGTGAATGAACTATACAGACGCTAGAAGACATATTGAGAGGGTGTGTAATCGATTTTGGAGGTAGTTGGGGTGCTCATCTACCGTTGATTGAGTTCTCCTACAACAACAGCTACCATACAAGCATTGGATGTGCTCCATTTGAAGGGTTGTATGGAAGAAAATGCAGATCTCCCGTTTGTTGGGCCGAGATTGGTGAAAGTCAACTAACAGGCCCAGAGATCATTCAAGAAACAACAGACAAGATTTTTCAAATCAAAGATCGACTTAAAGCCGCGCGAGATCGCCAAAAGAGCTATGCCGACAATCGTCGGAAGCCTCTAGAATTCAATGTTGGGGACCGTGTGTTACTCAAAGTCTCCCCTTGGAAAGGAGTCATTCGATTCGGAAAGAAAGGGAAGTTAGCCCCAAGATACATTGGACCATTCGAGATCACCGAAAGGATCGGTCCAGTGGCTTACCGGTTAAGGTTGCCACAAGAGCTTAGCGGTGTGCATGATACTTTTCACGTGTCAAACCTCAAGAAGTGTTTGGCCGATGAATCCCTTCACGTGCCAATCGAGGAAATCAAGATTGACGACAAGCTTCATTTTGTTGAGGAACCCATTGAGATCATGGATCGAAAGGTCAAGCAACTGAAGCGCAGTAGGATACCTATTGTTCGCGTAAGGTGGAATTCAAAACGAGGGCCAGAGTTTACATGGGAACGAGAAGATCAGATGAAACTCAAATATCCACATCTTTTCGAGGATGACACTCTTGGACCTAACTCCAGCTGAATTTCGGGACGAAATTCTCTCAACTGGGGGATACTGTAACATCCGTCACCTTAAGGTCCGTCAATTAACGTGATTGTCCATTAAATATTCTTTGATCGATCATTTCTCATCCTTATTTGACTTCTTATGTGGATATCATGTGTGCATTATTATCGTTGTGTGTGCAATCGTTACAATCCTATGTGAACCTTAAAAGACTTTTAAAACTTTTATTTTCGAAACCGTCAAATATGTCATTTTATATATATATTAAATGTTTTTAACATAACCATTTCTTAAGTCATGACAACATTAAATGTACTTTTACAATTAAAATAAAACATCTAATAAAGTCGTTTTTCAACCGAACCAAATTTGGGAAAACTCGGAGGTTAAGTGCAGGGACTAAACTTGTAATTTTGTAAACTTGGGCTGGGTATAAATACCCCTTACCAGCCCTAAGCCTTCAAGTTCACCATCTTCTTCATCTTCATCCTCTCTTCACACAGAATATCTTCATTCTAGCACCGAATCTTACCCGTGTGGTCTTGTTTTCTTCGTCTAGACACCATCTACAGCTTAGACTACCCATTTCTAGCAGGTAGTCGTCTTTGGTTGTCCATTTTATAGCCTTTTCACGGCTGTCCAAAACTAGGATTTCGAATGTTCGGGTTCAACCCGAACACACAAGGTCGTATAGGTGCGTGTGAGGTCTCTTTGCTTGTGTTTCATGTTTGTGTATGTTTGTTGAGTGATTCTGGAGGTCCTTGTGGTGTAAAACCCGTGTTTAGAGCAGCTCGGGGGCTGCTCCACCCGACCACAGTCGCGATTCTGCAGATCAGGCGACTGGGTCTATCATGCGTCTGAGTCAATCGTGCGACTGGGTTGTGCGACTAGGCATTTCGTGCGACTGAGTTGTGCGACTGAGTGTTTGTATGCGATTGAGTCATGCGTGCGAATGAGTGCATGCGATTGAGTGATTGTGTGCGATTGAGTCAGATGACCGACTGAATGTGTGCGAATGTGCGTGATTCGCACGACTGGAGTCCAATCGCACGAATGAAGGTTCAATCGTATGAAAGTAGCTAATTCGCACGATTGAAGGTTGATTCGTGCGTATGGAGGTTAAGTCGTGCGATTGGGAGTTGTGTGGTACGACTGAAGGCCACTCATACGAATAAAGGTTCAATCGTACGAATGAAGCTGATTTGCACGATTGAGAGTTGATTCGTACGAATGGAGGTTGAGTCGTGCGTCTGGTTTTGTCGTGCGACTGAAATTGTGTGTTTGATCTCCTTGTGCGTGGTGTGAGTATGACGTGTGATGTTGATGTAACATTAACACAATAAGCCATTGTTCGGCCACAAAGATTAAAGTCAACGCGAAAAAGGGCACAAATACTATTTTAAACAAATTAAACTAACGATTTACAACGATCAACCGACTTATAACTATGGACACGTATTCAATACTTCTTCAATAACAATGAGACTTTTACTCAAACATCATCAATAATGGCGACAATGTCTTGTACTTGGATCTACATAAGATCTAGTACGCGTGTCAGTTTGTGTGTGTTATACGCGACCCAGCCGATACGACCCGAACCGACCCATCATTATTGCGCGCTTACATATCATATCATATCATTAATGCTTTACAATAACTGTCAATAGGTGTTTGACTGTTTATTTGCATTCAACATTTGGGATTACATCGATCATACATACTTACCACCTAACAAGTGAGTTTCCTGGCCCCTTTTTACGCTTATACAATATTTTTATCATTTACAACTTGGGGGAAAAGTATGCTTACTCATTTTCTATGTTGTACAACTTACATACATTTTACATACAAGGAATCAACGTGATACTATGTTGCAAGTACTATTTGATACATGCTTGGGTCTGCTGTGTGGTTCTATCTTTGCAACTATTTAATTCCAGTGTGGGAACCGACGGTTAGGTATTGGTAGTACTACTGTGTTGACACCCCCACCCTTGTTCGATGGTATACTAGTTGGTACCATCAATGGCCAGGAACGGGCCCTTGGGTGAATATATGCCGACAATTTCTTTGTGTACGTCGCTAGGTTTGGTTGCAAAGCTCATGTCATGTGAATTTACTTGTGTATATAACTGTATTCACGGTATTCCATTACGCTTACTTATACAGCATCACTTACATTTTTATTACATAAACCTGCGAGCTCACCAACAATTATGTTGACCGTTTTAAGCATATCTTTTCAGGTGATCATGCAAGTCCAGGAATCTAGGTGTGCTGCCTTAGTAGAGACCCTAGGATGCATTTTTGGGACTTAACATGTTCTGATAAACAATCTTTTGAACAATGTTAACGCTTGTAAACAATTATCATCTTTTGGAAACTTGTTCCCGGGTTGTGGGAATTAACATTTACAATTTCATCTTTATGTGATTATGTGTATCTTTATCATGCTATGCTTATGGCTATGATGTCGTGAACATTGACTAAACACGACACAAGTCCCCTTGTTGTCGGGTGTCGTCATGACACGCTCGTCATCATTTATTTATATTGCTCTCTATCGCTTTCCATGTGTTATGACGATCCCGGTCTCGTTACATCCCCGTGTTTCCGCTTTTAGCGGGGGTGTGACACTTACCATTAAAAAACAACTACTAAAAACTGGAAGACCTAAGACCACACAGGCTTAGGTCCCCATTCATCATTAATCAATTTGTTCATGTGCAGGATCATCCGCAGAACAAAACTAACTTATGGATCGTGGATAATGGATGCTTCCAGCAATCATGCCTGTTGAATCTATAACCATATGAAGGTGGATCTGTTGCCTTTAGAAGTGATACAAAAGGATGATACATTACTAGCAGGGGGGAAGGTCAGCAATGGAAAGGTAAGCTTTGATAAGGTGAATTATGTGAAGGAGTTGATTTATAATCTGGTGAGCGTGTCTCAGCTGTGTGATATAAAACCCAACACTCTTTTCATAAAGTATGAATGTATTTTTTTTGTATCTCGTGGGATTAAAATTCCAAATGACATAATAGTTTTTAAGAGATCCCGGGAAGGACAATATGTACATGCTCAACACAGGACTACCAAACAAGGAGTGTGCATGTGCTGACCATTGTGTTGCTTGTAAAAAAGAAAACAACATAGATCTTCTCATAAGTCCAAAGAATTAAATTCACTCACAACTGCTTTACATCTGTTACACGTGGACTTGTTTGGTCCAACAGGTGTAAAGATTTTTTGAAGAAAATTATATTGCTTGGTAATTATAGAGATTTTACAAGATTCACTTGGTTTGTTAATAACTAAAGATGAAATTGCTGAAATATTAAAATAATTTATTATCAAAATTGAGAACCAAATTGATCAAAATGTTTAAATAATCAAATGTGATCAGGGCACTAAATTCAAAAACCACACCCTTGATTCTTTTTGTGAATTCAAAGGTATTGCAAAGCAAAATAATGCTCTTAGAACTTCTCAGCAAAACTAAATTGTTGAAAGGAGAAATATGAGACTTACTGAGGCTGCAAGGATCATGTTATTTGACTCCAAACTTTCTATAACATAATGAGTTGAGCAAGTCAGCACTACGTGCTATGTTCAGAATAAGGTGTTGATAGTTAAGACACATGTGGTTTCTAAGACCTTTTGGATGTCCATGCACCCTCCTAAATACCAATGATCATTTGTATAAATTTGCTGAGAAATCAATAGATGGGTTTTTTGTAGGATACACATCACAAGCTAAGGCTTATTGAGTATATAAAAAAATTTATCACATTATTAAGGAATATGAAAATGTCATATTTAATGAAAATTTCTCAAATAGTGTTGAATATACCCTAAGTTAGATGTTTGATTTGAATGGATTTATAAATGCATTTAAGCATGTTTCAGGAGACTCACTAGACAGACCAGTAGATGTACAAGTCCAAAGTTTTGAAGACTAAAGGTTGATCTATCTTGGGGTCTCAGTCACAACAAGTCATATGCTGAGGTAGCTCAACCACATTCAGTAGAAGCACATGCTAGTACCATAAATACAGGATCGGTGTTGGTCTCTCAACACAAGGTTTATCTCTCAAACTTGATTAAAAACACTCGGAAGATGAAGCAGAATCTTTGACTAAGTTGATAATAATATACTAAGTTAATGAACACAAGAAATGGTTTTCAAGATACTTGTATATAGTACTTCTCAACTCAAAGTAACAAGACTCTTACAAGCATAACTAAATGAGTTACAATGTGAAACCATATATACTACTATCTATAGCCGGTTATACTGAGATTACCAGCTGGAACTTACTACTAAACAAATACTACATTGTTGAAAGTAAGGTACCTAAGATAAAATACTATCCTAGACTATGTAGTCATGACTAGTCCATGACATACCTTTTGTCACCAACTAAACATGGTAACTGTACTAATGGATAAAAGGTGAATAGTGGTATAAAGTATGATCAACTTCATGGGCGTGGGAAAGCGCCATGCAGTATATCAGAAGTGGTAGAGGTTGTAAGACGGACCATACTTATGTCCACTGGTTCATAGTTGGTTCTTCCAAAGGTTAACTGGCTTCGGAAGAATAAGTTCTTCCGAAGCCTTTTAAACTTCGGAAGAATCAACTTCTTCTAAGATCTCTGCTAGTCTTTAAGACCTTTATTCTTCGGAAGTCTTTGTCTTGAATCTTCTAAGTGTTTAACTTCGAAAGAGGAATTACTTAGTCTCGGAAGACTGAGTTTCTCTTCGGAAGTTCTTCTTTCTTGAGCTTCAAAAGTTCTTCCACATAGCTTCGGAAGTGCAGCTTTGTCTTCGGAAGTCTTTATTCAGTTGCACCAAATATCTTCTAAGTGTTGTTTTGGTTGCACCAGCCTTATCTGATCCAACAAACTCCCCTAGGCTGATGCTACCAAATCTTTACTGCTTTCTACTTCTTAAATATTTTAGCACTAAGGAGAGAAGGTATTTATTTGTTTCTTGGTTCTTTCATGAGGTGGTGCTGAGAAGTTTGTACAGGTCATTTGTAGTTAATAGATCCAGTCTGTTACTCTAGATGACGTGTACCCTTTGTTGTGGCTTTTTTGTAGAGAGTTAGTTGACGGGAGTTGTATTCATACTCCCATCTATCTATAGGTTCCGAAGCTGGGCCTTCAACCATTTGCTGGAAAGCCTTTCCTTTAGTAGTTGACCCTTTTTCTTTTTCCTTTGCTCTCATCTTCAATTCTTATTCAGTCTTTGCTTTCTTGGTGAGCTCAACAAGATAAAGACTACTCAAGTGAGTTCTGATGTGAGCAGCTACTTGAGATGGGAGGGGTTGGAGAATGGTTTCTCTACTAACTCAACAATGTCAAATATGAATGAGTGTAGCAGAGATGGTTTATCAAGTCGAATGACTTCACCATTTTCCCTTTCCACAAAAAAGTTGTGAGAATGTTCATCAAACCTCCACTGGACAATCTTCTTTCTAGGAATAAGGGATTGGTTTGGCAGTTTGTCCCCTTTCCTAGTGTCTAGTAAAGTCACCAATCTTCTTCTCTACTTCTTCTCAACTTCCTCTCTTCTTCCTTGAGAGAGTCTGAGTTTGTTGCTAAGAGTTGAAGATCTTGGTCCAAAGTTCCCCTAGGCAGATCAAGGAATGCCTCTCTTGTTAGGGAACATGAAGAGCCATCAATGTATGATAGCTTGATAGACTCCTCCTTATAAGAGATTTCGCTCAAAGTGGTGCAGTTCATGAGCTTCCTCTTGATCTCCTTAAATTCTTCCAAGGTCAGAGGCTTTGATGATTTAGAGGATGGCGTGGGTAATGGATGGGTAGTGGATGGTTGGGTTTTGGGTAGTGTTTTAGGCTTAAGGATAGGTGGTGGTGGTGGTTGTTGTAAGGCAATGGGTGAGGATGAAAGTATGGTTGATGATGTAGGTTTAGGGGTGTATGGCTTAGTAGTGGGTTCTGTTTTGATGGGGAAAGGAAAAGGTGTGCGTTCAAGTTGAGGTTGTGGTTTGGGTGCAGGTTTGGGTACCATCCTCTATACACTTTTAGTTTGAAAAACCTCCTTCCTTCTTCCTAAGCAAATGCCAGCTTTGATGTCACTGACATGTCGCTACAGGGTCCTTTCAGACATGGGACCTACTTGCCTTCCTGTGAAGCCATGGGCTTTGAGATATGCTTTCATCCAGGCTTTGTCTCTACCTTCTTGGTAGCTACAAGTTGGGCCTCCTCCTCCTTTCTCTTCTCCTTCACCTTTTCTCTTACAGCCTTCTTCCTCTCCTTAGTTATTTGATCTTGTTCTTTGTGAAAAAGTCATAAGATCGTATCATTGTCATAAGGACTCAGCTCCTCCTAAGAATAGCCCCTTGAGCAGGAAGTCTATCCTTTCAATCTTCTGCTTTTGTTTGGCCTCCTTTCCTCCTCTTCGGCCAACCTAGGTGCTTTCAACTTTCTCTTTTTGGAGCAAGGTTGTCTTTTCCAACTACACCAACTCATCAAATGGGAGTAGAAGCTTTTTTGAATTGTTTACTTCCATGTTGACAAGTCTGTCTATTACTTCCACTCTTCTCTTATTGTTGATAGCCTCTTGAGCCGCTGTTGCTGCTTTGTTGATTGCAGCCAGCAACTTCATAGTATTGAGTCTACCCTTCTTCTTAAGTTTCTCTAACTTTTCTTTCTCTAGAATTTCTTCAGCTGTGAGCTTCCTCTTTCCCTTAGGATCTTTGGAAGACTCACCTTTTGGAGATCCTGGCTTGGGGGCTCAAGTTGTGGAGAGAGGGATTGATCATGTGGTCCTTGTGGTGTCTGAGATGGAGGGGTTTTGAGAAAGTCCTCATTGTTTATTTAAGAGGCTAGATCAAGTATGGCCTCTGTGATAATCATATCATGAAACAAGGATGATAGTTCAAGAATCCCTTCCGCAGCTCGGATTTTTGCTTCGGAAGAGAATGGAATTACACTACCTGTCCCAACTAAGACAGTTGCTGGGCCATCAGTCCGTATTTCCCATTCGACGTCAATCTCAGGTTCAATATAGGCCTTAGGTTTACCAACTTCCTTCTTGGTGGTAGGTGGTGCACTCAACCTTTAAAGCTCTTCAGCTCCAAAGTAGGCTATAGCAACATCGGGTGAGGGTTGTTCAAAAGAGGAGCTTATTAGAAACTTGGTTAAGAACCTGTTGAGATCAATGAGCATCTTTGGCTCCCATTGAAATGTAATAGGAGGTGGATGAGGGAAGATAGTTACAAGTTGTTGTTATTGTGTAGGATAAAATAAAGATAGAGATGAGATGGCCAAGTTTGATTCCACACGTGATTGACTCTTTGCATTCTCCCCCTTTTTGGTAGCATCATCTTGAGAAGTAGATGAGAAAGAGGAAAAACTTAAAGAAACTTGAACATGTACATGCCTAACAGACTTCTCAATCCGTTTCTCAGCTAGTTTGGCCTTAAGATTTTCAATCTCAAGTTGCCGAGCGGCAGACCTATCTTCTAAAGTCTTACCCTTTGATTCAAGGTTTAAGACTTTAAAAAGTAGGTCTTTGATTATGAGTTGTAGATTTCCCACATCTTTTTTTGAAGAATCACGGGTAGATGAGATAACATACCTAGTATGTTCATCATTATCACCAGATATGGTTTTTTGGCACCCTGGTTTCCCCTTCAGAGTGATGTCCCTTTTAGAGGCATCACTAGGCAAGGTTGTTGTAGACTCAGTCTCAAAGATGTTAGCACTGTTCTGAGAGCCCAATCAGACACTCTTAGTTGTGGCAGCTGAGTCTACATAAGTCCCCTCCATAATTGTAGGACTCATCTAAGTTTAGCTTCTTTGATGTGGGCTAGAAATCAGAGGTTCCCTGGGGCTCAGTTGATCTATAGATTGGTGTGGTAGATCAACATCATGGCCTTGATGGAA